>JBBBDQ010002261.1:262500-415000 GCA_037127315.1 Ascarosepion bandense | reverse complement strand
ATATATATATATATCCAGGTAAAGAGAACCAACAGTTTTACCTACCGAGTTCTACGTCATTTACTTTTTTAAAAATAGTGCACAATACAATCAATATTGTTGAGCATAATATAATCATATAATCTAATTTGTATTTAAATTAAAAATACATTGCGACACGGAAATTTCCATGTTTCGAGATTTCTACTTCGTCATCCGGCAATGTTAGATCGTAGTTGTGAAAATGATTAACTATGATCTATATATATATATATATATATATATATATATATATATATATAGGTATAGTTGTCATTCCGTAAACGGTGAGGATAATCCAACAAAATATCCTTAATATAGGTAAATCCATATAGAGAGATCGATGGGTGTTATTCAGAGCGATATGAAATTTATAAAGGAAAACTCAACCCGTCATATTAGTTATAAACTGTTAACCAGAGCGTTTATTACTAATATGACGTGTTTTCCTTTATATATATATATATATTAAGCTCTCACACCCTGATTGAGCACTCTGGAAGAATGATAGACTTTGAAAAACAGTAGCTACTCTAGGCATCTACGCATCGTTCATTTAGCAATGAATTAGAACATTCTCAGCTTTTGGGCGTGTATAATGATAATATTCACGCTAAAATGTCTGACTTCTTCTACCAAGCGCCCATAGCTCAGAGGTAGAATAGCCGACTGACGCCAATTCGGTCGGGTTCCAATCCTAGTTCAAAAGCAATCGGAGTCTAACCGTACTGATGAGCTGAGAAACAGATTTGTCTGCGGATGATTATATATATATATATATATATATATATATATATATATATATATATATATATATATCTTAGTCTCCATATATGTGTGTTTGTGTAAGGTATAATGGATTTATTCTTAATCCGGTGTTTGTAATATTTTAAAGTTTTTATAATAAACATACGTATAATAAATAACAATAGGTCGTCTATTTCAAATACGAAGTGCCTATTATAATAACGTTTTAAATATAATGTGTATGTGCATCCGTGCATGTGTTTGAATCTTCTTGAAGCACGAATAACTGGAGAATATATTTCGTCCTGTGATACAATAATTCTTGTATTATTTGCAGTCACAGGAGAATGCTATCTGATAGAGATGCTCAACAACCTCGATATTTTCAGAAAAGACATTAGGATAATAAGAATCTATATTGGCAGCAAAACTCTTCCGTCCGGGTAGGAAGTGAACTCAGCATGTCCACAAAAATAGAAAAGGGCGTAAGACAAGGATGTGTTTTCTTACCGGATCTTTTCATCCTGTACAGCGACGAAATTATGAGAGAAATAAAAAAAACTTGCCAGGATTCGCCATTGACGGCCACAATCTCAATAATGTATGATACGTGGATGACACGGTGCTGATATCAAACACGAAAAGGAAAATGCGTGCCCTTCTACAGAAGGTAGCCAAGGAAAGCGAGAAGAAAGGACTGAGTATAAACTTCAAGAAAACTGAATGTATGATCATCAGCCAACAGAAGAGCCCAATATGCCAACTAAAAGTTGGAGAAAATAAAATAAAACAAGTGAAGAAATTTAAATACCTAGGAAGTGTTCTGACAGAGGATGGAAAGTGCGAGATAGAGATCCAAAGACGCATTGTCGTGGTCAAGGACGTTTTTCAAAATGCTAACCAGAGTAAAGAAAGACAGGAAAATCTCATTGGAAACAAAGGAAAGAGTGCTGGATTACTATACAATATCTGTCCTTCTGTATGGAAGTGAATGTTGGACGATCTGATCAAGGATGAAGGCGAGGCTTGAAGCAGCAAAAATATGGTTTTACAGAAGGATGCTGAGGATATCATGGACAGAGCAGTTGAGCCATGGTGTGTTGGAGAGGATGAAAACGAGAAGAAAACTGATACTTAACATCAGGAAGAGACAGATGAATTTCTTGGGACACGTAATGAGGAAACAAGGCATAGAGAAATTAATACTCACATGACGGAATGAAGGAAAGAGAGACAGGGGAAAGCAGTGCGAGACCTACTCGATAGTTCTGAGCAAATGGGTAGCGGATCAGGATTTGGAAAAGATACCAAGAGAAAATATTTTAAGAGCGACTAGAGACAGAGTCAAGTTGAAGTCCATGATCGCCTACGTCCTGAAGGAATTCGGCAGATGAAGAAGAAGAATATAATTTACAAATAAATATTTTATATTTTAAATAAATTTACTTTTATTTGTATCGTTCTAATATTTTTCTATATAAGAAAATTTATTGACATCTAAGAAAGGACAATACAGACCTCATTTATGGGAATATGGTTATATTGTGCGAATTAATAATGAGTTTATTACCGATTATTCAGAATTGACCTCAATGAAATAGGCCTCACAAATCTAGCTTCAATTTATTCTTTTTCCTTAAGTGTCTGAGTATCGATACTTTTAAACAGATTTCTTCATTATTGCAATTCCATTCACGTCAGATACAACGAAAACAGAAAACTAACTGCAAGTGTAAGCAACCGTCCACTTTACATAAAATTCGTTGGAATTTAAAACCGCCATGTTATCTACTGAACGAGATCCTGAACGTGATTTCGCTATGAAGAAGTGAATGTTCGTACCTATTTTGCACTTCTGTAGTTTTGAATTACATTTCCCTATTTTGGGCGTCGCTTTTGAAAAGAAAAGCTTTAGTGTCTATCATCTCCGCCGTTTCACAGCATTTGCCGACTTTCACATTATGATTCAGACGTTCAAACGACAGCAAGAAAGCTCTTCCAACGTCAGCACTTCTTTTAGAATGACTCAAGCACAAACGACAACAAGCAGCATTGGTAGATAAAAAAGGCATGTCAGGTGGAGAAGCGACATTGCCGTCTCATTCATGCATCTGACCCGTACAGCCCAACATAGTCATCAGAGGGGGAATAATGAGTTTTATCAATAATGAGTTTATCTGTTTTATAAATAGAGCCTCATTCTGGTACTGTTGTGTGACATGTGGATGTGCGTCGTGGTGTAGTGGATATCGGCTCGGAAAGAGAAATCAGGAAGCCGAGTTCGAATTCCAGTTGAATTCCTTGCATTCACTTACGCGCAAATACCCTTGGGAAAGGAATTAATCCGTCTCTTCCATACAGTTATGGGTTAAATAATAGGACAGATTGGGTTCTATATAGTCTTGGTCGGCAACCAGTCTACCGCAAAAAGCAATGGCAACCTACTGCGGGATAATCTTCTGCCCAGTCAGTCATGTCTCGAAAGAGACATGATCGCCCAAGCGTGTATCACGTATGGCACTTAACTGATTGTGTGACATCTCTTTTATGAAATAATCAGCCAGAGTTCGAATCCACTTAAAGAGTACGATTAGGAATCTGATGGCAGATATGAGTCTGGTAAAATCATTGTTGTTTTCTATTTTTTTTCTCTTCCGTTCCATAGAAGAGAACCTAACATTTAAGTCTAGTTTCATGCATTCTACTCTCTACTTTCCGCCTTTCCTTGGAGACATTCCGATAAAAATTATTTTATGAGGGGTCTGGACTAATTTGGGTCGGTACTAGTTTAATGTACACATGGACTCCCCATTTTAAACGCGGCCTGGAGCAAAGTGGGTGTTCCTAGAAATATCTCGTTTGTAAGACTAACCATAATAAGAAATACCCGGCTTTGTCAGCCTGAAATTACGATAGATTCATTTATTATATTCGTGTCGTCACTTTATTTCTTTTGTTTCTGAAGACAAAATTAGAAATATCCAACATTAGAGAAATCGTAACTTTTGGACACAAGATTCCTGTTTTCCTAATATATTGGAATTATTTCAAGAATTATCATAAAAAAGATTTTTTCAATCATTTTTTCTTCTCTCCTTTTGATTGTCGAACATATATATTTTTGTCCTCGATTGAGCTCTGAGGCACAATAACGGGTTTACATTTATTTTCATGTTTGCTACATTTTTCGATTTTACGGTGAAAAATATTTTTCTTATCCTCGCGTTTATTGTAGCTTCTGGATAGATTCTGTGAATAGATATTTTGTCAAAATTTCCGTTTTTAAAGCCATAAAAAAAAAAAATTGTACCCCGACAGAGTATTTAAAAATAAGACACGGGACGTAAATTCTCGTGTCTCTAAGTTTAGAAGTATAAACAAAAAAATATTCACCCACGTCATGCATTTGGCAGGGGGTTTGTTTTCGCTTCTATGTTCTTTCTCAGTCAATAAAGGCATGAGATCATTTGCTTTAGCTCTGAAAGATGTGTCAGGCAATTGGCTTTTTTTGTTGCTAATTAGCGTATTGATGATTTGATTAGTTGAAGAACGTAAAAATGATATTAGCAATTTGTCAGTGAATCAGAAGTTTCATTTTTATGACAGAGAAACATGAATTTATTTTTGATGCAATAGTGATTCTGTTCGTTAAATGGATAATAATACTCATTCGAAGGATTAAGATAAATGTATTTCTGAATGCATTCACAAAAGCATTCACAAATGCATTCTTGGCTTCAAAAGAATCGAATTCGCTACTTTACTAATAGTTTATGAAACGAAACTGTTAACGACTGAAGGGGAGATACTGAACTCGCATAATATTTACGAGATTGAGCCTAATGATTTACACATTAATTGTTGTGGATCCCGGGAATGAGAACCGCACAAAATAAAGGAACACACAACCAGAATTGAGATAGAAAAATAAGTATATTAAACGTAAAGATACAAACTTGAATGCAGGTTAGTAATCCAGGAATACAGTTAGTAAGACATCTTTCTTACTAACTGTATTCCTGGATTACTAACCTGCATTCAAGTTTGTATCTTTACGTTTAATATACAATGTATCTGAAGTGAGGCCGTATTAGAATTAGTATGTCCACGTCGGAAGTTGACGGGTGCTGCATAATAATATCCTGCTGAGTGGAGCTCAGAGCTACTATGAACTACTGACGCTGTATCTCTCCGATTTCTCGATGTCTCTCGTTATCTCGATGCCTAACGTGACCTGACGTCTTGCTTCTATGTAGGAGTATATGTATATTATAGGCGAGTCTATTATCCTAGGAAAGGGGGAAACCCCACAACATCAATAGAGATATTTAGCATGATATTAATGTGATTTCAGTCCAGACTAGACAGTTCATATTTTATCACTAACATTTTAGGATCCCCTGGAGACAAACGGTCACTAATGAAAATATTATGATCTAAACTTATTTATAAATGGAACTTTGTTTGTGTGTGTGTGTATGTGTGTGTGTGTGTGTGTGTGTGTGTGCGTGTCTCTGTGTGTGTCCGTTACCTATAGACTCCGAAACGGCTGAACCGATTTTCTTAAAAATTTACACAGTTGTACGATGTCTACTGATGTTCTTGGCTAGGTTTTGTGTCTAGGTACCCCGGATAAATATCGAAAATCGATAATCGAAAAAATCGGGTTATAGAAGGAGTGGTCCAATTTTAATCAAATTTGATACACTCATAGACAAAGACATAAGAAACGATATTCAGAAGTTTCAATGTTGCAGTTCTTACAATAGTGCAGAAAATCGATAATATATATATATATATATATATATATATATATATATATATATATATATAAAAGGTAAAATGTTTGTGTGTGTGTGTCTGTTTATCTGCCTGTATGTCTGTATTTTTTTTTTCAGCCCTTTTATTTTAGTTTTTGCTTCGGGTTTGGCTCTAAGTAGGTATAATTTTAGTTCTTAGTCTCAGCCATGATACCATTTACTCTTCTTCTTCTTCTTCTATGTGCCCTGACCCTTCAGGTCGTAGGCGATCATGGTTCTCCACGTCTCCCTATCCCTTGTGGCTCTTAGTATGTTTGCTCCTGTTACTTCTGGCAACCCCCGTTCCGTCATCCACCTGATCAGGCCCTGCAAATATGTTATCCGCTGCCTTCCTCTGTCTCTCTTTCCTTCTATCTGGCCAGTCAGTATCAGGTTCTCCAGGCTCTCCTTCCTCATTGCGTGTCCCAGGAACTTCAGTTGTCTCTTCCTGAGGCTCAGTATCAATTTCCTTTTTATTGCCATTCTTTCCAGCACCTCATCGTTGCTTGCATGCTCAGTCCACGATATCCGTAGCATCCTTCTGTAGAACCACATTTCCGCTGCTTCCAGTTTTGTCCTCATTTTCGATGATATTGTCCAGCATTCACTGCCGTATTGAAGAATTGACATCACATAGCAATCCAGCACTCTTTTCTTTGTTTCTAGTGAAATTTTCCTGTGTGTTAGTACTTTACTCAGCTTCTGGAAAGCGTTCTTTGCCATGCCAATTCGCCTTCGGATTTCTGTGTCGCACTTTCCATCTCCTGTTAGAACACTTCCTAGGTATTTAAATTTTTGTACTTGCTTTATTCTGGTATCCCCCACCTGTATTTGGCATTTTGGGTTGCACCTTTTGCTGATGACCATGCATTCAGTTTTCTGGAAGTTTATTTGTAGTCCTTTTTTGTCACTCTCCACCGCTATCTTCTGTAGGAGGTCATGTAGTTTCCTTTCCGTGTCTGCAATCAGCACTGTATCATCTGTATACCTTATGTTGTTCAAGTTGTGGCCTCCAATAACAAATCCTGGCGTGTCATCTAGGGTCCTCAAAATATACTCGCTGTACAAGTTGAGCCTTCAAAATTCAGTTTACGACGAAAAAAACTTATTTGATATCGATACCAGGAAATCAAAATTTGACTTACATCCATTCATTTTTCTTTCCGTCTACAGTTTCGCTTTAACTGGAAACAACTGTTGCTTTTTAGTCTTTCGTGCCAACGTCCAAAGAGTCTGAGCTCCAGGATCATGGATCAGTTTTACAGCTTTCATTGCACCCTAGCAACGCCGGGCTATATTGCTAGTAAACTTTAAATGCATGCGTTGAGCTATTTAGAATTTTCTGAAAGACTCTCTGAAAATATTCTTTTGCTGTAGAAATTTTGGGGTAGATATGCATACATTTAAAACTAATAAATTTTTAAATTGTGAATAATTCACAAGAATAAAGAGAGAGAAATAGAACGAGAAGATAAAGAAAAAGAGAGGGGAAATGAAATGAGATATGGAAGAGAGGCAATAAAGAATGAGAGAGATGCTATACAGGAAGAGAGAAGGGAAAAAAGAAAGAAAGAGAATGATTTATTTTTTATGGCTTATCAACCTATTGTGGGTTATTTAAAGCCGAATTATATTTAATTTGTAAAAGGTTGCTTACAGTAACCGATGTTCCCAAGTGGACTCCCATCTAAGTACTGACTGGGCTCACACTGCTTAACTTCGACAATTGATAGAAAACCAGTTTTCCAGCGGGATTTTACCGTAAGTAACACAGAATAAAAGAGAGTTAAAAATCGCTTTTCCTTTCTAGTTATTAATTCTAAAAGCCATTAACGGTTTCCGCATTAATAAATTCTTAAATTTAATCCGAATCTTAATATTCTTTAAATTAAATTGAAAATGGCGACGGATCCGTGGATATCTCGAAGAAAACCAAGGCAGTGTATGTCACTATTTTAAGAGCAGACCAATAAACTTGTAAAATGTGTATTTATGATTCATGTTTGTAAATAACCGTCATTACTCAAAGCTAAAACAACGAAGCTGAACTCTCAATGTGTTGGGAGCTAATTTTAACTAAATAAACTTAACCTAGTGTCAGAAAAACATTCACCAGTTTTGTTTTTAAGAATTCAGCAAATATTCCTCCATTAGAAATGATAAAACTACAACCACATGCTTACCTCACCACTAATATATATGTATATATATTACTACTTTCCCAAGTACAGGACAACGAAAATGTTAAAATACTAAAAGAAAACGGTTAAAACTATGACCTCATCTTATCAAAATAGATAAATAAAATTAAATCCTTAGAGTAAATTTATTTAAACTCTAATTGGCATAAAAAATTCTGAAGCATCGCTTACACACTTTCGCTTATTAGACAATGAATTGTTTCACTTCGTGTTTTCCATAGTTTGTCTAATATTTCAGCTAACTTGTGGAATATTTATGAGCTTTTCTAAACTAAAACATTTAGAAAAATCTGTAACACTTTTGCTCTTGTTTAAAAATATTTGTTGCAAAATAAAATCCTTGCATAATGCATCATTTAAAATAGGTTTTTCTTTTGTCTTTATTCATATTTTCCTTTTACATATATAGTCTAAAAGGTTTATAGACTTACACACACACACACACACACACACACACACACACACACACACACACACACGCAAACACACACACATATAATATTAATAATAGTAGTAATAATAAGCAGCTCCGAAAAGAGTATGTTTAAGATTACACAAAGGAAAATAGATTGCTCTATGCCTTATTAAATGGCAGAGCTTTAATATATTTTTAAATTTATTCCAAATGAGAAGCGACGACCATGACTACAGTTTTATATGCATTTGCATAATTATCAGGCGGTCGGTGACAGTAGTGCATGAAAAAATGAACCATTATACATCCAGACAAGTCCAAGATGGTAAGGGTGCAGTTTGGTGTGCATGTATCATGCACGCACCAACTAAACTCACTGTGGTCAGTCCCTGCACACTTGTTAGTCTGTCGCTCAACTTTGCCCCACACAAAATCAAGGGTTTGCAGTTTGGGGAAGTAGGTGGCTAGATATAAGGGGTGTTGTTGTCGCAGAATTTGGCTTCTCCTGCTTGTGCCTCACGGTGTAGAGTCTTGTTGACAGACATAGGATCTTCCAGCAGCCACCCTCTTGGCCCAGGGTGTATATATATATATATATATATATATATATATATATATATGTATGTGTGTGTGTGTGTGTGTGTGTGAAAAGTGAAAGTGTATGTATATAATTAAAAACATATATATATATATATAGACGTAATTTGTTATATATATTATATTTATATATTATATATGCGAGGTACTTTTTTGAAAGCGCTCAATATCAGCGATAGAGCTGACATATTCATATAGATAGGTGTGAGTTTGTGACCCTGGGTTTCACGCTCTTGCGAAGAGCATGAAACCCAAGGTCACAAAATCACACCTATCAATATGAATATAAAATATATATTTTTCTTTTTTCAAGAGTACTTCCAAGAAATATATATTCAGAGGTTAAATCGCCGACTGATGTCAATTCGGTCGGGTTTCAATCCTGGCTAGAAGCAATCGAATGACTAACCGTGCTGATGAGCTGTGATAGAGCGAAACAGATCTATCTGCGGATGACTATATATATATATAGTTCTGCTATACGCTACATTTATGGGTTAAAGTGTTCAGGGATGAAAAATATGTAAATATAAAGATGGACACTGAATTAACTCCGAGTAGCGAAAGTCTGTTTCATTCTTTGGCCCAATCATATGTATTGTGTTTTGGCTTATATTCGCTTGTTAATGATGTTTTATAGATAGCAAGGTCTCTTGTATTGCTCGAACGGTTAATGTTTAGGCTGTATGTACGTTTATGTTTCAAATTATTCTCGAGACATTTGAGTAGAAATAATCGTGGATGTAAATGTGCTCATTTCTAGTTATTTTATAGTCCTCTTATTTTAACCTTTTACTCATAATTCATTGTTCATATATATATATATATATATATACTACCCGAAAAAAATTATTAGGCCACCCCAGTTTTTTAATGATGTAATTCATACTATTTTTAATATTTATTGCCAAGTGGATGAAAATGAGAATGGTTTTTTGTTATTATTACTTTGCAAAATTTTACAAGGCAGCCAGGAAGCCTTTTCTTCGGCCAACCAACAAGAAGAAACTAAAACTGGACACAAGAAGAGTTAATTTAATGCACATGTTATTGTGTAGTATTAACAAAAGAACCATTCTACTTTCATTCAGATAAGCTACTTAGCAATAAATACTAAAAATAGGATGAAATACATCATTTCTTTTAAAAAACTGGGGTGGCCTAATAATTATGGCTGGTAGTGTATATATATTCAAATATAAGAATATTAACCACCTATGCTACCATGGTTTCAGCCTAAGAGATGTTTCATCAACAGTAAAGGTTAATTATATTTTCCTAACGCCAGCAGAAAGGAAAGGGGGTAAAAGTAAAGAGAACTGAATAAGAGGAGTACAGGGGAGTAAAGGGAAAATGGTCCATGTACATTCATCCGGGTTTGTACAAACCTAAAATAACTTCTTGTGTGCTTACATTCCGACATAGTTTCAAACTGCTCATTTAGTAGCTTCTTTTGGTCTGGATACATTATTATTAAAAGTTTCTCTTTTTGGCACAATCCAAAGAAATCACTACCAGTGCTGTAAGGCTTGGCTTTCCTCAATATACTCCATCTTATGTTAGTGGTTTTATTATTATTTTTCCTATAATTCCAACACATAGCTGGCCAGTCTACTACAATTCTTATTGTTTTATAATCTGAACGATGACATGTGATTGTACCATCTCTTCCTGAATCTACTTTCATTGAAAGTCACATGCTTTACACATTTACATCCTCTACTTCCGCTTTAGGCTGGCCAGCCATGGTAGCGTAAGTGGTTCATCTTATTAACTTTTAATATTTAACTGCTCTTCGTTTGACTTTTTGAATTGTGTATCGAGCCCTATTTATACAACCGTTTTCTGATCTGATTTAATTCTGACCAATAACTGTTTTATTATATATATATATATATATATATATATATATATATATATATATATTACAAGAAAGTGAAAGAACATGTAGATTAAAAACCCACTGTTCAAGCATTTACTTTTATAAAGAATGCTCGATTCAGAGTAGAGCTTAATATTGTAATTTTGTTATTACAATGGTTTATAAAAACATAATATCACTACACAAAAATTTTCATGTTTCGGAGCACAAATGTTCCTCTCCAGGTAATATGTTAAGACATGCTTTAACATATCACCTGAAGAGAAACAGTTCTGTTCCGAAACATGAACATTTTTGTGTAGTGATATTATGCTTTTATAATATTAATTATTAATGATATTATGCTTTTTTTAAAATGGTCCACCCCATCCGATCCATCTGTTAGGAAATTCCTGATTTAGAAACTGTCTAACACGCAGAGCAAAGTGACGAGGAGCTCCATCTTGTTGAAACACTGTGTTATCTTTCAAGTTAAATTGTTCAAGTTCATTTTTTACAGATTATTTCTTTCACAGATACAAATAAAGTCATTTTTTTTAATGCACACGGACTTTATTGACACCCTGTATATATATTTATATAATGTTTTCATTGAAAATTATATCATTTTCCGTTTCTTCATTTCTAAGTAACTAATTTGTATCCACATAAAATACCAACTTCATTTTCAGTTAGTCTTTAAAAACTAAAGTAAAAATTCCATGAGAAAAATATTCGTATACTTTTGCCTTGATTTATATATTTTGCAACAATGTTGTTGCAGAAAAAAACAATATACTTGGTAGTGGCTAAATATTTGTTGAAGTACATATCTGGAAGTTTTACTTGAATGTATTTCAATATTACTATAATCAACTCAGTAAATCTTACCAGATGTAATATAAACCTGGGAAAGGCTAGAGAAGAGACCGATCGAAATATTCTAATTACAAAAGTAAAGATGAGGATGGTAAATACTATTTGAACTTTTGTGATGCATTACCCGAGTCCAAAAGTTCTGAAGAAATTAGAAACATACCGATAAAAGCAAAAAGATGAGAATATTCATCTGAAGAACACGTAGAATATTGATTATAATTCTAAACATTTTCTTGGAAAATAAAAACACCCGTTTTAGATTGAAAATCAAAACAATAGCAGATGAAATGCAACATAGTCATAATAATGTTAAATCAAATAACATTAAATTAAATTTTAATATCGTGCGAGAAATCAGATTTACCGTTTGCAAAGCGTCAAAAACAGGCCACATAAACAAAGTGATTTTATTTAATGATTTTTTTGTTATTTCCAGTTATTTAAAAAGTTAAGTCTTATTGACGCCAGAACTTACCTTAGTTAATGGAAAAGGACAGCTTCCGGAACAGTAATGTGCATTGAACCAACGTGGACTGATTATCCATTCGCCCCAGCCAATATCATCGAAGTTTACGTGTAACTTCCGTCTCTTGCACAAGTGATCATCAGCGTCCCGATTGGAAGAACTTTCGCTTTCACTCGCCCAATCTTTAGGGAATCTCAACCGACGTCGTCGCAAATTCTTCCGTCGGGGCCGCTTGCGTTTACGTCGCTTCTTCTTGTGCTGGGAATCTTTTGGATAAGGAATCAATCGTGAATCTTTTTTGATTTTGGTCCGTTGTTGCCGGGTCTGCAATACACCAGGATTTGTATGCAGCACGTTGTATTTCGTCACCGTCTTATAGTCGACGGGGTCTTGTGGGATTTCATTAGTCAGGATCGACCGCTTGGCCCGATCGAAGATGGTAGAATTCGTGGAAATGGCGTGCGTTTCGTCTGACAGCGTTGATGAAGTTCCAACCAGGATTACTTTGGCTGCTGTCTTACGATCCTTTCCAGATGAATGATGCCGATTAGAATGAAAGCGAGAATGCACGCTGGAGATGACCCGACTTTTGTTAGTCGGTAATTCGCGATTAAAAATTGAATCCGAAATGGAATCTGTCCATGAGGATGTCACACCAGAATCTCTGTCCTCATGATCAATTTTCTGATCTTTTCCGGCATTTTCATTTACCGACATTAACGTAACGCTTTCTTCATCAGGTTTACCTTCTTCCATACTGACGGCTTCTTTGATATTAATTTTGAAACGCTGACCATCTGTGACGTCAGTCAACGAATGATTAGGTCGGCTCTGTTTATGGCTTTCCTTCTTGCTTCCATTTTTGCCATCTTCCAGAAAGGTACCAATGAGCCTATCAACGTGTGGCCATATTCGCGTGCCCCCGGATACCGTTTCTGACCCTGAGGCAGAGATAGCAGTCAGGTTCGTCCCCAGCGGATCGACTGTGCCCTGCCCAGGTCGACGTCCGGGCAAAAATAGTTTCAGACGTTCGGCCAGTTGATCCAGCTGGTCAAGCTTGACCGTCTCCGTCTCATTTGAATAAATAATAAGGAATGGACGCGAGTGGTGGGTAGCGAATTTTTTTAGAGCCACTGGGCGCGTTTTGCCATTCTTGGCCCTCTGGGTTTTGAAGTTGATAGCGAACAGGTGCGGGGGCTTCCGCGACGTGGCCAGGCAGCTAAGAACGGCTTCGGTGACATCACGCCACTGCCAGCCTCGGCTCGCCCGGTGCAGAGTTACCCGTCCTGTCTCACTAATGTAGTTGGGTCCGATCTCGTGAAGCAGAATTTCTAATTTCGAACCGGACGGCATCCAAGATTGCTTTCTTTTGTAAAGATGGACCTCAGCATGAAGCACTTTTTCGCTCGATTTCACTGCAGACAGGTTAAAAAAGAACATGGCATTACCATTGACCTCACCTGCAAATACACAGAAATAAAGAATAAATAAGCAAAATGGTGCAACAGAGACGGGGGTTCTAATTTTGACTTAATCTTGTTTGGAGTTTTAATGCAGCGATATAAAACTGTGCCCCAAAATACGCATACTCTGATAATCATATTATAATTGTGTTTGTTCTTTCCTCAGTTAGTTACTTAGTTCGTCAGTCCGTCCGTTACGACACTTACTCTCTATACGAGCTTTTCCTTCCCCTCTATTTTTTAAACGCTACTCTCCTCAGCCTTTCTCTCACCTTTGCCAAACGGAAGGGTAGCAAAGAGTGAGAGAGTAGGAGGAGAAAGTCTGTAGCATTACCGTAGCAGCAGCAGCTTAAGCTGTTTGTATACATGAGTGTACTGTACAATATAGTAAAAATAGGTAGGTGTGTTATCGTATCCCGCGACCTAATAACGAAATTTCTGGCCTCTTTTACACCCTTGACCATTACTCAGTTGGTATTTTCTGTTTACAATGAACACAGGATCCTTTAAAGAACTTAAATTATTTTTTAAAAATTTTTAATCCCTTCTAAAATTTTCGAAATTTTGTCAGAAAGTTTTGTTTTGATTTGAGTTAGTGGATAAAGAAACGTTACTGTTTTACAATGGAAACGTAATGATTGCATAACCCACTTTTTTCGGTGACAAACACTAATTTTGAAATTCTCGCAAAAATCAAATAATTGTCAAATTTTAATAAAACTATCACTACTCATTAACAAATGAATGAAATTATTTTTGAAATCATTATTTTTTTAAAATCTTGATAAAAATATTTTTTTTACCATTGTTACCCCCACCTCCACGTAAATCCATGAAATCTTAATAAATTTTACACTGATGGCTAACTTTTGCTTTATTTGTCCAACGCAGGACTCATTGGGGAATATAAATCATCTATTTTTTAAAATTTAAATTTGCAATCATTATCCGAAAATCTTCACCGAAGAGTAAAATAAAAAATGCAATAAAACTCTGATATCATTTAATTTGATAAGCTTTTAATTGCTGGAATAAATAATAACTATTAAGGACACTATACTCTGAAGAAAAAAAATTCGATTATTAATAAAACGATTATTATTAAACTTTTCAATTTTAGATAAGCAATATAATCATCAACTCTTAACTAAAAAGTTTACTCGCAATCAATTCTTTCAAGATTTAAAAAATATTTTTAAGACTTTATACATTATTAAATTATTTAATAATAGTAATAAAAATGAAAATAATTCTTTTAAAATTTTATTTGTAGTATGACAAAGTAAAATTTTTTCCAGGATATCATAATTATCCTTCCGTTGAAATTCCACGGGTTCCGCTAGTAAAGTATTAATATTCATTTAGGCGTTTCAATAAATATTTTATGCTTATTTATTATGCGTATCACATCACACAATACCAGGAGCGGTACAAATATTCACCCATTATTTAAACATAAATTAAAAATCCCGATTCAGAAAAAGACGAGGCTTCTTAACATTTATTTATTTTATTATTTACAGTTTAATTAAATATGGTCGATTAAACAAAAGTTGATCAAACTTTTGCATTGAAAAGGTTTGTGTGCAGAATTGTGAGGTAGTAAAACAGTTATAAGGTGTGAAAATGTTGCAAAAAGAGCAAACTATCTCACCAATTTCAATTCCAATTCCAGGAAATAACCGCTTAGTTCGCACTAAAGAGAGACATCGTAACCGCAAAGAAAACATTAAAGCTAAATTCACGAACCACTAACAACGATATGATATCTACGAAAAGCATTTCAAAATTGATTTTTATTTGGTTGTTTTATTATGTTAAGAAAACTTGAGAATTTCATTCTCATTAGTTTTGAATCCGAATAAATAATAAACCACCAAATATGATATCTACAAGAAACATTTCAAAATTTTGAAACTGAATCTGATATTTTTTACACTGATTTCAAGACTGATTCTGATTTAATTCTTTTATATAAAAAAATTTTCAGAATTTTCTTCACTCTCAATATTTTAGAGAGGAATTACAGAGTACAGTATAAATATTTACACATTATTTCCACATATATAGAATTCCCATTTGTCAAAATAGTTTCTAATTTTGAATAAGGCGTCGAAAAACTTTCCGCTTTATTGTTTAAAGTTTAATTAAATATGGCAGTTCCAGCAAAATGTGATCAAACTGCTGCATTGGAAACAGCTTATATGAAGAATTGTAAGGTGATAAAACAGTTGAATGTTTGCAAAAAGAACTGCTTTTATTATGTGGGAAAATGTTTGACGAGGAACAATCAATCTCAACAAACATAATTCCAGTAAAAAAAACTATTCAATTCATACCATGAGAGTCATTGAAGCCATCAAGAACAGAAATTCATGAAAATAGTTGTGAGGTGATAAAGCAGTTGAATGTTTGCTGTACAACTGTTTTCAATATGTGGGAAAATGTTTTTTATGAATAACAATAAATCTGAACAAATCTAATTTCAGTGGGTATCCATTCAGTTCATATCAGGAGGGTCGTTGAAGTCATCAAGAAGACGGTGATGAAAAAATGGAAAAAGATCTTAATATTCTAGATAGCTCACTAAGGAGGATTGTTAACCAAGATTAGAGGAAAATCAAATCAGATTTAACGATGACAACCTTCAGACAAAAACGATTTGACAGAGGAAATAAAATCTTGGAGGAGATACAGTGTGTCTCCGACAAAGTCTTCGTTTGGTCGAACAAAAAGTTTTTTTTCCACTGTGGAGGCTGTAAACAACAAACCGATAGAGTTTATGCCATTTCCCCAGAAAACATTTCCAAATGTGTCAGAATACATTTCACGCAACAGAAATCATCCCTCTTTCATACGAGTTTCATCAAAGGCGGCTGGCAAGAAGGGTTGCTGCCCAAATAGACAATTATTTAATTACATGACAAAGATAGTATGTTCAGAAAAAGAAAAATCTGCATGAATGCAAGAAATGATTGAATGATAAAGTTAATCACAGTACATTGTTAGTCATCTTTAATGATTTATTCGAATATTTTCGAACATCTTGATTATTACGATATCCTTATTGTTGTCAGTTTCATATAGAAAAGTTATATACGTCTTTTACTGACATTTACTGGAAGGTTAAATTTAAAATCTAAATAAACTTTTATTTTTATATGCATCCACTCTCCCACACATACAGCGCTATATATATATATATATATATATATATATATATATATATATATATATATATATATATATATATGATTGCTTAATTACTTAGTTTCTGCTCATAATAAGATTAGACCAGTGCACATTTGTATTAAAAAGTGTTCAATACAATTATATTGTAGAACTTTTGAATATTTTCCATTTATAAATGAGTTATTACGCGACCTAAGATTCTACGATGAATGGTGTCTTCAGGCGATTTCCAGTAACTGATTTTACCGTTTGCCGTTTTCTTTAAGAACGCTCAAGTAACGGTGTTTTTTTTTTGTTTTTTTTTTGAACGCTCACGCGGAAGGGAATTTTTGACCGCGCAATTTTTAAAATTACAACAAATTATGGCATTTTCATCAATGGTTATATGAACCTAAGAGGTATTTTTTAGTATGGTTACTCTTAGTCATAATTTCCGTTATTTCATTCAACAGTTCGCTTTTGTTTGGGAATAGCATAATCTCTAACTTTTCTTCTTGGCACAGTCTACATATTTTGCCACCGTTGTAAGGCTGTTTTCCCTATACTCCACGTTATGTCTGAGTCTTTTTCATATTTTGATTTTAATTTCCGCACGTGAAAGCCAATCTTGTATTGTTTTTTAATTTTTCTATTTTAAATGTAGAACTGCGATTAAACCACCTGGTCTTAAAAGTGTCTTTGGTTGAGCCCAAATATATTTTGTTTTAGCTATTTGGGTCATGTACCATTGCCTTGTAAATTATTTCTTTTGTGTTGCAGAGACCTTGAAGTGGACATTTATTTTTGTCCCTGCAGTTGCATTCTTTGTTAGTGATTTTGTTTTGTACGAAGCTATTTAAGTTTCTGGCGTTTTGTTTTTTTATGAAAATATCTAAATTACTAGTACAACTATAACTTAGCTTGATTGTATTTCTATTGAAAATGTTGTTTAGTTCTGATTATTTTGGAAAGTGTCTATCTATTAGTTTAAAAAATATTTGTCCTATTTTGGTTTTTACCTCTAAATTAAATGGTGGGTTGAACTAGATAATGGTTCGTTTTTTTTTATTGTTGCTTTTGATTTGTCTGTTTGGTTGAGAATTATATTATAAAATGGTTTTATGGCCAGAATTTCTTAGTGCATTCTCATAGATATTTTTCTTTTCATTAAATATTGATTTGTTTGACGAATTATTAGATAGTCAGTGTTCTATTCCTTCGTAAATGTGTTTAATTATAGTAATTATAATATATATATATATATATATATATATATATATATAAGTACAGGGTAGATATGGATGGAATAAAATTCCATATCCAAAAACACTATTCTTAAAAAGTGCTCAATACAAAGTAGATTGAATGTTACATATTTAAAATTTGTAACATAAGCATGTTAAGTAGCTGTTTTTTTTTCGACACTTGTGCGTTATCAAGCGATGGTGCAGATTGCCAGATGAAGAGTTTTAAAAGGATTTAAACTAGCCAAACTCACACAGTAGGGGAGATATTTTTACTTAGGAAAATTGTTACAACATGTTACATTGATACATGCTACAACTTGTTACATTGTTAAATTATGAGGGGGTGGCTAGTTTTGAACATTTTAAAACTCTTCATCTCGCAATCAGCACCATCACTTAAGAGAGACACAAGAAATCTCGAAACAAAATAGTTACTTTTGTGGTGACATTATAACATATTATTACAAATTTTAAATATATATTTATATATATAACGATCTCCCCGATGTAATCAGATCCCAAGTAGGCATATACGCTGACAACACCACCGTTTACTCTTGCCTCGATCAAAAATCTGCTGAGGCTGACAAAGCAAACCTCATTGCTGAGCTTAAAAAGGACCTCCAATCAGTGGTGAAGTGGGGTAAGAAATGGCTCGTAAACGAAGCTGCTATCAGCTAAACATCACAGACAATCGCTCCTACACCCCGCTCATTGGCATGGATCAGGCTAGCCTCCCTGAAAGAAAAACACTACGCCTTCTCAGGTTAACTCACTCAACTGACCTCAACTGGAATGATTATATCGAATCCATAGCTAAATCCGCTGCTATGTAAGTCGGTTCTCTGTGTCGGGCCAGGAAGTTTTTCACGTCTGAGACCATCCTGCACATATATAAATCGACCATTCGCCCATGTATTGAATACTGCTGCCGCATCTGGTCGGGTCCCTCTGCTATTCACCTTGGGGTCCTTGACAAAATCCAATGGAGAATCTGTAATGTGATCGATCCCGACTTGGCATCTCAGATGCAGTCACTTTCTCACCGACATAATGTGGCTTCTCTATGTCTCTTCTATAAATACTTTCACAACTTCTACTCCGATGAACTTAGCTCATTGGCGCCCGCTCTGCAGGAATTTACTCAAGCTACTAGACTAGCAACTAGGTCCCACCATTTTACTGTGAAACCAATAAAATGTAAACGCAAATTCTACTCCCCAGCTTCTTTTCTCGCACTTCCCGCCTGTGAAATTCCCTTTCATTTACTTGCTTCCCCGACAGCTACAATCTCCAAGAATTTAAATGTAAGGCCAATAGTCGTCTCCTATCTCTCTGACACGCATCCTTTCCCTCATGTTCTTTTCTCCATCCACTCCACTCTCATCACTTTCATCCCACCAGTATTCTGATCCTTCTCTGACCCACTTCCTGACACCCTCATAACCTGTCCCTCTTTCTCATCACTTTCCTTCTATGTAACCCCCTGCACACCAGTGGTAGTTAAGCTGCCTTGCTTGGGGTGAAATGATTAATAAAATAAAATAAAATGAAAAATAAAAAGTGCGAGAACGTTTTGTTTAATGCGTAGATTTATTATTATTATTATTATTATTATTAATAATAATAATAATACTTGCTTTTTTGTATAATATATTAAGTGTCCATAATGGTATATATATATATATATATATATATATATATATATATATATGTGTGTGTGTGTGTGTGTGTGTGTGTTTCGAGTCCAAAGTTGTCTCTCTTCAGGCGAATAAACTGTGTTGTGTGTTGCACAGGGGGTGGGGATAACAAAATGCAAAAAAAAAAAAATAGATTTGGGACATGCAACATAATAATAGAAGGAAGTCACGTCATATTCAAAACACATCTACATTCAAAATAAAATAAATCTGAGCTGCAATTCTGAAAACGTAATTTATTATATAAAATGCAATGAATGCACAAAAACATACGTGAGGCCTAATAAAATAGTTGCCCTGCACAGACGTAACATCAAACTAGCCAATAACAGGAAATTGTATGCCTCCTAACGTTTACATGAATGCAGTGGAGATAAATTCAGAGTAATACCTATCTACCAAAAATGCAGATTATGACACACTCATAATTCAGGAAGAAGTATTTATAAAAAAAATACAAGCCTTCAATCAACAAAACAACATGAAAAACCTAAGACACACACACACAGACACACTAAATTAGAACGCGCTAAAAAGAAATTCGCGAACTGTGGGCAAAACAAATAGTATTTCAAATGCAACAAAAAATAGTGGATGACCCGTCGAACTGAATCAAAATCACTGAAAACAAATTTTGAAGTATAAAGATGAAATCAAATTTCACAAGTCAGTGGAAAAATCTTCTTATGGTCAGCGAAAGGTGAATGATTCCCAAAATGGAAGAGATTTAGCGAGCGAGTATGAAAAATAAAAGTAAAAAAGAAAAAGACAACAAACACGGACGTTTAATAAATTTCTGACCTGCTCACCAACCACTTATCTATATATATATACACGATATTTTAAGCTGCCAGAAAGATAAACAGATCTCGATATATAAAGTCACAAGTTTATTCGCCTGAATAGAGTCAATTTTAGACTCGAAACACGGGTAGCGACACAAATACCATTATGGACACTTAATGTATTATAAAAAAGCAAGTAATAATTATAATAGCAATAAATCTACACGTTAAACAAACATTTCACGGTTTCTCTCACTTTTTTCTTCTATACAACACCTTTTACTGTTCATATATATATATATATATATATATATATATATAGTCATCTGCAGAAAAAGCTGTTTCGTTGTATCACAGCTCATCAGTACGGTTAGACATCTGATTGCTTCTAGCTAGGATTGAAATCCGAACGTATTAACATCAGTCGGCGATTCTACCTTTGAGGGACGGGCACTTGCAGAGGAAAGCGGACTTTACAATGTAAACACACTCTAGTAACCTAGAGTGTTCAAATTCATTACTGAGTGAAAGATGCGTAAATGCGTGTGTAGCTATATATATATATATATATATATATATATAGGAAAGAATATTAATAAAAAGTTTTGAATTTAAAAATGTACTTTTTTTGAACAGTATTTGTTTATTTTTATTATATTTTATATTTCAGACCGCCCTCGGTCCTTCATCAGAAACAACTGATTTTTAAATTTGAATTAGAAACGTATTTCACGATAGCGTTCGAATATTTTTTTGTTTACATCACGTGGTGTGTTTGTTCACACCATGCGGCACGTCCGTAGAGAAAGTCTGTTTGTTTTAGATAAAAATTTCTTGGAATATCGGAAAAAAATTTTTTAGCTATTGAAATATTTGTAAAGATTCAACACACCTAAGTCCCTAATGTATACTCCCCAATTGCAGCCCATTTTAATCAACCTGATCATACTTTAGAAAATTGCAAATGTTTACTAATAGACTCCAATTTTAGTTCTACATACACACGCAGAAAGAAAGAAACATACTGGATTTTAAAATTAAATACACACAAGCTAGGGTTAAATAGGGACTTAGGTGTGTTGAATCTTTACAAATAGTTCAATAGCTAAAAAAAATTTTTCAGATATTCCAAGAAATTTTTATCTAAAACAAACAGACTTTCTCTACGGACGTGCCGCATGGTGTGAACAAACACACCACGTGATGTAAACAAAAAAATATTCGAACGCTATCGTGAAATACGTTTCTAATTCAAATTTAAAAATCAGTTGTTTCTGATGAAGGACCGAGGGCGGTCTGAAATATAAAATATAATAAAAATAAACAAATACTGTTCAAAAAAAAGTACATTTTTAAATTCAAAACTTTTTATTAATATTCTTTCCTATACATATTAAGACAGTATACGTGGATGATCATCACTATATATATATATATATATGTGTGTGTGTGTGTGTGTGTGTGTGTGTGTGTGTGTGTGTGTGTGTGTGTGTGTGAGTGTGCGTGTGTGTGTGCGTGTGTGTGTATGTGAGTGTGCGTGTGTGTGGGGGGGGGGGAAGATTAAGTATATATGTTTGATGATATAAATGTGTATTTTACAATGATCTTCACCTTGTACAAGGCCCAAAGTCACCCAAAGGTAGGAGGGTTACAGAATAAGAGGCACTACCTGAAGCAAGGTGATAATGGTGGCAACAAGATGCAAGGGACCACCGGATGTAAGAGAAATGGAAAATCTTTAGAGGAAACTGGAAACCTAATGCTAAACACACCTCGACTATTTCATCAAAATGCCGGGGAGGAGGGAAAACCTTGCGATATCCAAATTTCGTGCAGCAAATTGTTAAGTGAAGTAGAAATATTTTTATTATTGTATTTTCTATAATTTTAGAGAATTCACAGATTTATAATTCAAAGAATCCACCATCTGCCCGTGCACTGAATTCTACCATTCGCCTGTGCATTGAATATTGTTGCAATATCTGGTCGGGTGCTCCTGCTATCTACCTCGGTGTCCTCGATCAAATCCAACGGAGAATCTGCAATGTGATCGATCCCGACTTGGCAGCTAGGATACAGTCGCTTTTTCATCGACGCAGTGTAGCTTCCCTGTGTCGCTTCTACAAATACTATCACGGCTTCTGCTCCGATTAACTTAGCTCACTGGTAACCCCTATATATGAATTTCCTCGAGCCACAAGATCAGCAACTATGTCCCACCCTTTTACTGTGAAACCGATAAATTGTAAACGCAAATTCTTCTCCGTCAGCTTCTTTTCCCGCACTTCCTGCCCGTGGAATTCCCTTTCAACATACTTGCTTTCCCGATAGCTATAATGTCCAAGAATTTAAATGTAAGGTCAATAGTCATCTCCTGTCTCACTAACTTACATCCTCTCTCTCTCTCATGCTTTTTTCTCCGTCCACCCCACTCTCATCAGTATTCTCTTCCTTCTCATACTCTCTTCCTGACACCCTCTGTAACCTGTCACTCTTTCTCATAACATTCTTCCTATGTAATCCCTGCACAACAGTGGCAGTAAAATGCCTTGCTTTGGACCACACGGTTATAAAAAAATCTTTGTATTTATCTCTGTTTGTGAATCTCAGATTGGATTTTTCCAAACGGGATATAAACAAAATATTTGCAGTGTCAGGGCAACATCTGTTTATCCGACTTCCATGTCGAATATTTACCAGATTGGTGCGCATGCGTATCTCTCTATGTATAGCTAGATAATTATTATAAAAGATTTTATTAAAAATGGCTTGGAGACATTGCTAACTAGAAATTCATCTATTGCAAGGAGTTTAAATGCCGTAACTCGATAACTACGTTTTTTTTGTTTTCCGTGAGTGTTTATAACGGCGTGTGCCTGAAAGAATGGATTGTGTTTTTAAATATAGACAGGTTTAAGAAGATTTGTACATTTAGGTGAATCGGTTACGGCTGCGTGATGAGAAAATGTGGAGATGGATTCAACTGGAATTCGAACTCGCAAATACCCTTAGGAAAGATATTAATCCGTCTCTCTCTCTCTCCAGTTATGTGTTAACTAACAGAGCAGACTGGATTCTATAGACTTGGCTAGCAACCAGTCTACCGCAGAAAGTAATTGCAACCTACTACGGGATAATCTTCTGCCCAGTCAGTCATGTCTTTTTTGAGGCATGATCGCCAAAAGCGTGTATCACGTATGGAACTTAACTGACTGACTGAATATAATCGTTGAAAGCATGATTAAGGCTTCTACTAGACATAAAGGATCAGTTTTATATTGTTATGAAGTAATAAACTGATCCCTCACTAATTACTACTTAATAATATAATACATCTCTTCCCCCTCTATGGATCAAATAACAGAACTGATTGGGTTCTATAGCTCGCAACAAGTGTATCGCAGAAAGCAATGGCAGTCTACTGCGGGATAATCTTCTGCCCAGTCAGTCATGTTTCTTTCGAGACATAATCGTCCAAAGCACTTAACTGACTGACTGACTGATGTGGAGATACAGTTTAGTGATTTATCGGGCACACATGCACTACACTCTCTCCTTGCAGACTGGCCTGTCACTTGTAGCAGATCAAGAACAACCAAAGTATAACTATCAACATATGACAAATATTAGTAGATAACACCAAAATACTTTACAGCACTCAAAATCCTAGAAGCTATTATTATACAAAATAAACAGGGCGCATGAAATAAAATATCATTCACTACAGGAGCCGACATCTTGATATGCGTGCATATACACTACCGACCATAATTATTAGGTCATCCCAGTGTTTTAAAAACAAATAATGTATTTCATACTATTTTTTAGTATTTATTGCCAAGTGAATTATTGTAAATGAAAATAGAATGGTTCTTTTGCTAATATTGCACAATAACATGTGCATCAAATAAATTTATAAATATTTAATAATTACTTCTTTTGCAGTTTCATCAATGAAAGAATGAAAAAAATTTAGGGTGATTCAGACGAGTTAATCTTTGCTTTCTCACTTTGTAAAATATTGCAAAGTAAAAAAAAAAGAAGCATTCTATTTTCATTTGGTAATAAATACTAGATAT
Organism: Ascarosepion bandense; assembly: GCA_037127315.1. Classification (NCBI taxonomy): domain Eukaryota; kingdom Metazoa; phylum Mollusca; class Cephalopoda; order Sepiida; family Sepiidae; genus Ascarosepion; species Ascarosepion bandense. Next base: position 390,572 of record JBBBDQ010002261.1, on the reverse strand, counting down.
TGTATCATCATTTATTTAAAAAAAAGAATAGGGTTGCCTAATAATTATCGCCGGTAGTGTATATATATATATATGCACACACACACACACACACACACACACTGCTGCACAAATGTAGTGTACCCTTAAGCTAATATTAAAAAATATTCTCTCTTTTTACTAGATAACCAACCAATCTTAATTAAACGATATATTCATTCGAAAAACTCTTATTAAATAACAACCATTTTCGAAATGTTTTATTCAAACTGGAATAAAAATATGAGCAAAACTAAATGAACAGTTACATTTGCACTTTGTATTTTTGTTTGACATGGTTGCCAGTGTAAATAATTTTTTGTGCATGTATAAAAATCAAAATGACATGTTCAATTTTTTGTAAAATGTCTGTTTACTGCAGTCAACCAATATAACTCATTGTGTATGCAAAAGGGTGCAGTTAGAGACTAAATTTTAAAAAAAGTATATGCCAAGATCAAAAGAACTTTCTTAAGCTTTTAAAACATTGTATAGCTGAAGCTTATAATGATGGATAAGGCTACAAAAGCTGTCGAAACATTTTGTAGTGCACGTCTATAATTATTTAAAGATGGAAGACCTCTGGTATGACGTCATCACAATTAAGAAGTGACGTCTGCGAAAAATAACTGAAGGATATCTAGTTCGACAATCCCAGACGAATGGTGCTGAGAGCTCTGTGGTTCTCCAGATCTCTCTGACCAATGTTGGAATTAATGTGCATACGTCTACAGTGTGATAAAATCTGAAAGATGCCAGTCTTCATATTAGAATTCCCAGAAGAAAGCCACTGCTTACGAAAAAAAAAAAAAAAGAAAAAAAAGGGCACGTATCTACTATGCCAATTTTCATACCAATAATATTAGAAATAGGAAAATATTCTCTATTATCTAATGTTTCATTGAATTTTAAGTACATTGGTTTTATATTTACTATAATTATTGTTCGTATTTCTGATAATGTTGTGTATGGTCGTCCATATTTACAAAAGTCGGCGCGTTTATAAGCAAAACATATAAAAGTAATTTTTAAATTTTAGGTGTCAATGAATTGTATCAAACTTTTCTGTTTATGATTAGTGGATATCGTTTTTACGTCCAACGATATCACCTAATTATTTTTTCGTCTAACGATATCACCTACTAATTTTTACGACTAAAGATATCACTTAAATATTTTTACGCCTAACAATATCACCTAATTATTTTACGTCTAACGATATCTTTTCAATATTTTCACGTCTAACGATATAGCATACTTAATTATTTTTACGTCTAACGATATTACTTAAATATTTTTACGTCTAACGATATCACTTAATTATTTTACGTCTCACGATATCACCGAATTATTTTTACGCCTAACGATATCACTTCATTATTTTCACGTCTAACGATATCACTTCATTATTTTTACGTCTAGCGATATAACAATTATTTTTACGTTTAACGATATCACTTAAATATTTTTACATCTAACAATATCACATAATTATTTTACGTCTGACGATATCACCGAATTATTTTTACTTCTAACGATATCACCGAATTATTTTTACGTCTAACGATATCACTTAATTATTTTTATGTCTAACGATATCACCTAATTGTTTTGACGTCTAACGATATTACTTAACTATTTTTACGTCTAACAATATCAACTATTTTACGTCTAACGATATCACCGAATTATTTTGCGTATGACGATATCACTTAATTATTTTTGCGTACAACGATATTACTTAATTATTTTTACGTATAACGCTATCACTGAATTATTTTTTACGTTTAACAATATCATCTAATTATTTTTACGTCTAACGATATCATCTAATTATTTTTGCGTCTCACGATAACAATGAATTCTTTTTAAGTCTAACAATATCATTTAATTATTTCTATGTCTAACGATATCACCTAATTATTTTCATGTCTAATAATATCACCTGATTATTTTACGTCTAACGATATGACTTAATTATTTTTACCTCTAACGATATCACTTGATTATCAGTACAACTAACGATATCACGTTTTATTTTTACGTTTAACAATATTACTTAACCATTTTTACATCTAACGATATCACTTAATTGATTTTACGTCTATCGGTACCATTGAATTATTTTTATGTCGAATGATATCATTCAATTATTTTACGTCTAACAATATCACTTAATTATTTTTACGTCTAACGATATTACCTAATTATTTTTGTGTCAAACGATATCAATGTTTTTTACGCCCAACGATATCACTTAAATTTTTAGGTGTAACGATATGACTTAATTATTTTTACGTATGACATTATCATTTGATTATTTTACGTCTAACGATATCACTTAATTATTTCAAAGTAGATAGAATTTTGAAAAATTGAAAACTTTAAAAATTATTAAAATAACATTCTTTCAAATATTATAATTAACTTTTTTGAATAATTTAATTAACCATTTTAAAATTTAAGAAAATCATTGTAAATATTCATTATTTATTGAAATCTTTTTTCTTAAGGCAGTAGTGTTCATAACATATCTTATTCGTAAAATTAATTAAAGGCTTTTCTAATTAATTAATGTCGCATTTCTATAGATGCTTTTAAAATTATACTATTAAGATCAGATTTTCGATAACTGGGATTCAAGTTTTACAAAAAGAAATTGAAGATTTCAATTCTTCAAATAATTTGGCATATAATTGATATAAACATTAAAACCTACGTAATTTAATTTTTCTTAAGATTTTCTATAAGGAAAAACATTTAGTCTTGTAAGATTAATTAATATTCCGACAATTATCTGATTGCTGCAAAAATTTAAAAATCAATACTTGGCCACCGTGTTGATGCAATAAAAATAATTTAAAAAAAAAAAGGTTGTAACCAAATTTTTCCGAATGTCCTAAAAGGATGACAAAATATATCTTTGGACTTTTGGTTTTTCCTCTTAATAATAGCATAAAGATTTTGACAATAAACATTTGTCAATATGTATGAGGTAGTTTTTCATCAACTATTTTACAATTTTTTATCGAATCAATGGCGGTATCTATCTATCTATCTATCTATCTATCTATCTATCTATCTATCTATTAAATTAAGAAAAGTTCAACTGACTTATATGATAGACCGACTCAAGAGTTTCGTTGCAGAACGCTCTTCAGGGCCAGATGTCCCGTGAATCACTATCTATCTATTATAAATATATATATTTGGAGATACATATGTTTTTTGTTTAATTAATATCCCTCTCTGTCTTTCTCAATATATTTGGATACACACAGCCATACTATATATATATATATATATATATATATATATATATATATAAACTTGTGTGTACTTGTTTTCTTCGACGCCCGTATTATGGTTTAGAGTGGTATCGGTGGGAACAGGCGAGAAAGGGCCTGGAGGTTGTAAGGGAGGTTTAAGGTTTCAAATCGGGTTAGAGGAGGTGATGTAGCGGCGTAAAGGGCCAAGGAGTTTGGAGAAAGGATGGGAAAATAGGCAATGTGTGCCACAAAGTCGCCCAAGTGACGCCATCTTCACAGACACTTGCATCCTTATAATGGATGGTTGCGACCTCAATCCCACAGTTCAAATCCCTTCCCTTTCTCGGCTTGTTGTGGACGGCCTCAACCCCCGGACATGAGCAGCGTGTTTACCTACCGCAGGGAATGTCAACAGTTAAGACGGCGAAAATAAAAAGACGGAGAGAAATAAGCAAAAGAGAAGTGAAGCTCAAAATGAACAAGAAAGTGAATTCCGCATGTTGCTCATTTCGCTGATTACCGTGTTCATTCGTGTATGAGACGAAGTTCTAATTATGAAGGCAAAAGGCTGGAATATAGTTTATTTTCATGTATAATATGATTCTCACTTGAAAATAGCCCCCCTATCATTTTTTTCTCATATTCCAAGAGTTATTTGGACTATTGAATTCATTTGTTATTGTATTGTTTATGTTGTTACCACAGGGTTTGGACCGATCTATTTTACAGCCTTCTTAAGTCTGACTATCTCGTCACGTTACGAGTGATAAACTAAGTTGGCATATTAACTTCTATTTTCTGTAAGTTAAATAGAGGCACTTCTTTTAACTTTTGTATTATACATCAGACTGCTCTGTAAATAACATACGTAATACAGTATATATATATGAGGTAAAGATCAAATGCAGAACAATCATCGATCGGAATCCGACAGAATGATAAGTTGAAGAACAAATAGGAAACGGTTTTTCTCTTAATGAAAGCCAAACTTGTTAAATTGATATCAGTCACTTCATCATCATCATCATCCTGCGGCTTCGGCCGAGATACTGCAGGATGATGATGATAATGAAGTCACTTAGGTGCCATACGTGATACACGTTTGGGAGATCATGTCCCGAAAGAGACATGACTGACTGGGCAGAATATTTTCCCGCAGTAAGTAGCCATTATTTTCTGCGGTAGACCGGTTGCCAACTACGGCTATAGTACCCAATCCGTCCCGCTATTTTACTCATATCTGAAGGGAGAAGAGACGGATTGTATTATATTATGATAGTAATAAGTATTAATTAGTAGGGGATCAGTTTATTACTTCATGACAATAAAAAACGGATCCCCTACTTTATGCCCAGTAGAAGCTTTACTTGTTTCCACCTATTATATTCAGACAGCCAGTTAAGTGTCATACGTCATACTCGCTTCGGTAATCATGTCTCTAAATAAACATTATTGACTGGGCAGATTTTCCTGCTTTAAGGAACAATTACTGTCAAAGAGCACGTTCTCTTTATTGTTTTCGATGTTCACAATAAAAACAGGGCGTCTACTCAAACACGATTATCCACGAAAAAAAACGTTTCAGGTAATAAAATATTTTTGAATTAAAAATAAATCAATTCTTTACCACCCATGTCTATTGAACAGGTTAAGAGGCTCATCCCTTGTTCCCTGTTTAGGATGTGGTTTCCGGCTTTCTCTTTTCCAATCTTCTCACTTTGTTTTTGTTTTTTCTTCAATTGGAGTAGATAGATCTATCTATCGCTCGGTTCACACTCCACCAACGTCTATTGAACAGGTGAAGAGGCTCATCCCTTGTTTCCTGTTTAGGTTGTGGCTTCGGCTTTCTCTTTTCCAATCTTCTCACTTTTTTTTTTCAATTGGAGTAGATAGATCTATCTATCGCCCGCTTCACACTCCACCCATGTCTACTGAACAGGTGAAGAGGCTCATCCCTTGTTCCCTGTTTAGGATGTGGTTTCCGGCTTTCTCTTTTCCAATCTTCTCACTATTACGTAGCCCCCTGCACATCAGTGGCGTTACCGCCTTGCTCGGGGTGATACGATTAAAATATATATATATATATATATATATATATATATATATATATATATATATATATTTCATAAGAAAAATGAGAATTTAAAAAAGTGAATTTAACACTCGTCTCATCAGCGATAACAAAACATTATGCCATAATGTTTTGTTGTTGCTGATCTGACGGGTCATACGTTTTTTGTTTTTTTTTTATTATAATTTTTTACATGTAATATATATTGGCTCTGTAAAGAAATGAATTTAAATCCATTTAGCTTTTTGACTGTATCAGTTTACTATTAATAGGATCCGTTTCGGATTTACCTCTAAGCCGATTCTTTCGGATTTATTATATATATATATATATATATATATATATATATATATATCCTTCATTTTTAAACAAGTTATTACGCGTCCGAGGTTTCTACTATGTGGTGTCTTCAGACGATTTGCAATAACTGATTTTACCGTTTACCGTTATTCTTTTTAAGAACGCTCACGTAACGGTGATTTTTTTTAAACGCTCTCGTAACGGGGGATTTTTGGACGGAGCGATTTTTAAAATTACAAGAAATTATAACGTTTTCATCTATGTTTTTCTTAAAAAATAACGGTAAAATCAATTGTTTCAAATCACCTGAAGACACCATAAGGGAGAAACCTTGGTCGCGTAATAACTCGTTTACAAATGAAGAATACTCAAAACTTCTACAATATAATTTTATTGAACACTTTTTAATACAAATGTGTATTGGTCTAATTTTATTATGACCAAAAACTAATTAATTAAACAATATATATATATATATATATATATATATATATATATATATATGTCTCTGTGTGTGTGTGTGTGTGTGTGTGTGTGCGTGTGTGTGTGTGGTGTATGGATAGGTATTTGAAGGCTCTCACAATGCTTTTAGTATAATAAAGAAAAATAGAGAAGGTTTTGGTATGACCTATTTCTTATTCATTAATATTTCGAGATCAGAATCTCATCTTCAGAATGATAAAAGAGAGCGAGAGAGAGAGAGAGAGAGAGAGAGAGAGAGAGAGAGAGAGAGAGAGAGAGAGACGAAAAATAACATTGTAACCACCCGGAATATTTGTTTCAATTTACAATGTAAACTTCTCACCATACCGATCCTTCTTGTCGCATACGCCATCGTGTGAATCTCAGACAAAGACAAAGTGCACTGGTATAATTATTAGCTAGAAACCTAAGAACGGCAAACCTTAGCCCTACATTTCGCCCTATGCCAATGCTAAAATCGGTACCGGTATTCAAAGTGCTGTAATTTTGTTTTCCTTCAGTTTATATAAATGTGGTGTAACTGATAGATTCTTGACCCGACCCAATTAAAAAAAAATGAAACTCGTAAGTAGACGGACAATGATTGCACGTAATTATTATTTCACTGGGGCATTTCTCAATCTAGGACTATTTATGATAATTCCTTTCCTTTTCTATTTTTATAATTACGTTCAGCCTAGACAAGGCACAAGAGTCACTCGAGGTAGTGGCTTACAAAGTAGGTGGTACAATTTATACGTATATTTGAACGTTAAACGTATCCCTAGACTCGAACAGATTAAGGTTGTAGTGTTGATTTTCAAAGCACAAGGCGGAAAGTATGGGGCATTCAGTGAGAAACAATCTCCAAACTCACTACACAGCCGTAATTGTTCTAGCCAGACAAGCTTGCTAAGCATTACATCACGTCTAAACATATCATATATGTAGCTCAAGGTAGAAAGTGAGGGACACCTTGTGAGGATCGAACTTACAATTATGATTGATATAAAAAGACAAACATGCTAACCATTACAACACGTCGACTGTGGTCAACTGGGATATATATATATATATATATATATATATATATATATATGTGTGTGTGTGTGTGTGTGTGTGTGTGTGGTTAAATAAAATAAAGACAAGAGTAAAACTGTATTTAAATCGCCTACGTGTTTAGTCCTGTGATGGACTTTATCAAGGCAAAAAGACGAAATGAGCTTTATTCTAAATTACGTATCTATAAACAAACAGTAAGAGTAAGCAATTTTTTCAGAAGAAATGTTCTCGAGAGCGCCGCCATCCAGTACTACCAGAATGTCAATTTGCGCCCCGGATTTTTCCCAATCTCACCTTTACTTATAGAAATTATACTAAAACAGACTAACGTACACAATAAAAAGTGCAACGAAAACGGTTTAATCCCCTTCATTTTAACATCTCGTGACTTTGCACTACACATGAAGAAATTCTAAAACTAAAATATTCTGTTAATCGTTTTAGATGATTTGTGAGCGTCTTTGTGGTTGCCAACACTGTTTGTTTATAGATATGTAATTTAGAATAAAGCTCATTTCGTCTTTTTGCCTTGATAAAGTCCATCACAGGACGAAACGCGTGGGGATTTAAATAGTTTTTCTCTTGTCTTTATTTTATTTAACCATCCTGTCTCAGATCATAACTGAGCATATATATATATATATATATTGAATTCATTTAATACAACTATATCAGTGATACACGCTTGGGCGATCATGTCTCGAAAGAGACATGACTGACTGGGCAAAAGGTTATCCCACAGTAGGTTGCCATTGCTTTCTGCGGTAGACTGGTTGCCAGCCATAGCTATAAAACCCAATCTGTTCTGTTATTTAACCCATAGCTGGAAGAAATAGACGGATCAATAACTTTTCCAAGGTATTATATAAGTGAATGCAACGAATTCAATTAAAATTCGAACTCGTTCCAAGCCGAGAGTTCAACAACTTAGTTAAAATATATATGTATATATAAATTTATATGTATACACACACACACACACACACATATATATATATATATATATATATATATATATATATAAGTGTTCTCGCACGCTTACATATGTCTGAATATTAGTTATGCACGTATTAGTCATGTTTATTCCTAAATTATCAATAAAGTAATGTAGTACATGGCACTTTGTTTACATTTCAATTTTGTATTTATTTAGTCGTATCTATCAATAGCCATAGATACGTGTACCGCATGCCATATGCTTTTGTTGGCCAATATTTTCCATCACTCTACTCATTAATAGTACAACCATGAAGAAACGTGTTCAAATGTCATCTCGTTATTGCTTTCGTTATAATTAAAGCAAATTGACCCAGGATAACATGTATACATCAATTCATTTGGAATAAGAAGTGAGTATGTAAAAATATGTTTGCATGTTTGATTTCCCGTAAGGTTTCCATCAATTATCAAGTCTCGTGCTCGGATCATTTAAAACAATTGCAGTTAGACTTGAGGTTTTTTCAAATCCAATGTAGAAGAAAAAATCCCACTCCAAAACAGGTTCCACGCGTATAGCGTAACATTTTTTTTTTCATTGACTATAACACATTTTCTGTTTTACAAAATCCCAAGTTTCTTTCCTCACCCCGCTTCTATAAAGTGACAAAGTTTAATCGCTATCTTTTTACTTCGTCTCCAACCGAAAGAGAGTGATCAGCAAAAGTAGTGATTCGTTCAAATACGTTGCTTTTTATTTGCGATTTGTATAAAATCCTTATCAGAAACGATGGCAAACTTCTGCGGAGGTTCAGAAATCGCTTATTCACTGAAACAATAATTCCACACGCCATCAAGAATATTTCAAATTCTTCCCCAGATAATACCTGAGATGAAAAAAAAAAATCAGATACTATATAGACCTTTAGTTAAATACATAGACAAAATAAACATTAACGTATATGTCTACAAAAGTATCTAGATAAAATAACCATGCATTAAATGAATCATAAGTCTTAAAATTGTATCCCTGAGACACCCAGCGTACAGATCAGATCAGTTATCGAAACACACGTCTATTGAATAGGTGAAGAGGCTCATCCCTTGTTTCCTGTTTAGGATGCGGTTTCCGGTTTTCTTTTTTCCAATCTTCTCACTTTTTTTCAATTGGAGTAGATACTAAACTATCGGCCGGTTCACACTCCACCCACGTCTATTGAACAGGTAAAGAGGCTCATCCCTTGTTTCCTGTTTAGGATGCGGTTTCCGGTTTTCTCTTTCCCAATCTTTTCACTCCTATGTAGCCCCCTGCACATCAGTGGCGTTACCGCCTTGCTCGGGGTGATATGATTAAAAAAAAACAAAAAAAAAAACACTATGAATAAATTCAGAAAAATAAATTATCAACTTGTGACTAAACTCATTAAAACTTATCAAGTTCTTATATTTCCACTGCCATTATTACTGTCTAATATTTCCACCAGTCAGTGAAGTTCAGTTCTTTGCGTGATACACGCTTATGCGCAAAAGAGACATGAATGACTGGTCAGAAAGTTTTCCCGCAGTAAGTTGCCATTACTTTCGACAAAAGACAGGTTGCCAACCAACACTAAATTAATCGATCTGTCCTGTTATTTAAGTTCCTCCCATCCATTAACATGAATCAGGTTTCTCTCCCTGAAAGTAAAACACTGCGCCTCCTCGGATTAACTCTCATATCAGACCTTAAGTGGAATAACTATATATAATCCATAGCTGAATCCGCTGCTAAGAAAGTCGGTTCTTTGTGTAGGGCCAGGAAGTTTTTCCCTTCCGAAACAATCCTGCACATATACAAATCTACCATCCGCCAGTGCATTGAATATTGCTGCCATATCTGATCGGGTGTTCCTGCTATCCACCTAGGGGTCTTTGACCAAATCCAACGGAGAGTCTATAATGTGATCGATCCCGACTTAGCTGCTAGGATACAGTCGATTTCTCACCGACGCAGTGTGGCTTCGCTGTGCCTCTTCTACAAATACTTTCACGGCTTCTGCTCTGATGAACTCAGCTCACTGGTACCCCCTATGTACGAATTTCCTCGAGCCACAAGATTAGCAACTATGTCCCACCCTTTTACTGTGAAACCGATAAATTGTAAACGGAAATTCTACTCCAATAGCTTCTTTTCTCGCACTTCCCGCCTGTAGAATTCCCTTCTGCATACTTACTTTCCTGATAGCTACAATCTTCAAGAATACAATTATAAAGACAATAGACACATCCTGTATTACTAACTTACATCCTCTCTCTCTTTCTCTCTCTCTCTCTCTCTCTCTCTCTCTCTCATGCTTTTTTCTCCGTCCACCCCACTCATCAGTATTCTTTTCCCTCTCATACTCTCTTCCTGACACACTCTGTAGCCTGTCACTCTTTCTCATAACATTCTTTCGATGTAACCCACTGCACAACAGTGGCAGTAATATGCCTTGCTTGGGGCCACACGATTATATATGAAAAAAAAAAAAATACCTGGAGGGAGCAGATGCGGATTAATCCCTTTCCCAAGGGTATTTGCGCGTGTGAATAAGCAGGTTAATTATGTTCTGGAATAGATTATTGAAAGCCTGATGCGCTTATTATTATTTGTTTGTTTAACGGCATAAAAATCCTCATGGGTCATTTAATGTTGAAATTTAATTTTATTAGGATCTTTTATAATCTATTATTATTATTATCATTATCATTATCATGTCATTTTTCATCATATTTCGATTTCTGCTTTGGTCTCACTACCAACCAAGTCTGCGGGGAGACCTAAAGCAGGTAGTGGCGTGTTGTTATGGCTCCATTTCATGTTTTTCTATCTTCCCTATCATCCCCAGCATTACATAGATAAATTTTTCCTTAGTGTGTGGGCTGTACTTAATAAGACAATTTTTTGTATATCTCTTAAGCTGGGGTTTCCAGGGATTCTTTCAATGTGTTGTTTTGTTCCATTTTTTATCATTCCAAGTGCATCTACTATCACTGGCACAACTCTTGTTTTCAATTTCCACATTTTTTCTATTTCAATTTCCAGGTCTTTATATTTTGACAGTTTTTCAAATTCCTTGATTGCTATGTTACAATCCGCTGGACAAGCCATATCAATTAATAGACAAGTTTTCTCCTTCTGGTTTTTAACAATAATGTCTGGCCTGTTTGCTTCAATTTTTCTGTTTGTGTAGATGGTGTAATCCCATAGAATGGTTACATCTTCTATTTCTGTAACCGGTGCTGGGTGATGTTCATACCAGTGTTTGTTTACAGCTTTTCCATAATGTTTGCACATTGCCCAATGTAAATATTGACCAACTCTATCGTGGCGATTTTTATATTCATTTGGGGCTAGCACAGAACAGCCTGAGATTAGGTGGTCTATTGTTTCTTGGTGTTTATCACAAAACCTGCATTTTGGGTCCAAAATTATTATTATTATTATTATTATTATTATTATTATGATGTCATTTTTCATCATATTTCGATTTCTTCTATGGTCACACTACCAACCAAGTCTGCGGGAAGACCTAAGGCAGGTAGTGGCGTGTTGTTATGGCTCCACTTCATACTTTTTTCTATCTCCCCTAAAATCCCTAGTGTTACATAGACAAAGTTTTCCTTAGTGTGTGGGCTGTACTTAATAAGACAATTTTTTGCATATCTCTTAAGCTGGAGTTTCCAGGGATTCTTTCAATGTGTTGTTTTGTTCCATGTTTTATCATTCCAAGTGCACCTACTATCACTGGCTCGACTCTTGTTTTCAATTTCCACATTTTTTTTATTTCAATTTCCAGGTCTTTATTATTATTATTATCATTATTATTATTATTATTATTATTATTATTATTGGAATATTTTTACTCTAAAATGTATTTGTTATACTTTCAAGGAACGGATTCATACCATTTCCAAGGGTATTTGCGCGTAAGTGAATGCAACGAATTCGACTGGAATTTGAACTCAGCTCTCCACATGTTTGTCTGTACAATTCCCCACTCATCATCAAAGTGAAATGAAAAACAAAGTTTCTCAAGTTTTGTGATTGCAAACGGGATAATTTGAAAGAAGACAAAGAACGCTTCTCTGATCTTATTTTTTTAGAATTTTATTGAAACAATGATTTTGTTCGGCTATAGTTTTCAGTTTTTAATGCCAGCGCCAGTAAATAAAAGAGTAAACTTTGAATTTCATGTGCAGAAAGTTAAGACATGGAAAACAAAAAATCCTTTACAGTATTTGCATTATTCGGACTATTGTCTTGTTCTTTGTTGCCATTTGTACGACGTTTCTGCCGTTGTACGCTACGGCCATCTGTAGGTGGTAGGAATTTCCAACCGAACACTTTATTACAATCACTAGGGTATATCATTCTCATTCGTTGCGTAGTATTGCCTCTTTTGGTAGTCATGAGTTATCTCCCTCTAGCCCTGTAAGTTACTTGTTCACCACTGTTGTAGCCTGGTATTGAACTCACAACTCTTTGGGTCAAGTCACAGTAACTAACCAACGTCTATATCCACTGGGCGAAGAACAATTGAATTTTTGGGACTTAAAAACCAGTAACACTTTTTTTGTTTCACCAGTGTTCATATTGCAATTTCTTTATCTTAATGCTTTTCTCTAGTATTTTTTATGTTAATGGTTTTCTCTAATATTTTTTACCAGAGCTCATATTATAATTTTTTTATGATTTTCTCTGGCACCCCGTATTACTGGTTCCCATATTGTATTCATCTCTATGTTTGGTTGGTTTAGGAGATTTTTGAAGCCTAACATATGTGCTGATTCGTTAAGTGTACACAATTTCCAGTGGCATTCTTTATCTATTATTTCAACTTCATCCCATAGGGGGCGGTGATTCTCTTTCTCCTTCCATATGTGGTCAGCTACGCCTGATTTTTCTATCTCCCCTCGTGTTACAAATAGCAACAAAGATGAGGACAATAGTCCGAATAATGTGAATACTGTAAATATTACCTCATCTCAGAAATATAGACAAAAAATTCTTTATTGATGGAAATACAATCCAGTAGAAATGTTATCTTTTGATTCATTGTCTATTCTTAGTAACGCGCGTATACGCACAAGCACGCACACACATATCGCTACTGAATGTAAGACAAATTCAGTTTAATGAGGGCTTAACGCCCATACCGTGGAAAAATTGTCCAAGCCCCCTTGGCATTTGCCATTTTGGAGTCGGCTGAGGTCAGTCAGTCAGTCAGTCAGGTAAACGCCAAACGTGATACACTTTTGGGCGATCATATCTTGAAAGAGACATGGCTGACTAGGCAGAAGATTTTACCGCAGTTGCTTGCCATTGATTTCTGCGGTAGACTGGTTGCCAACTAAGATTATAGAACCCAATCTGTCCTGTTATTTAACCCATAGCTGGATGGAGAAGATACGAATTAATACCTTTCTCAAGAGTTTTTGCGCGTAAGTGAATGCAACGAATTCGACTGGAATTCGAACTCGGCTTTCCAATTTCTTGTTTCGAGCCGATATCCACAGCACGACACCCAAGGTACCAGGCAATAAACCCAGGTCTCTCCCGAAGGAGGAGTACTTACTGAGGGAAGGTTTCATGGGGTTGAACTTAGTATATTTTGTGATTGAGTAGACAGAAGAAAAATGAGAGGGAAGTGAAAATGAAAAAAGTAAAATAAATGAGATTAAAAAGTGAAATCTAATAATTATTTTCTAAAAGATATAAATTTTCACTGGCGCAAGACCTCAGAAGTAGGTTAAAAAACGAGATGTTGAAAAGATAAACAGATATAAAAGAGGTGCAACAGTAAAGAAGGGTAGCAGAAGAGAGATGAGAAGGGGAAAGGTAGAAATATAACAAAAATAAATAAATTCAAATCAATGAAATAGAAAAAAAAATCCTGCACTTGCAAATAAAACTTAATTCCCGGAAACAAATTGGGATTTGCGCCCTCACCCGGTCACTAAAAGAACTATTGAAATGAATCAGTGCATGTATTTCCTGTCCTGACTTTATCAATTAAACTGCCATTTCCGAATCTGTTCGACAATGGAATCACGTGCTTTTAATGCAAACGCTTTTAATAAATATGCGATTTTTTTTTCTAAAATGAAACATAAAAAAATTGTTGCCGAGTTGCATTGGCCCGGGACTCTGCCATTCTGTCTTGTTCCATTGTTAAAACTCTCGTCGAAGAGTCGACTAAATATTTTAAATAGAAATACAAGCAGTGCGTCGAGTTTATTTTTCTTTATTGCCTGCAGTCAAGGGTAAATATTTCTCGCTGAAAAGTGGAAAAGTGAAAAATCTGAAATACCAAATTTTGAATAATCATTTTTCAACTCTTTTTAAATGTAATATTTAACTATTGATTTAGAATTGAACTATCCTTCAGTAGACGCAGAGAGATAATCTATTAGTATAGTTATAATAGCTACAGATGTATGCGTTCAAATATGTACATTGACAAGATTAAATGCGTATATGTTTTTTCTTAACTAGCAGTATAGCCTGGCGTTGCTCGGGTGTAATGAAAGCTTTAAAACTAATCCATGGTTATGGAGCTCAGACTCTTTGGACGTTGGCAATAAAGACTAAAAAGCAATAGTTGTTTCCAGTCAAAGCGAAACAGTAGATTGAAAGAAAAATGAATGGATGTAAGTCAAATTTTAATTTTCGGTATCGATGTCAAGTAAGTTTTTCGTCACAAACTGAATTTTGAAGGCTAAATAAGTCCTCTGAGTAAATGGTAACATGGCTGAGACTGAGAAATACAATTATACCTACTTAGAGCAAAACCCGATGCAAAAACCAAAATAAAGGGTCTGAAAACATAATTTGGATCAGACACGATAGGATATCGGGGTATCGATTTCCAATATTGGAGTCATATAAGTCATCCAAGGATAAACTAACCTAAGTAAGTCCATGAAACTTATCGTACCCATCGGGAGTAAAATTGGAGAAAATGAGCCATATTGATGGTTTTTGATCAGATTCAATAGAACATCGAGGGTATCGATTTCCGATATCGGAGAAAATGAGTCGTCTGAGAAGATCTACTAATGTTTGAGACTAAAAACTATAATTTTATCAAGTTAGAGCAAATTCTGCAGCAAGAACCACGATAAAATGGCTGAAATCCTGATCTTGATCAGACCTGACCGGATATCAGAGTATCGATTTCCAATATTGGGGAAAAAT
The DNA here is from genome assembly GCA_037127315.1 of Ascarosepion bandense. Taxonomy (NCBI): domain Eukaryota; kingdom Metazoa; phylum Mollusca; class Cephalopoda; order Sepiida; family Sepiidae; genus Ascarosepion; species Ascarosepion bandense. The sequence goes on along the minus strand of JBBBDQ010002261.1, from coordinate 375,235 downwards.
CAGAAAAAATAAGTATTTCATGACCTGACCGGAAGCCTAAAAAAATATTTGTGTGAAGTTTCGTGAGAATCAGATAAAAATTGTGGATTTGTATAAAGAACATACATACATACATACATACATACATACAGACAGACAGATAGACAGATAGATACACATACAAACATCTTGCTTTATATATATATATATATATATATATAACAATCACACAAACACACACACACACACACACACACACACACGGATGGAAATATATAGTTTTTTGGCATACTATATTTGTGGGTAAATTTGCCGATCTAAATATTGCGTTCAAATATGGGACAGACAGACGCAACTCGGCGTTAAAGACGTAATGCATTAATATTTTTAGTCCGACATATCTTTATTACTGCAAACAATATTTTAGTGGATAACCGTATTTGAGTAGGACGCCCCGTTTGTTAAATATTGTTTATTTCGTCTACCGGCCTACACATTTGAGAAAACTTAATAAAGAAGATGTGCCATCCAACAGGATTTGAACCAACGTCCCTCTTCTTAGGAGGAAGGCAGGCTGATAAATGAAATAAACACTATTTCTACTTAAATACGGGTGTTCACTAAAAATAATGGTTTCCATTAAAAAAAAAAAGTATTCACTATAAACGGGTATTCACTAATTGCAGATATAGACTAGAAATACGATTACGTTTGTCGTGTTTTGTTTGGAGGTTCATAATTTAATCATAGTTGGGACCCTAACAGGTGCTACTACCCTATGTCAGTGCGGACCTGGGAACAACAGCAATTAAGAGATGGTTTCACACTCCTCAAAATCTTCAATCTACCGATCAGAAGCCTTGTTGCTAAAAGTAGTTTATTTTCATAACAAATGATCCGATGATAATATGTGAAACTGCCAATCACCATGCAAAGTTGATTTCTATGTTGTTTTAATTCCCAATAATATAGCAAACTTTAAACAGTCTATCTATCTATCTATCTATCTATCTATCTATCTATCTATCTATCTATCTATCTATCTATCTATCTAGCTAGCTAGCTAGCTAGCTAGAATGTTAAATTGTAATAAGGTTTAGTTCCAAAACTGCTGTTTTTTGGGGTTTTTTTTCTCAGTATTTTACTGGTGGAAAAGTATTTTAAGCAAGCAGACTGTTTTATCAAAGAGTCCTTAATGTCTTTATGTTCCGATTTGGATTCCACTTATGTATGCGTTTCCGTTAATGTGGTAAAAATGTCACCACATCGTCTAAAATTTCTTCAGTATTTTAACATTGCCGTGTCCAAAATGCCGAAGAGTATAATCGGTAATAATGAAAAACGTGTTTAACATTTGATTGTTAATTGCAACAGAAATGTGGTTCTACAGAAAGATGTTGAGGATACCGAACATGTGAGCAACCTAAGGTTTTGAAGAAGTAAAGGTACCAACTAAAAATAATGTTTGACGGAATATATATATATATATATATATATATGTGTGTGTGTGTGTGTGTGTGTGTGTGCGTGTGTATTATTTTGCCCTACATTTAATTTTCTAGGTGATTTAAACAATTTTTCAGGGTGTTTGATAGCAAAAATTAGTTCATTTGTAAAATCATATTTTGTCAATAAATATGAAGTCTGTAAATAAATTTAGCCACCAAAATTACTCTATCTTCTGATATTGAACGCTCAAATTACAAAAACTGCTTGCCATAAATTTCTTTTAGGAATACCTTGTTCAGCATCTCTTACACAAATGCAAGAGGTTTATGATCTAAATTTGAAGAAATTTGAATACCATCTCTAAGAGTTCACATTATCGGAAACCGGTTTCAACCTCTATTTCTCATTTCAGGATTTAAAAATCACGGAATATTTGCCCCCTAACGATAAATGTACGAGACTTTCAAAACCGCTAAGGCCTTGAACTCGACACTTATACTAAAGACGGGTTCCCATGTGGCAGATACAAAAACGAGCATTCTGATTTATCGGTTATGCGTTTTCGAGTGACCAACAGCTATAATATGTTTTTCATTTTCATTGTCTATTTTCTCAATTATGATAGAATTGTAATATTTGACAAAATAGCTGTAAAGATTGCTTATATTCTCTCTGATCATCCCTCACCTAATATTTAAATTTGTGGTGACTTCGATATTCACCACGTAAAGGAGAGGTTAGTCTAGAACCAACGAAGAAGGCAGATACTCTTCATGACCTCTCTGTCGCTTATGATCTGACCCAGATAGTTGATAAGCTCTACTCGTGTTTCTGACTGAGAACTCTTTCTCACATCTTTCTCTAAAAAATGCTCCTCTGAGGTGTTGCCTCCCATGGAAATTCTGACCACTCGTTCATCAATATTAAAGATAATGTCAAACCGAAAGCATCCTCTGATGTAACATTTGACAGGACGATCATGTTCGGTTCGAAAAAGCTGACTGGGGGAGCTCTAGATCCTACATTGAGTAAGCTTCTCTCTCAGTTTGCTTCAAAAACAGAGCATCCAGAATCGAGTCCCTTATCCCTGAATGGATCCTGTCAGACAGGGACAATTTTATTTCAAAGGAAAAATACCAAACAGCCGACTCTGTTTCATCTGAAAATGTGGTACAGCCGTGGACCACCGTGACTACTATATGTTATCATATAGAGAACGGTGTAGTGGGACTTTTGTAGTATTTCTAAATGCTAAAAATCATTGCTAGAGATATTGTCATGGTGACATCACCCATCCAATAGAGTGAACTCTTTCAACCACTACATATACTCCTCCTCACAAGAAAAGGGCAGAAGAGCAGAGCGATAGGCAGAGACAGAGTGAGATAGCCAACACTGCTACCGTACTACCATTGCGAGTCCCAGTTCTAGTATTACTACCTAACCCGTACTTATCGTTCTAAGAGAGTCCCAAGTATTTGTATTTTGCTGTGCTTAATATATATATCGTTATTGCCTATTTTGGTTGTTGTATTATTTCTTGCTGGACTTCTTAACCGGGTCCACGACAGATATCTAGAACATGCAGAAAGTAACGACTCACAGTTAGCCCAAGCATTTGAAAACAAAAGACACGGTTCCTGTAAGTGATAGAAAATCGGGGATAAAAATCTCAATAGAAGTAAAGTGGCTGTGCCAGCTATCATAAATAGACCTGAAGTCGTTACAACCTCACATAAAAAGTTCACGATCCTTGTAATGAACATTGTAACATTAGACGATAAGAATCACACCTTACCCAACTCCCCATCCTCCCGGAGAACATACTTTGTAATATCTCTAGCACAACGTGGGAAGTTTTCAGACTTATTAAAAGACTTGGCACTAAGAAGCCAATAACCTGAACAAAATCCCTGTGGCTGTTCTTAAGAATTAACATATTTTAATTTCTGGTAAAACTGTTCAACATCTTGAAGGAGACATGTTTCGAAAGTCTCTGTAAGCTGATCTGTTTCTTTATTTTTCTATTTTGTTTTTTAGAATGCGGGCGAGTATTTATACTGATATATCCCAGAAAGGGACATATATCAATACGGGGTTGTTAAGTGGTTAAGCCAAATGTAATCCGGTACAACAAACTAGTCCGTATTATTGTATTCGTCGTATGAAGTGTCCTGAGACGTAGGCGGAGTCAATAGCAGACCAATAGACCTCTGGTGGAAAGACTGATAAATCTCTCTCTCTCTCTCTCTCTCTCTCTCTCTCTCTACGTCCTTGTCTTTGTCTGTATATCTGGCTGATATCAGCCCATCACATTCCAGTGAGGAGAAAACAGGGTGTGCCCATATTCATTACATCACATACCTGTAGCAATATTGACCCATAAGCCTCCTTCATGTCATCAAAAAATTCTTCATATCGATAATCAAAAAGGAACACTTCAACAGGAACAGCATCATGAGCGATATGGATATCTGAGTATGGATCTCGCCCTTCCAGATTCACAGCTGATACCTTAAATCTCATTACTCACAGAATCAGAATCAACGTGAGCCTAGACCCATGGTTCCCAACCCCGGGGTAAATTACCCCAGTGTGGTAATGGATGTTTGGTTTGGGAAGAGGCAATCAGCTTATAATTTCACAGAGTGCCAAATTATTAACGAGACAGCATTTCAAGGAAGAATTTCCCCTACCCCAATAATTCCAACAATGAATGAGTAAGAAATCTATATCTTGTGAGCGAAGATATCAATCCTGATGATGATTATCCAGCAAAAGAAGAATTTCTCACACTCAGGATGAACAATGCATGGAAGCTTTTGTTTGAGACCAAGTCTGGTCTAGACACCTTTTTGGATCTCTTGTCTGCAGGATATACCAACACTAGCCTCTAGAGCAGTACAAATTCTCATAGGATTTTCAGCCACTTATCTATGTGAACAAGCTTTTTCTACTGAACTTGGAATGAAGACCAACAAAGGTAGCAGACTCAACGTGGCAAACGACGCCCGAATAGCCCTTTCAGTCACAAAGCCAAGAATAAATAAACTAGCACAGGCAATACAAGCTCAACACTCGCATTAAGAATCACAGCTAGATTACGGCTACTATACCTCTGATTATTATAGATTGGTACTATTGTATTGAATAATTTCCATTAACTTTGTTTGCTTTTGATGTATGAAAATATAATTCCTTATTTTCCTACATTACGGGTATTTGTTCATTGGGGTAATGGATAATAGTGAAATTGTATTTTAGAGTAATCGCAGCAAAAAGGTTGAAAACCTATGGCCTAGACAATAAATTCATCACAAAGAGCATTGCCCTAGATATATCCAGGGCCTAGGGGAAAGATGTGGCATTGGGCGCTGCTACATCGATGGAATCTCTGAAAGGGCTCTCTCAATTATAAAGTTCTTTCTAACAGGTAGGTTTCTGAAGGTTGTAGATAACATCCGAATCCTATACAATCAACGTCGGTGTTTCTGTGTGTTCCATCCTCGTTCCTACTTTGTTTCTACTGGGTATTAACAATCTGCCAAAAAAGCATAAACATTCATTATGTGGGTGATACAACAGTTTATAGATTCACCTCCAAAAATATGGATGATCAGAACCTAGAAATTCATCTCTCCTCTTTAAAAAATTAACTGGATTCATTCTATACTCTGTCGTTACAAGAGCCAGATTAGACCAAAGATGGAGTATTGCTTTCGTGTGTTGGCTAGAGCTGCCTAATACTCTATGTTTACAAGAGCCAGATTAGACCAAAGATGGAGTATTGCTTTCGTGTGTTGGCTAGAGCTGCCTAATACTCTATGTTTACAAGAGCCAGATTAGACCAAAGATGGAGTATTGCTTTCGTGTGTTGGCTGGAGCTGCCTAATACTCACTTGCCTGTCTTTTAAACCACAAATGGCAGCAATACACATCATTCACCATACATATAATTCATGAAACAAAAGATGACATAGACGCTTTTGAACTATATCAAGCGGACTTGTGGGTGATGGAATTGTTTTCCACCTTACAATCTCTTTCCCACAGATCAAACGTAGACTCTTAATTTTCTCAATCGCTACAATCTTGACCCTTTCAACTCTCAGATTAGCCGTTATCTTTAATGCATAACCCCATGAAATTCATTTTTGCTTTTACTTACTCTTATACGATACTATATATCAACCCTCACTTTGAGTAAGTCTTGGGCATTGTATTGTGGGGAAATTGTTATAATATATATATATATATATATATATATATATATATATATATATATATATAAACTTATTTATAAATGGAACTTTGTCTCTGTGTGTCTGTGTGTCTGTGTGTGTGTCTGTGTCCACTACCTATAGACTCCGAAACGGCTGAACCGATTTACACAGTTGTACTATAAGCGTCTGCGAGTGTTCTTAGTTAAGTTTTGTGTTGAGGTACCCCCGATAAATATCGAAAACGATAATCGAAAAAATCGGGTTATAGAAGGCGTGGTTCAATTTTAATCAAATTTGATACACCCATAGACAAAAACATAAGAAACGATATTCAGAAATTTCAAAGTTGCAGTTCTTACAATAGTGCAGAAAATCGATAATATATATATATATATATATATATATATATATATATATATATATAAAAGGCAAGATGTTTGTGTGTGTGTCTGTTTATCTGACTGTATGTCCTTTATACAAATAAACAATTTTTATCCAATTCTCACCAAACTTCACACAAATATTCTTTAGGCCGAGTCTGAGCACCAGGACCATGGATTAGTTTTAAAGCTTTCATTTTACATTTGAGCAACGTCGGACTATACTGCTAGTATACATATAAACTGCGAGGATATTCCAACAAGATCAGCTTAATGTAAAATATTAAGTGTTATATCTATATAGAGAGCTCGATGGATGTTATCCAGAGCAATATGATTTTTATAAAGAAAAATTCAACACGTTATTTAAATTGGTTATAAATTATAATTCATTTCAATAAGCTAAATTTAATTTATAACCAATTTAAGTATATATATATATATATATATATATATATATATATATATATATATATATAGTCATCCGCAGACAGATCTGTTTCGCTGTATTACAGCTCATCAGTACTGCTTAGACTCCGGTCGCTTATGAAGAAAAACTCAACGCACCGTCTAAAGTGGTTATAAACTATAATTTATTGCGAACGCCGAATATGCCCATCTCTTCAGACCACGAATTCATTTGGTTTAAATTTTCACAGCACAACCCAAAAATTTAAAGGAAAGGGTCACAAAGGTCAATGGAGAAAGAGTTCATATATTATACATATACATTATTTTGATTTCAACACTAGTCAGGCCCTATTTTAGTTTGATGATAAATACTTATCCTATATATATATATATATATATATATATATATATATATATATCTTTTGTAAACGAGTTATTATGCGACGTAGGTTTCTACCATGTGTGGTGTCTTCAGGTGATTTGAAATAACTGATTTTACCGTTTACCGTTTATTTTTTGTTGTTGTTTTTGTTTTTAAGAACGCTCACGTAGCTGTGGTTTTATTTGAACGCTCACATGACGGGGAATTTTTGAACGCGCAATTTTAAAAATTACAAGAAATTATAATGTTTTCATCCATATATATATATATATATATATATATATATGTTGTATGGGTAGGTTTTGAAGGCTATCACAATACGTTTAGTAAAGTAAAGGAAGGTAAAGTAGGTGTTGCGTATTACCTGTTTATTCATCATTAATATTTCGAGATCATGATCTCATCTTCAGAATCATAGGAGAGCTTAATTTCACGTCCGTTGTTGGTCTATCTCTTTTAACGAATGGTCATCTTTCGCTGCGGATACATTAATACTTTAAAAACTACGATTGCGAGTTTTCATTCAAAAATGAATTGTTAATAAATGACAGCAAAAATCAAATCCAAGTTGAAAACAATGAAAAGCTGGTGGTTTAATATTAATGTTATAATTTCTGAATAAATATTATCATCTCTACTTCGTATTGAGCACTTTTTAAGAATAGTGTTTATTTGGATACGGAATTTTATTCCATCCATACGTACCCTATACTTGTATATATATATATATATATATATATATATATATATATATATATATATATATATAAACGAAGATTAACAAAACTGGTTATAGACAACCGACAATTTTAAATTATTTGTTTGAACATTATTTTTGATCGATACTCAACCACGAATGACGACCAGTCTAAACGAAGCCAAATCAAGCCTATAACACAATTTTCGAATTCATTGTAATAACCATCTCAGCTCTAAAATGTATCGTAATGTCAAGAAATATAAACACGTTACAGAAATTAACGACGATTATTGAAACTGGTTATAAACAACCGTCAATTTGAAATGATTTGTTTGAACATTAGTTTTGATTGATACTCGTATCATATGGTAGCTTCCCCTATCTGGATAGGGGTCGCAGTTTCGAATCCTGCCGAATGATACACATTTTCGTAACAAAAATTTATCGTAAATAATCAGGTCGGTAGAAATAAATATATAATACTGTTTGATTATAAACAGAATATCTACCTAAATAGTAGTATCGATCAAAAATAATGTTCAAACAAATTATTTCATATCTATCTATCTAGGACCCTCGGACCCCGCAAATTACCGATCTCTCAGCCTTCTTCCGATCTTCGGCAAAGTGTTCGAAGCCATTATCAACGCCGAGGTCGTTCAGCATCTCACGGCCCACGGGCTCCTCTCAGACAAACAGTATGGCTTCCGCTTCACCAGGTCTACTGCTGATATGCTAACGACCATCACCGAGTACATATATCAGGCACTCGATAGGAATGGTGAAGCCCGAAACGTTGCCTTGGATATCTCTAAAGCGTTCGACAGAGTTTGGCATGCTGGCCTCCTATGCAAACTGCGGAGCTATGGTATAGCTGGACAATTGTTTGAACTAATCCAGTCATTCCTATCTAACCGCACATTGAAAGTGGTATTAAACGGATATGACTCCCAGAACTACCATAGGAACGCGGGTGTCCATCAAGGCTCAATCCTAGGTCCTACGCTCTTTCTGATCTACATTAATGATCTCCCTGATACCATAAGATCCCAAGTAGGTATGTACGCCGATGACACCACAGTTTATTCTCGCCTCGACCAAAAATCTGGTGCGGGCGACAAAGCTAACTTTGCAGCCGAGCACGGAAAGGACCTCCAATCTGTAGTGAACTGGGGTAAGAAATGGCTCGTAAATTTTAATGCTTCTAAAACGAAGCTACTATCAATTAATCATCATAGACAATTGCACCTACCTCCTATTAGCATGGACCAGGCTTGCCTCCCAGAGAGTAAAACACTACGCCTCCTTGGTCTCACACTCACAGCGGACCTCAAGTGGAATGACTATATCGAATCCATTGCTAAATCCGCTGCTATGAAAGTCGGTTCTCTGTGCAGGGCCCGGAGTTTTTTTCCGTCTGAATCTATCCTGCACATTTATAAATCTACCATCCGCCCGTGCATTGAATACTGTTGCCATATCTGGTCGGGAGCCCCTGCTATTCTCCTTGGGCTTCTAGACAAAGTACAGCGGAGTGTCTGTAATGTGATCGATACCGACTTAGCAGACCGTTTGCAGTCTCTCTCTCTCACCGACGCGACGTGGCTTCCCTGTGTCTCTTCTATAAATACTTTCACAGCTTCTGCTCCGATGAACTTAGATCACTGGTGCCCCCTAGGTTCAAATTTGCACGAGATACTAGATTAGCAACTAGATCCCACCCTTTTACAGTGAAACCGATAAAATACAACCGTCACTTCTACTCCAACAGTTTCTTTTCTCGCACTTCCCGACTGTGGAATTCTCTTCCACATGACTGCTTCCCCGACGGCTACAATCTTCAGGAGTTTAAATGTAAGGTCAATAGACACCTCCTAACAAACTAACTTACATTCTTTCAAACACTCTTCCCACCCATCCAACTATCTATCACCCCACTTCTGACATTTCCTATATCTAACCACTCTTCTTATTTACCTCCCCCTATGTAACCCCAAGCGCAATAGTAGCAGTGGAATGCCTTGCTTGGGGTGAAATGATTAAAAAAACAAAAATCTATCTATCTATCTATCTATCTATCTATCTATCTATCTATCTATCTATATATATATATATATATATATATATATATATTGTTGTTTAATTACTTAGTTTTTAGTTATAATAAAATTAGACCAGTACTTAGCTATATTAAAAAGTGTTCAATACAATTATATTGTAGAACTTTTGAATATTCTTCATTTGTAAACGAGTTATTACGCGACCTATGTTTCTACCATATCGTGTCTTCAGGCGATTTGCAATAACTGATTTTACTGATATTGTTTTTTAAGAACGCTCACGTAAAGGTGATTTTTTTTAACACTCATGTAATCAGTTATTGCAAATCACCTAAAGAAACCATTTGGTAGAAACCTAGGCCGCGTAATAACTCGTTTACAAACCAAAAACTAAGTAATAAACAATATATATATATATATATATATATACATATATATATATATATATATATATATACAAAACGGTCTGTTTTGTAATATCACAAATATTCTTCACTACTTGATGAGATAATTATTGCAAATAAGTAAAAATAAAATAATAGGGCATTGTTAAAGAGAGACACGCAGCAAGATGTTTCATCGATGGTAGTAAAGTTCAATAACTTTCAGTAAAGATAATGAACGTAGCCAACGCTATCTAGGAAAGGAAAAAAATGGTTGTAAAAAAAGAAAGAGCTAAGCACGTGAACATCAGTTAAAGTACGTAGCCCAAAGAAAAAACCCGAGAGGAGTTATCTATAACAAAAAAAGCTCTCAATACGTAACCAAAAAAAAAAAAAAAACGGTAAAATCAGTTATTGCAAATCGCCTGAAGACACGACATGGTAGAAACGTAGGTTTCGTAATTCAATTATTATACAGTAATTAAATGGTCTGAAAATGTAAAAGATGTTTCGTAATTCCGAATTTAACATCAAGGACGTTTTGGTTAATGGGGATTTAAGTATAGATAAACAAGAAAGAAACTAGAAGTAGTAAAGTTGGATCTTTTAAGAATCTTACCGTGGAAAGCAATAGCAACCTACTGCTGAACAATCTTATGCCCAGTCAGCCATGTCTCGAAAGAGACATGATCACCCAAGCGTGTATCACGTATGGCACTTAACTGACTGGAAAAGTCTTATACTTCAAAATCCATCTGCGTAGACCCTTGGTTCGTAACCAGGGGTCTATGGACCCCTAGGGGTCAATAAAAGAATTTCAAGGGGTCCAAAAGATTCTAATCCATACTAGCGTATACTCGTAATGTGCTAGATGTGCGGCACACACCCTATAATTTTATCCATAGTTTCAAACTTGCTTTCTTCTACTTGTAAGATGCTTCTTCCCATTGGCAGTGCAAATCTTAACGTCATCAATAAGATGAATGAAATATCATATACAGCTGTGTCAAATGAAGTAATGCTTATGTTTTAATTGCAGACTTTATTTATATATGTAATTTACTGATTGCTCCAAAACAACCACAAAAGTCCCATTGAGAAATATAAAGTAAAATACTTTTTTTTCAATCAATAAAAAGTTTAATTTACTTCTGTTTTGGGACTTTCTACTGCTTTTTTTTCATACATGTGTTTCATTTATACAGGTTTTATGATTTTTTTATTCATACATTTGCTCGTAAGCTCAAGAATAAAGCCAGTTTTATAAATATAGTTTTGTATACAATACCTACAACTATAACAACATCAACAAAACATTTTTACTCGGTGTTTTACTTAAATAAAGGAGGGCTGAATGAAATGATCTTTGATTTTATATGAGTAAGTTTAAAGCTTAATCCGCATAATAACGCAGGGCATTTTACATGAATATATATATTTTTTTACAGAAAACCGTTGTAGAGGTTCACAAGTGAATAAGTAACTAGAAAAGGGGGAACGGCACAAAAAAATTTCGGAACCACTGGCGTAGACATTTATGTGACTTCAACGAAAATACTGAAAAAGAAAGCAGACCTCACGTCTACACATTGAGATTCATAACGAATCGCTTGAAAAAAAAAAAAATAAATAAAATAAATAAATAAGTAAAAAAAAAAAATATGAAAAACAACAAACACTATTTGATAATATTCACAAAGAAAATCCTGAATTAAATTTCAAGTGCCACGGCAAATAATTAGTTCTTTGAGTTTGTATATCGCTTTAATTCTGAGATCAGATCACTGGCCATACGAAAAAATTCGGCTTACGAGACTTCCATGCAAAAGACATAATTTAAAAAAAATAAAATACAAGTGCTTGATAAGGTCTGATTTTGTAATTCACACAGGAAATATTGTCGAGAGCCCGGATGTTTCTTTACGTGAGTTAACACGGGGAGATGGAAGTGAGTGAAACGAATATGATACGCTTTAATGCAAATACCAACTTATTCTCGGTTGGTTTCGGTAAGTCGTATAAATGATTACATTTACTTTGCAGTCACGTGATTAAACTACGCATGCGCAATAAGCAAAAAACGAGTGACAAAGCAACGGGGAGCTTTATCTCTCTCAACGCAAGAGCATGAAATAGAAAACGTCATAATATCTTTCACGGATAAAAAGGATTTCATTGAACTATTTTTTTATGTGCGACTTTTTTTAGAAAATAGTGTTGCAACAAAATACAGATACGCAGAAGACGAAATAATGCGCTCGAATTTTTTTAAGGTTTTATCATTTAAGGATATTTGCTATTTATAATTTACAGACAGATTAAATTAAACTGTGAGCAACATGTTTTATGTTTAAAATGACTATCTCATGAAATCCCTGTACGCCTCTGGCCAAAAGTTTTGCAACATTATGTAAATATATAGTTTCAGATATTTTTGAATACCGAAAGTGAGTGAAACTATGAATAATCAATAAATAGGATGTGCTTAATTCGCTTATGCAAATTTTAAGTGATTTGCATGGGCGAGTTCTCGACTCTATGAAATGAAAAGGAATATTTTTTCCAGGGAGAAGAAAAAAACGAAGATGTTATTTGCTGCCCATGCCCTCCACTGAAAATTGTACATATGGGAGTTAAGTAGGACTTCATAGAGGATCTGAGGTATTATGGTGGACGTAGTAAGAATGGTAAGTAAAAATGTGGTATTATGGTGTAAGGTTTAGTGTAAGTATGTCAGGGTCGACGAAAGTGAATAGCTAAGTTAAATTAGGACAGATGATGACCAGCCTTCCCCATCCCCATTTTAGGCCTTGTGCCACACTTTGTACTCATCGTACAATAAATAATGAAGAAAAAACGAAGAGCGTAGAGGTTGGACCCAATTTTCTTTTTGAACCGCATATTCGGCAGAGTGAAGTGAAAAGTGAAGCGGAGAGAAGAGGATGGACAGTAATTCTTTAAAAAAAACACATTATTCATTCTGTACATCTAATTGTGTTCCAAATGGGAAAAGGTCATTGTTCCGAATCCAAACGATCTGCAATCGTTGCTTTACACAAAACCGGTCTTAGCTGTCGTCAGATTGGCAAACAGAAGCAGGTTCATGCATCAACGGTCACAAGAATAGTCCAGAAGTGAAAACAAAAACTAGAAAAATCGAAGAAATGAATTGAACTTGAAGCTGTCTTACAAAGATGCTGGACTTCTATTAGAACTGTTTAAAATTGAGTCTATGCCAAAGCGAATAAAACTTGTTCTTAAAAATAGAGGAAGGCACATAAAGTATTAAATTCAACATCAAAATTTAACATACAACATAATAAATAATTTTTCTTCTTATTTGAAATAGTTTAAATTATTATTTTAAAATGCTAAAGCAAAAATAGTTGTGTTTTGTTATCGATAACTCGGCTTTTTTATGGCCAAATCTGTAGATTGGATATGCGAGTTCAATTATCATCGACACCAGTTTTTTTTGTTTTTTTTTTTTAGAGAGAACTGACTTCTGTTTCTGAGGTATGCAAAAGGAGAAGGTGTACTCAATGAAAATCACAGATGCAACACACTTGATTGAATGTATGCAGAGAGAATGTGCTAAAATTGACAGCAATGTGAAGTTATTACATCGATATCACGTGAATCTTGCAAGGCTCATCAAACTTTGCATCACAAAAGAAATCAGATTGAAGATGTTATTTGTTCATTTTCAAATGCAATAAAATGTTGTCGAAAATTAGATGTCTTGAAAATATGCATTCTCGCTTATGTCTCAAGACATTAGGGGACATCTTGTATATTAAATGATCTTTCTTAGAACCTATTCCAATCATTAGTGTATATCTATACGGATGACACCATATATAGCTGCACCTCCCAAAATCTAGGAAACACCCTCTCATTTTTGCAGAACACAAATCTGGTTGTCTTGGTTTGATTTGGATTAAAATGTTCCAAAACATTTGAAAATTGTTTACATTTTAGAACCGTTTTAGTTTTGTATTATTCATCTTTGAATTTTTTATTTATATTCTTCATGAATTTGACAGTTCCGAAATATCGGATGGTTGTTCCGAGAAATCAAGTGACAGCATGTTCCTTTAAGTCTCTAGCACTCTTTTTCACAATTCTTATCACCCCTATGCATTTTCTGAACTGTTTTTCCTCCTGGGTATGATGATAAATAACATCCAGCAGCAAGGCCTCTGATAGGGAGAGTTTAAGCGTAGAACCAACTCTTAGCTGCTGCTGTTCTCAGGTCTATCCTGACTCAAAGTGGTAGCACCTATTAGGGTCCCAGCTAGCGGTAAATAGTAAACACACAAACTGGGATCAAAATATGAAAATATAAAAATACACTAGAAAACATTAGCAGCAATACATTTTCATAGTAATAAAAAATTACCAGCAATAATTTTTGTGAAGAGGTGTTGGAGGTAGGTAAACAAAGCTCCCAAGAAAATTAGATTTTGGCATTAAATGATCCATAAAATGTTGATATACTGTTAAATAAACTAAACCACTCCAAAACTGAACGGTTTCAAAACTTCCCCCTGTAGTTTTTAAGGGGTTTGGTTTCAAGCAGGCCAACCACTTTTGGTGCATTTTCAACTTATGTTCTTCCTCAGTTCAAAAGAATTTCGTGTTATTTTTTCCTTTTCATAGTTCCTTAGATTTTCATCTTTTAGTCTTTTTGAAATAATCATACAGACCATTTAAGCGATTCTTTTTTACTGAACACTAGTAAAGCTGACTCTTTGATTTAATAAAATAGTTCGAACTGGATTTCAAAATCCCATTGAAATTTATTTAGATTATTTTCAGTGACAATTTCCAAGTTGTATTCCTACCAATTGTTTACATTCTTGTACCCAACTAATTTGCACAATTTCTATTGAACCCTTGTTATCACTCTATCAATTTATATATTACCTTTTAATCAGATTGTTGTATTCACATGTAATGTAATCGACAACTGTGTCTCTTTCAAAATGATTTTTTTTCTGCGTTTTATCATTTTATTTATTGATGTGATTAGTTTTACCATCCTTTTATATCTAGTCTTGTGGTGTGTAGATCAGGGGAGACGTTTTTTTTTTCTTAATAGGGAATCGTTTCGTAGATAAATAAAAATTATTTTTAAAATCCTGCAGGATTACTGTCACATCTAATTTCAAAATATATCAATGTAGAGCAAGAAATAGATTCACCAGAAAGAAAGTAGAATACAACAGTTATATTCAACAAAGAGGGAAGCAAACTTCTATCATTTTATATAGCCTCGTAACAAAACAAGTTTGTACCCTTGTCTCGCAAACGATTTCTATTGGAGAGACTTCGATACTAAATGGATATCGCGCTTTATAAATCTTCAGTCAATAAATGTCATGCGTGACACTCGTTTGGGCGATCATGTCTCGAAAGAGACTGACTGGGCAGAAGATTTTCCCCGCAGTAGGTTGCCATTATTTTCTCTTGTAGACTGGTTGCTAAAAAGCTATAGAACCTAATCTGTTCTGCTATTTAATCCATAGCTGGAGGGAAGAGACGGTTTAATATCTTTTCCAAGGGTATTTTCGCGTAAGTGAATGCAACGAATTCAACTTAAATTCAAACTCGGCTCTCCGATTTCTCTTTCTGAGCCGATATCCACTGCACCACAACACACATCCACAAAGTTTAAACAACAATGAACATCGCTCTTTATAAATCATTCAGTTAATTAAATGATATACGTGATACACCCAGAAATGTTAAAACCTGGAATTGTTTCGGTTTATTTCCAATATGCAATTTTGATCATAAGTCAATAGAAACAGTCGCCATTTGCCTGTCAAGGTACAGATGGTTTCTTGAAGGTGCTTATTGCTTAGAACTTTCACGTTAACCATAACAATAAGATCAACGATATACCATGCCGAGTAATTAGCCTTCATTCCTTCGCCCAGGGCAGTGAAAGTTACTAGCTGACACTTATCGCTATTCCTGTACTGGGTTGCATAGTATCAGCAGAAAGGAGAGATCTATAAACTGTTCTATTATCGAGCGACTGAGAAGATTGTCTTACGAATCTAAAGGAATCGAAGCCAGTAAAAGTGAATTCAGTCGTATTACTATGAACTGAATTCACGTTACAAATTTCATTTTTTAATGTCGGTAAACTTTTTGTCACCCACACTCACATAAATTAGAATTGATTGATAAGAAGAATTTCCTTTGCGATGATACAAACAATCTACAGTGGAACCTGGTGTATGCGACCTCCGTCGTCAGCGACCACATGCTATTAACGACTGTTTTTCTATGCACGGACGACTTGCTAATGTTAATTGACCCCCAGTGAGCGACCTCTTCCAAAACGCGACCACCAACCAGCATGAAAGAATAAAAATCACTGGTCAAGCGATCACTTCAACAAAAATTCATTTTGGCAGTATTTAAGTTAGTAATCTATTTAATTTTCCTTTAATCTAAGCCAGAAAAACTTTCTCGTTGTTTTGTTATTGTAGTGAAGTGTCAAATTTTTATTATTTGTTGAAATGGTGGTGGTCAAACGGCGGCTGTCTTGTATTAACATGTACTTATTACATTTGACAAGTTCAAGAGATTTGTCGGTTTCTGTACCAACTTAGATAAATTCGGGCGTATGAGAAAAAACCACATCTATGTGAAATTTAAATTTTCAATGTTTATCTCTTTCATTATTTTTATTTTTCTCAGTCGTTTTACTCTCTCTCTCTCTCTCTTTCACTCTTTCTCTCTCTCTCTCTCGCTCTCTCTCTACTCTGATCTTTGTCCTTTTTTTTGTAAGTTTGTTTATTTTTCCATATATTACCGCAGATTCTTTTTTACTATCACTCACTTCTAAGAAAAAATTGAAAACGTATCCATCGCGAACTTTTCCAACGTACATATTTTATAAGAAATAAGAGGCAACATCAATTAGAATCGAAGTGGTCACATTGCAAAAAAAAAAAAAAAAAAACACCACACAGACTACAATAACTGATTTTTTTAAGCCTACATCAGTGCGAATAAATAATTTTTATTTCGTTTGTTAACCGTTGTAAATACGTTTTAATGTTAAAAAATAATTATGCTGAATAATTTCTTTCAAAGTTAAACCATCTTATGTTTATTTATTACCAGATTACATGGTAAAATATTAAAATATATACATTCTGGAGAGTGAAATATACGATCGTAGGGAGGATAGGTCACGAGTCTTTAGTGAGCGACCACTTGCCGTATGCGACCAGTTTTGGTGGCAGTAGGGGTGGTCGCATACAACAGGTTCCACTGTATATATATAATTCTAAATTCTCTGAAATAGCCATACATTGACCGATCAAAACCAAATTTTGGGGAGAGGTGAAAACAGACAAGGGTCTACAAAGTAAAGTTGGTGCGTAAAAAACCACGAAGTAGGGTTTTTTGTCAAAGTTATGTGCATTGTGATGCAGTGGATATCGGTTCGGAACGAGAAATCGGGGAGCCAAGTTCGAATTCCAGTTGAATTCCTTGCATTCACTTACGCACAAATAACCTTGGGAAAGGTATTAATCCGTCTCTTCCCATCCAGTTATGGGTTAACTAACAGGACAGATTGGGTTCTATAGCCTTGGCTGGCAACCAGTCTACCGCAGAAAGTAATGGCAACCTACTGCGGGATAATCTTCTGCCCAGTCAGTCATGTCTCTTTTGAGGCATGATCGCCAAAAGCGTGTATCACGTATGGCACTTAACTGACTGACTGAATATAATAGTTGAAAACATGATTAAGGCTTCTACTGGTCATAACGTGGGGGATTAGTTTTATATTGTTATGAAGCAATAAACTGATCCCCTACTAATTACTACTTAACAATATAATGTATCTCTTTCCCCTCTAGCTATGAGTAAAATAACAGGACAGATTCTGTTCTATAGCCTTGGCTGGCAACCACTCTACTGCAGAAAGCAATGGCAACCTACTGCGAGACATGATCGCCCAAGCGTGTATCACGTATGGCACTTAACTGACTGACTGATGATTCTAAACATATCAGCTTGTTCAAATTGCATCGATTGGTTTGCGAAATTGAACGGAACGTAGAGTTTGTAAATCTCGATAAAAAATGTTAGCGATAATGTCAATAATATTAACTACTGTGAGGATTTCAGTATACGTCATTGTGCTGCAAAAAAAAAATCTAGTTTTTAAAAATCCGAGATTGTCAAATTTGTGTCAACTTAAAAAAAAAAAGTTGGGGAGAGTTTAACGAAGAATCTGATCTGCTTCCTTGTGTCCATGGACGATTATATCGCCTCGAGGGTATCGCAAATATTATAACCCGAATAAATAATCTCTTGGGCTTAAAAAAATATGGATCAAGAGTTCTAAAGTACTATTCCATGTTCCGAACACCGAAATAAACCACCACGCCCCACACCAAGAAAAGTCACAAAATAACCTCTTCTCCCAAATGTGAATTTGACTGTGTGCTGTTGTCGGATTGCAGGCAAATCTCGACATTTTGTAATAATTAGTTCCACTCACATCGTCTGCTTTATTTGAGTTGTTGTCTAATCAAAGCGGACAATTTGCCTTTGGAACAAAACCAGATGATCCAATCGACAAAAAACGTCACTTCATTTAAAGTAATTAGAAGAAATTGGTTGGAGACTTGAGTCTTAATTACCCTCTCTACCTTATTAGCGCTTCCAAAACGGTCGCAGTTCATTCACTACTTGTCTCTTTCTCGAAGTTTTCGTCGGTATGTCTCGTAACGCATATCCAATGTCTAAAAATGA
This sequence comes from Ascarosepion bandense, assembly GCA_037127315.1. Taxonomy (NCBI): domain Eukaryota; kingdom Metazoa; phylum Mollusca; class Cephalopoda; order Sepiida; family Sepiidae; genus Ascarosepion; species Ascarosepion bandense. The sequence goes on along the minus strand of JBBBDQ010002261.1, from coordinate 356,478 downwards.
ATCCTATAAATGCAAAAATGAGTCTATCGAAACGACACCATTAGACTAAGGATTTTCATTTTTATAGAATCAGTCATTGGACGTATTTAAATTGATTTAAAAAAAAAAGAACAGTAGTTTTCTCCCTTTTCGCAAACTCACTTTATCGTGTATACTTATCTCGCAGGCTATTGCTTGTGTGGTAAGTTAATGTCTCTTAATGTTTGAATGACTGACGTCTGACATCTGTTGTGCCCAGGTGCCTTTTGGTCGGTTGGCTTATGATAATATTTTCAATTTAGTCCTCTCGTGGCGTGTCTAGGAATGGTAAATTTGGTACCACTGGGAATAGTTTAAATTTCAGAATCAGATGTGAGCATCAACTTAACTAAACAAGGGCATGAAACAACAAAACGTGATCTTATAGAATTATTTACTTGAGTTGTGAGTATTTCTATGGTAGTTAAGTGGATATTGAAAAAGTTTGAATTTGAGTTTGAGTTTTGTTTAATGGCATATCAACATCTGATTTTAATGCCAAAAAAAGGTGAGATTTTAAGTTATTTTTTAATGTTGGGTTATAGTGAGAAGGTCAATTTAGTCAAATTTTGATGAAATTTTTTTGTTTTTATTCTTTTTTTATTTTAGAAAACAGAAAATGTCCTCTAGTTTTGTATTCAAAATGTTTTGCTGAGAATTTTTTTCCTTCAAAATGCATTTTTGATAATACTTTTGCTTCATAAATGTATATTTTTCTATAAAAATCTATTTTTATGTATGTAATTCTATAAAAGTGTATTTTTATACTTTCATAGTGTTTTGACCCCAATTTAGGGGGTTAACTATTTGTCCATAGCTGGGACCCTAACAGGTGCTAACATTCCGGGTCAGGATGGACCTAAGAACAACAGTAATTAAGAGGTGGCCCCATGCTCCTCACAACTTCCCAATCAGAGGCCTTGCTACCGGATGCAGTTTACCGTCATGCTCAGGACCCGGATATTAAAAGAGATCATGACGTCTACTTCCCAATTTTTTTCTTTTGCTACTGTAGTAAATTCAACATTTTGATTGCATCAATATTTACTCTTCCAGTTACATTTGCTACACATTTGTGTTGTTGCTGTTGAAAGCGTTCAAGTGATATGGGTTTTGTTTGTTAAAGCGCTTTAGGATTTTATAGTGCCAGTCTCTGGTAGACAACCGTCTTCTTTAAGGCGTAAAGATCCTATTCGTTTAAAACAAACAAACAAACAAAAAACATATTTATAGATTGTGATAACAAGCATCACCAACCTAATTATAACAATAATCCCGTCCTAGGTATAAGGATAAACTACATTCGGCAGCAAGGTCTCTGATCGAGAGATTGGAGGTTCTTTTCAGAAGCGGGAAACCACCTCTTAGTTACTGTTGTTCCCAGGTCAAACTTAACATGGGCAAATAGTTAACTCCCAAACTGGAGTCAAAACACAGTAAAAGTATAAAAAATACATATTTAGAGTAAAAACTTCCAGTAAGAGATCTTAATAATAATAATAACAATAATGATAATAATTATAAATGACCATAGCTCCAAAGAAAATTAAATTTCAGCATTAGATGACCCATAAAATGTTGACATGCCATTAAATAAATAGATACTATTAATCACATCAGGTTATCAATTATCCATTCCAGAACATAATGAATCTGCTTATTCACGCGCAAATACCCTTGGGAAAGTATTGTGGAGACCTACCTACAAATGGACTCGTCCACACCTTTATAGTATGGCTACCAACTCTGAGTGAGGAGTCTCTGAGGAGTAGCCACAGAGTGAGTGAATGAGTGAGTCAGGACGCCTGCGAGAGAAAGTAGTCTTCAGGCCACGTTTACCTGTGTACTACTTTTCCCGAGAATATACTATTCAACATTACATCCGAGTCCGTGTTATCTTTCTATGGCCCTTCGATCATAACAGAAAGGTATTAATCCGTCATAGCAAGACAGATTGGGTTCTATAGCCTTGTTTGGCAACCAGTCTACCGCAGAAAGTAATGACAACCTACTTCGTGAAAATCTTCTCCCTAGTCAATCATGTTTCTTTCGAGACATGATCACCCAAGGGTGTATCACGTATGGCACTTAACTGACTGACTGATATATTTTGATAGATGCGATAACAAACTTTTTTCATTCAACGCTAACTTTATATATTTGTTTTTAAATTATTATAACTTTCCTAAGATATGGAATTTACAATTATTTGTCAATAACGAAGCGATATTTTTTATTCTAATTTGAAATCATAAGCTAATATTACAAAGCCATGAACATCCTGGATATGACGACAAACTACATCCGGCAGTAGAGCCTTTGATAGGAAGGTTTTGAGGAGCGTAGAATCGCCTCTTAATTGCTCTTGTTCCCAGTTCAACTTTGACCCGGGGTGGTAGCATCTGTTAGGGTACCAGCAATGGGAAAATGATTATTCCTCCAAAATAGGGTCAAATCACCATAAAAGTAGAAACAGACATTTTCATAGTAAAAAAATTAACAGCAATATATTTTTGTAACAAAAAAATTTACAGACTTTTGTTAATCAACAAAAGAAAATTACCAACAATACATTTTTGTAAAAGAAATTACGATTGTTCCACATAAATACCCCACTCAAATCAAAGACTATAATCGTAAAGAAATTCAATGACGATCAAACTCATCACCATTGATAATGAGTTTGACGATCAAACACATTATCAAAGGTCCTGGATATGACGGTATACTGCATCCAGCAGCAAGGCCTCTGACTGGGAGTTTCTGAGGAGCATGGAACGACCTCTTAATTGCTGTTGTTCTCAGGTCCATCCTGACCCGGAGTGGTGGCACCTGTTAGGGTCCCAGCTATGGGCAAATAGTTAACCCCCAAACTGGGGTCAAAACACTATGAAAGTCTAAAAATAGACTTCTATAGAAAAATATACATAAAAATAGACTTCTATAGAAATATATACATAAAAATAGACTTTTATAGAAATATATACATAAAAATAGACTTTTATAGAAATATATACATAAAAATAGACTTTTATAGAAATATATACATAAAAATAGACTTCTATAGAAATATATACATAGAAATAGACTTTTATAGAAATATATACATAAAAATAGACTTCTATAGAAATATATACATAAAAATAGACTTTTATAGAAATATATACATAAAAATAGACTTCTATAGAAATATATACATAAAAATAGACTTCTATAGAAATATATACATAAAATAGACTTTTATAGAAATATATACATAAAAATAGACTTCTATAGAAATATATACATAAAAATAGACTTCTATAGAAATATATACATAAAAATAGACTTCTATAGAAATATATACATAAAAATAGACTTCTATAGAAATATATACATAAAAATAGACTTTTATAGAAATATATACATAAAAATAGACTTTTATAGAAATATATACATAAAAATAGACTTCTATAGAAATATATACATAAAAATAGACTTTTATAGAAATATATACATAAAAATAGACTTCTATAGAAATATATACATGAAAATAGACTTTTATAGAAATATATACATAAAAATAGACTTCTATAGAAATATATACATAAAAATAGACTTCTATAGAAATATATACATAAAAATAGACTTCTATAGAAATATATACATAAAATAGGCTTTTACAGAAAAATATATGTTTTTGAAGGAAAAATATTACGAACAATACATGTTTGAAGAAACAAATATTCTCAGCAAAACATTTTTTAATACAAAGCTAGAAGACATTTTCAGGTTTCTAAAATTAAAAAAAAATGAATAAAAACAAAAAAAATTCATTAAAACCTGACTAAATCAACCTTCACACTATAACGGTACATTAAAAAATAAATACCTTAAAACTCCACCTTTCTGGCATTAAACCCACAGCGGTTGATATGCTGTTAAACAAAACTCAAACTCAGATCCATTTACACAAAATAGATTTTTTATAGAAATATATAGATAGAAATAGACTTTTATAGAAAAAGTATACATTTTTGAAAGAAAAATTACGAAGACATTTTTGGAAGGAAAATATTACCAAGACATTTTTGAAGAAAAAAAGAAAAAATATTGCCATAATCAATTTTTGAAGGAAAAAAAATTATCACCAGCAGTATATTTAAAAAAAACTAGAATACATCTTCAGGTTTTTAAAATAAAAATAAAAAATTCATTAAAATCTGATTAAATCATTTTTCTCACTATAACTAAACATTTAAAAATGCACCTTAAACCCCCACTTTTGGCATTAAATAACCTACAGAGGTTGATATGCCGTTAAACGAAACTCAACCTCAAACATTATCTAAGGTCTATTTATTTTTATAATAAATCCTTCTAAATTCTCTAATAAAGTTCTTGATATTGAATTAAAATTCGGTAAGGAAGAAGCAATAGTTTTTCTTACCCAAGTACTTTCGGTCTCCTTCGAGATCATCATCATCAGGGAGAAATTGCGAAAACAACTTCATTGTACACTCCACCCACGTCTATTGAACAGGTGTAGAGGCTCATCCCTTGTTCCCTGTTTATGATGTGGTTTCCGTCTTTCTCTTTTCCAATCTTCTCACTTTTCTTTTTTGCTTATTTTTTTCTTTCAATTGGAGTAGATAGACTAAACTATCGCCCGGTTCACACTCCACCCACGTCTATTGAGCAGGTGTAGAGGCTCATCAATTTGTTCCCTGTTTATGATGTGGTTTCCGGTTTTCTCTTTTCCAATCTTCTCACTTTTCTTTTTTGCTTATTTTTTTCTTTCAGTTGGAGTAGATAGACTAAACTATCGCCCGGTTCACACTCCACCCACGTCTATTGCACAGGTGTAGAGGCTCATCCCTTGTTCCCTGTTTGTTCCGGCTTTCTCTTTTCTAATCTATTCACTCTTACGTAACCCCCTGCACACCAGTGGCCTTAGCGCCTTGCTCGGGGTGATATGATTAAAAAAAAAAAAAACTGTGATGGTTGTGATGGAGATTTTTGAAAACACGCGTGAATGAATCAGCAGCTATGATGGTTTTGCAAAATAAGCGTCCCAGTACGAGAGTGCTAAAGAAACAAATAGATGTAACATCTATTTATTTTACTATTTTATATATATATATATATATATATATATATATATATTGTTTAATACTTAGTTTTTTGGTCCTAATAGAGTTAGACCAGTACACATTTGTATTAAAAAGTGTTCTATACAATTCTATTGTAGAACTTTTGAAAGAACAGAAAATATGACTAAATGCATCCACACTAAGAAATACTTCTTCGGTTCATACAACCATGGACGAAAACGTCATAAATCGTTTGATTTTAAACAATGCGCGTTCATAAATTCTCTGCCACGTGAATGTTCAAATAAAACAGCGTTACAAGAGCGTTCTTAAAAAGAAAAACGGTAAAAGATAAAATCAGTTATTAAAAATCGCCTGAAGACACCACTCATGGCAGAAACCTAGGTAGCGAAATAACTCGTTTAAAAATGGAAAAAATATATATATGTTTAATGCAAAGAATTTGTCCTTATAACTGAACAGATTCATACCGACTTCAAAGGTTTGTGAGGACACCGTTATGATGTCTTCGCGGATCGGGACTGGGTTTATATATATATATATATATATATATAAGATTAATGTGAAGAAACTTTACCACATTAATTCTATTGACGCCTGATGGCCATGAATAGGATGACTACTTATGTAGCACGCTGAAGAGTCCTGTTGCCAGACATAGGGTCTTTCAAAAGCCACTCTGTTGACCCAAGGCATTACCTCCTCAAGGCGCTTGATGCTGGCTTCTGTGTTGTGTCTGAGTCCGTGTGGAAAGATGAAAGGAGGCATAACGTCATCAACATCAGTGATCACTCCAAACAACATGATGTTGACAGGATATACCATCCAACTCTTTCTGAATCATCGGCACTGTCTTCAGATTAAAACTCAAACACTCTGAAACGTTCGTATTTTAGCTTCCTGTGTGAATACCAAGAAGAACAGCATACTATTTCTAATTTACTGCCAGAGTGAATTGTGCTTTGATACTCCTTTTCTCATAGACGATGCCCAACTGAGCCTACCATACTGTGCAGTCGACAAATTCAAATCAAACAACGCGCAAAATTAAAAAAAGGTAAAATGGCGACAATTTATTCATTGCACCCTTTATATAAATGAAAAATGAAAATCGCGGTTTTGTGTATTGATCTTCAAAAAGAAGCAGGTAGATTTGGTTTGTATTTTCTATTTTTTAAACCTCATTGTGTACTTTATTGTATTTTCCTTTAAATTTATCCATTCACATCTCTCTCTCCCTCCCTCTCTCTCTCTCTCTCTCTCTCTCTCTATATATATATATATATATATATATACGCTCACACACACACAAAATTCAAAAAGTATCGGCAAAGCAATAAAAAGAACCAGATGACCGATAGAAAACAATTACAGACCAATTTCACAAGTCAATGAAAAATTCCTAGATAACGAAGACGCTTCTAAGATAAATTTAACGTGCTAATGTAAAAAAAAAAAACATCCCAAAATCATTTCAAATTTGTAACCAGCACTTGATTCATTTACTTATTTTTTTATCTGTTTATCCATTTATGCAGATGCTGATGTGAAAAACCACCAATTCCACAAACATTTCAACCGGGTGGCCAACATTTGATTTACTGATTTACTTACTTATAAACAACACCTAGGCCCTCAGAAACAAAAGGAACTCAATACTTAAAGTCACAAGTTTATTCGCCTGAAGAGAGTCAACTTTAGACGCGAAACACGTGTAGCGTCACAAATACCATTATGGACACTTAATGTATCATGTATTAAGATGTATAATAACAACAGCAATAACTATACACTTTAAACAAAAAGTTCACGGCCTCTCACACTTTTTATTATATATATATATATATATATATATATATATATATATATATATATATATATGTGTGTGTGTGTGTGTGTGATGCTTTAAACGCTATATTTTAGTGGATAAACCTGTTTGAGTGGAAGCCCTGTTTTTTAAACACCATTAATTACATCTACTAACCTGTGCATTCGATATTCTTAATGAAAAATAATCTCTTTCAGTGTGTGTCCCCACATAGATACATCGTTTCATTAAACAGAAATGCTTTTGCAAAGAAGGGTGCACATTTAGATAATCATGAAGAATTACCGTGAGATCTGATCAAAGTATTTAGGTAAAGGTTCACGTGTCTTCTCCAGACACCCGGATTCAACGTGTAGGCGTAGAACAGCAGTCCGCAACCCCCGGCCAGCGGGCCACATCCGGCCCTCGAGTGAATCTTGTCTGGCCCGCTATCTTACTCTGGACACGATATAAATATAGGTAAACCAAACAAAAGTGACAGTTGATAGTCTGAATGTATTGCGTCGAAATTTTAAAAAAATTATTTCTTTTTACCTGGAGAATGTGTTTTACTTTTATTTTTTATTTGTAGGGATCGCCAAAATTAGCGTACGGCTTCACTTTCATTTTTTCTGTGAAATTGTTTTCGTGAGCCGTTACTTTTAAATGAATATAAAATCGTGTTTTCAACTGATTTTAATGGAATTTTCGTTTCAATACTGATTTATGAAACATTTATTTTTAAGATGTAATATTCTTTTAACAAAATTCCCGTTAGATATTAAATTATATTGAATCCTTGCTTTCTTCAAACACAGAAAATTTATTCAAATATTTAATAACATGGTTCTTCTCCATGACACTGGAGCCATAGCTATTTGGCTCTCTTCCATGATTCTACATAGCTTTTTGGCCCTCACTCTCCAAAAAGTGGCCGACCTCTGGCGTAGAAGGACAAGATCCTTGCCTGAAATATTGTTAGAAACAACAAGAGTAAATATGCTAATCCGATAAATGCATAAATAATGAAACTTGATCAGCATTATAGCCGAATTCTAGCTGTTGTTCAAAGACCTGATCTTTTTATCTCGTTCATGTGCGTTGTGAGGTAATGGATATCGACTCGGAACGACAAATCGGAGAGCCGAGTTCGAGATCCACTCGAATTCTTTGCATTCAATTAAGCACAAATACCCTTGGGAAAGGTATTAATCCGTCTCTTCTCTACCGCAGAACTCAAAGGCAACCTGCTGCGGAATAATCTTATGCCTAGCCATTCATATCTCGAAAGAGACATGATCGCCCAAAGCGTGTATCACGTATGGAACTTAACTAACTTTAGCGGATGTGCGTTGTGGTGCAGTGGATATCGGCTCGGAACGACAAATCGGGGAGCCGAGTTCGAATTTCAACTGAATTTATGGTATTCACTTACGCACAAATACCCTTGGGAAAGATATTAATCCGTCTCTTCCATCTAGTTATGAGTTAAGCAACAGGACAGATTGGGTTCTATAGCCTTGGTTGGCAACCAGTCTACCGCAGAAAGCTATGGCAACCTACTGTGAGATAATCTTCTGCCCAGTCAATCATGTCTCTTTCGAGACATGATCGCCCATAGCGTGTATCTTGACGGTTCTTGACGGATTCAAGCTAAACATCAGTTTGATGAATGTACTTTTTTTGAACAATGCTGAACAGTGCGCGCATCTCTTGATGTCGATTTATCTCGATTCCGCATTTGAGGATTGCATGCGAATATAATAAAATTGTTTCTGTATTTTTCACCCAAGGGATAAACATTTTTTCTGTGACACTGAACAAAGTGACGCTTAAGAGACATAAATAATGAAAGCCGAGAGAGAAAAAAAAAAAAAAAGAAAAGAAATAAGAAAGAAAAAACCACAGATTCCGTCATCTTTTCCGGATCACTGGACTAATCGTCGAGCTCCCCAAACGCGGGCAGTTAAATTGACTGCATCAATTATACGAGGACCTTGTGACACTGTGTTTCCACTTGACACCAATCATCAATCAAATACAATGTCAAAAGAACTTAGAACATTTCAGTTGCATGGGTTACGTTAACAACTGGTGACAGAGATCAGCTTTCGACTTCTAGGTCAAATGTATCGATTTCGAATGCTGACTTTCAAGGTAAGCATATTTTTCTGATTTGGGAAATTGGCGCAATATAGTCTTCTAACTTTTTTCGTATGTCCGTCGTACATGTACTTATATCGCAAATCGTTGAAAGTCAATTATCTTTTGGCAATGTCTAACAAATATTTAAATATCTGCAAACAGAAGCGTCATAAATAATGAAAAAAAAATTATTATTTGAAATTCGCAATCAATTTTATTTACACTATTTACCGTTGTCCTCATTTTTATTACTATATTTATGACGTTTAGGCCGTTGTACTCTCTGGCCTTCTTCAGGCGATGCAAGTTGAAATTTCGAACCAAACTCTTATTTCTTCCAGCGGGATTGATTGGTCTAGTTCGACGTGCCATGCCTTTTCTGGATATTTCACTTTCAGTTATTTCTCTTTCGTAATTCAACTCTCCAAGTTTTTGTTAACCTCTGTTATGGCATGGTATTGACCTACAACTCTTTGGGTCAAGTTACTAGATTTTTTAACCAACACTTTTACCCACTGGTCCATGTGGGAAACATAAGGAAAACAGTTGAAACAATGTAAATAGTTTAAATAGCTAAAATGCTTTATCTCAGAAATATAGAAAAATCCTGACGAAGGCTGGAGCATACAATGCCCGAAACACCGTGAATATGGCAATAAATATGAGGACAAAAGTCCAGACGATGTAAATTGTGTAAATAGTTGCAATACCACATCTCAGAAATATAAACAGATCCTGAAGATTGCTGGATCGTATAAAGGCCGAAAGGTGGTGAATATGGCAATAAAGACAACAGCCCGAATGATATAGATTATGTAAATATCTAATTTCAGAAATATAAACAGAAGCACTCATTTTTGTTTGACTGGTCACCTTAAATATTGGCTGCACTATAGAAGCCATCAGAATGTCATATACAATGCGGTCAGTTGACTCAAAATATTTTCTGCACCAAGAGAAAAATTTTAATTCCTACATTAATCGAAATGTGAGGTTCAATGGCTTAATCCAATAAGTCATTTTTTAGGCATTTCTATTTATCACTCTTTAATCCATAGAGGGAAGTAAATCCCTAAAGTTGTGACTGAATTATTTATTGTACATTATAAATATGCACTTTTCAACATAATCTCGTTCTTTATAAATGCAATTAATTCTGTGAATGAATATTAATCCTATAGATCGGACATTATACAATGATAATTCCGAATAAAATTTCAGTTAATAACTATGTGTCAGGTTACGTATTTGTGGATTCAACGTATTTAATTATCGGTTTTGGTGGGATCAATTCCCATTTACAATATTTTCAACTAAGTTTGGTACTTATATTGTTTGGCGGGTAGTTGAAGTTCTAACAACCTAGGACATGCTAGATACCCGTTTTTTAAATACGGGTAAATTAGAAGGCCCAATTACATGTGGATATAAATCTTAACACACATACGCATATACACACAGAGACATATTTCTGAACCACACAATGAGAAAGCCATTCTGTCTCGTGTGTGTGTGTTTTTTAATAGCTATCACACCAAGCAAGGCAGTAAAGCCACTAAGATGCAAGGGGTTACAGAGTGCGGAAGAATTAGGAACAGAAACATTAATAATAAGCGGGAAGTGAAAAGAGTAATCAAGAGGAAAGTTGATAGCGATTGACATTGCATTTAAATTTTTGCAGATTGAAGTTGGCTCGAAAGCTTGGAGCCGGAAGAGAGTTCCACAAGGGAAAAGTGCGAGAAAAAAAAACTGTTAGCATCGAATATACGGCTACATCTAACCAGCTCAACTGTAAATTGATGAGATCTTGACGTCAGTCTAGTACTTTTATTTTTATTTTATTTCATATCATTTCATCTACATTTTTTTAATATCTGTCTATTTGCGTTATCCCGTTCTTGCCTATCTATTCATTCACACTTGTGGTGAAGTTAATCACAATTGGGCGCTCATTGGGAATAATTTGTTAAATAAACATTACTGCATAGCGTAATAGCTAAGCTCTTTTCGCAAGCTATTCCTAATGGAATGGGTTTAATTAGCACGGGGTACACTACTGCAGTGTCCTTGTAGCAAACTATCTGAGTAAATGACTATATCAATCTGTTATGAAGCCTTTTACTTTGCTAGTTAGCAAGCTGTCCTCAGTAATAAACTAATTCAATATCAAACCAACATCAATCAATTGGTGGTCGCCGTCACTTTAATTGACCTCAAATAAAGGATTCCCAATAAGTATTTACCTTCAGCAATCCTCAACCGGATGATCGCCGCCCAATTGTCCACTTCTGTTCCAATAAAAAGGCGAATTTATGGCTGAAGCCTTGTTAATACCCAAACCATCGGAAGTGTCTGTAGAATTTGAAGAAGAAGGTAAAAGAAAGGAATTCAATCATTCTGGAGTTCGAAGCCATTCAACCTGTAGTTCGGAACCAGCCAATCAAGGTTGGCCCATGCAAAAATATAAAAATGCCCCGAGGTAGGAGGTGGAGAATGGTGATGATGAAATAAATTGTCTCTTTCTTTTTTTTTTTTTTTTTTGGCTTTCTTATTATTCCTGTTTAAATCAACCCTCTACACGATCATCTTTTTCACGGCTTCTGACAGAGAAGACGACAATGAAGCAAATAAGGGGAGAGAGAGAGAGAGAGAGAGAGAGAATAAAGAAAATTAAAGAAGTTTTTTCGAAACTCATTGCAAAGTGAAAGACATGTGACATCACCGGAGGTTAATTAGAAACATTTTTACTTGAAAATAATGAATGTGACTATTTTTTTTCAAAAGTAAAACTACAACGACACTTGTCAAGTTAAGTGCCATACGTGATACACGCTCTCGAAAGAGACATGACTGAGTGGGCAGAAGATTGTCCCGCAGTAGGTTGCCATTACTTTCTGAGGTAGACTGGTTACCAACCAAGGCTACAGAACCTAATTTGTCCTGTTGTTTAACCCATAGCCGGAGAGAAAAGATTGATCAATACCTCTCCCAAGAGTATTTGCGCGTAAGTGAATTGGACGAATTTAAATGGAATTCGAACTCGGTTCCCTGATTGCTCGTTCCGAGTTGATATCCACTGCACCACAACGCACACCCACTTTTATGCCACTTGTAATCATCACTTGTATGGCTATTATTTTCAATACTGCAAAATCCTGACTCGTCATTTCTAAAATATTTCAAATATGATTAAAACAGAGTAAATCGTGAATAGTGAAAAGACTAAATGATTTGTTGCTTATTACTTTATTTTCTATGTATGTTGAATGGTTCTTTTACCAACTTGTGGGGTTGATGGGGATTTGTTTGGTTGTTATTTGTTTAGCGGCATATCAATCTTCATAGGTTATTTACTGTTGAAATCTAACTAAATTTGTACGCAATTTTGTTTTAGTAACAGTAGTCTTATTAATTAAGCCATTGCTAAAAGAGAACAGATCGATTCAAACGTTTCTCAAGGAATTGGCACTCGGCTCTCTGATTAATGATTCCGAGTCATTATCCACTACACCACCCGCACATCGAAGCTTATAGCAGCTGGTATTCCCAAGCGGTCACCCATCTAAGTACTAACCAGGATCGACGTTGCTTCATTTCGTACGTGGACCGGTGTTTCAAGATGATGTGACCGTAAGCCAGTTGATTGGGTAGGGGGAAAATTTTTCTCATTTCTCTTTAGGATTTTATATCAACTGTCTTTTTTATTGATGGAGAAAACCATTAACATCAAAACATCGCTCTAGTAAAAATACTAGAGAAGACTATTAACATCAGAAATACTAGAGAATAACCATTAAAATAAAAAATGCAATATGAACTCTGGTAAAAAAAAACTAGAGAAAGCCATTAACATCAGAAATACTAGAGAATAACCATTAAAATAAAAAATGCAATATGAACTCTGGTAAAAAAAAACTAGAGAAAGCCATTAACATCAGAAATACTAGAGAATAACCATTAAAATAAAAAATGCAATATGAACTCTGGTAAAAAAAAAACTAGAGAAAGCCATTAACATCAAAAATACTAGAGAATAACCATTAAAATAAAAAATGCAATATGAACTCTGGTAAAAAAAAACTAGAGAAAGCCATTAACATCAGAAATACTAGAGAATAACCATTAAAATAAAAAATGCAATATGAACTCTGGTAAAAAAAAAAACTAGAGAAAGCCATTAACATCAAAAATACTAGAGAATAACCATTAAAATAAAAAAAAAATTGCAGTATGAACTCTGGTAAAAAAAAAAGAAGGTTACTGGACATTAGGTTTATAAGTCCCAAAAATCCAGTTGTTCTTGTGCCTAAGGATACATAGCCCAGTGGATAGAGACGTGGGGTAGTTCCTGATTTGACTCTTAGAGTTGTGAGTTCAATACCAGGCTACAGTAGTGGTGAACAAGTAACTTGCAGATAACTAATGGCTTTAAAGGAATGGAGTTCATATACCACAGATCGTAATAAAGGGTTCGGTTCGAAATTCTTAGCAACTGAAGAAGGCCGAAACGTCGTACAAATGGCGAATAATGTAAATACTGTAAGTACTAACTCATCTCAGAAATATAGACGAAGGTTTCAGTTCGAAATTCTTAGCCGGAGCGTACAACGGCCGAAACGTTGTACAAATGGTAACAAAGATAAGGACAACGGTCCGAACAATGTAAACTCTCTTTTTCTTTCACCCTTAACCCTAGAAGAAGCGCTAATCATTCCCACTCGTTTAGTGTCCATCCTCGCTTCGCATCACGAACAGTTTTTCATTATATTTATCATAATGCCAAATTCTAAAATACCTTTTGACATTTTGCCAACGCGATTAATGATAAAATATCAAATTTACATTAATTTATGAAGATTATGACGGCAGAGAGTGCAACAGTGAATCCTAAGAATATTGCATGTTTGTTTAAGACAGTTAAATGCAAAAAAGCGGAGGCACGGTAGATAGCATAGTAATAGATAGCGACTCGGATTGCGGTATTGGAGAAGCGAGTTCGAATTCTATTCTGTTCACTGCATTCACTTACGTACTAATATCCTTGGAAAAGGTATGAATCTTTTCCGGTAGGGATATTTTATTACCTGCTTGTTTAAATAGCAGGACGTACTAATAACATTGAGAAAGGTATGAATCTATTTCAATAGGGGTAAATATTACCTGTTTGTTTAAATAGCAGGACGTACTTTTACTCTTGGAAAAAGTATGAATCTATTTCAATAGGTGTAAATATTACCTGTTTGTTTAAATAGCAGGACAGTCTGGGTCCTATAGCCTTCATTGGTAACTAGTCTAAGTGATGGAAAACTCTGAATTCAATCCTTCTACTTTGTATCAGGATTGAATTTTTCGAAAGGAGGCACGGGATAAACTCAACAACTCCGGTGCAAAAGGAACCGGCAAGCCATTGCACCATTCTACCTTGAATATCACCAAGGACCACAATTGTGAGATGGGGTGGAGAGGTAACCACTGAATGAAATGATGATTAAATACAAAAGAATGTGTGAGGCAATTCTTTTAAATTCGATGTGCTTTTAATATCATCTTGCAAAAGAAATAGATTAGTTTAAAGTTTTACTTAGTTATTCTGTTTGGTGCTGTATTGATTAGATTGTGACTAACATTTCATATCTATAGTTTTTGCATATTTTTATCTTTTTGTGAAAATCATTCTACTTAACAGAATTTTCAACTATAGATAAGTTGACTAAACTGAAACGCTAGTCAGCGGCCATATCTCTCGCTCAAATGAGCACCTCAAGGTGGTATAATGCTTAGCAAGCTTGTTTCGCTAGAACCATTACAATTGAGTAGTGAGTTCAATCCTCACTGGGAGTCCCATACTTTCGGCCTTGTGCCACATCTAAGTGCGGCTAGAAAATCACCATATCTCTCCCGCTCAAATATGTCATTGAAAAAAAATTTATCTTAAGACCTGCTTCCCAAACATTAACTAGTCTCTCGTATGCTTTCATGGATGCTAGAAATGTGAAACAAAATGTAAGATAAATGTGAAATACTGAAAAGAATGTCATTTAACCGGCAGCACAACAGCAACGAAATGGTTGTTATATTCACTTTCATTTATGACAAAAACGAACGCCTACGCCATGAAATTTACTAATTTGCTACACATATCATTTCGGAAAAAATGACCTAATCCTAACAAAAGTAGATGTATGCAAATTGATGCAGAGATAATCATATTCTGAAGAACAAAATTCCTTTTCATGGTTGATATGAGACACCGCATTCCAATATTTGGATTGATTTTCAAATGAATGACGCAACGAACTCCCCGTCGGCCTGTCGATCTGTAGGGTCAAGCCTTGTTCTGCGCCATATCACCTGGTTTACACCGTTAACAACAGTACCAGTCCTACACCCCTAAATCCTCTTTTGTCACCAGGGGGCAGGGGTGGAATTCAGGCAACATGCCACGAGGTTTTTTTCGCGCCTGAATGAGGATTACAAACGATTCTGTTCCATAAAATATGCAGACCAGACAGACACAATTGACAGGTTAGTTCCTATCGGAGCGGGTGGTAATGGTGGTAATTAAAAAAATAAAAGGGAAAAAGAAAGGAAATGACAGAAAGAAAAACAGGAGTGAAAGAAATGAGAAAGTTGAAGAGAAGAAAGTATTGGTATTTGCGGAAATCAAGGAAGAAAGGAAGGAAAACTGAGTGAGAAAAATGTGGAATAATGAAAAAAGAGAAAGGAAAAAAGAAATGAATTAAATAAAGAGAAAGACAAGGTTAAGAAAATGAAAAGAAAAAAAAATGAAAAACAAACAATTACAAGAAAATGAAGAGGAAGAAGAGATATTGGAAGAAAAAGTAAAAACCAAAAAAAAAAAAGAATAAATTGAAACAAATAAAAAGAATAAAAAAGAAAGTGAAGTAAAAGAAGAAAAGAGAAATAAAGGAAAAAGAAAAAGAAAGGGAAGGAGACAGAAAGAGAAAATAAAAAAATAAGAAAAAAGAAATAAGAATCATTTTGAAGCCAATTTATTCAAATATTATTTTGCGTCAACTTTGCCTTCCTTTTGAGAGGAGTCATCAGCTCACTTTCGATTAATCTCTCTCTCTCTCTTTCTCTCTCTACCCCCCCACCCTGCTATTGACACTTTAATAAGCAGAATGAAACAACGTTGCATCCTTGGATGACAGACCCCAGACGAATGTCCCACCGGAATGGGTTGATTCGAAATAAGTGGACATGACAAACGGCGCACCCAATTCAAAAGAAAGGAATTATTAATACTGCCGACAAAATTGCCATCTGTCTCAATTTTGTTCTAGAAAGTTGTTTAAGGGTGCAATTGTATTTTTGGGTAAACTCACCTAAGTCTGACACGAGGCCAGAGTAATAGGATCAATATTCTAACTGCCAGATGAGTCGGCTAGCTATTACGTCACAGTCAGGACTCGAACTTAACGAACAACCATTTCTAAAATCTCACTTCCAGTAACGCGAAACCATGTTTTCCGTATGCCAAGAAACGTGGTTTGATCGTGTGAATTTAGGCTCCATCGTTTGCTTGGAAAGATGTGCGTTGTGGTACAGAGCTGAGTTCGAATTCCATCTGAATTCGTTGCATTCACTTACGCACGAATACCCTTGGGAAAGGTACTAATTAATCTCTTCTCCCTCGAACTATCAGGTAAACAGCAGGACAAATTGGCAACCAGTCTATCGCAGAAAGAAATGCCAATTTACTGCGTGATAATCTTCTGCCTAGTCAATCATGGATCAAAAAAGACATGATCACCCAGTTGTGTATCACGTATGACACTTAACTGACTGTTAGCTTGCCCGGATGATAAATTGGTTTGCGCAGGGACAAACTCCCAACCTGTAAAAAAAATTTACAGAAGCATCAAATATCCCCTCATTTTCCCTGAAAGCGATAAATATAGAAAACAGAGATTTGGTTGGAAGATAGAAAGAAGATTTTAGCAGCACATCACTTTGAGATTTGTTGGAGCCAAATAAATTAATGTGTTCGACTAGGAAACGAAAGACAAAGAGAAAGTGCTGAAACCTTGCAGTGATTAGAACCTTTTATAAACTTACACTACCAGCCATGATTATTAGGCCACCAGAGTTTTAAAAGAAATGGTGGATTTTAGACTATTTTTAGTATTTATTGCCAAATGGATAATTCTAAATGAAAATAGAACGGTTCTTTTGTTAATACTGCACAATAATATGTGCATCAAATGAATTGTTCTGGTGTCCAGTTTTTGTGCTCTCTTCCCCATGCTAGTCTCTTATTATTGGCTGGCCGAAGCAAAGGCTTCCTGGCGGCCTTGTAACATTTTACAAAGTCATAATAACAAAAGAACTATTCTATTTTCATCTAGAATTATCCACTTGGCAATAAATAGTAAAAAATAGTATGAAATACAAAATTTTTTTTAAAACTGGGGTTGCCTAATAATTATGGTCGGGAGTGTACATACATATAGAATTATCGATGTTATGGTTGTGAAAATAAAAAAACAAAACAAACAACCTTCATTGTCGACATTCTCAGGAGCATACACTATTTTCTTTATATATATATATATATATATATATATATATATATATCCGAGTGAATACAGAACGAAGAAAGGATTCTTACAACGTCCAGAACATTGATTTAAAACTGTGCTCGATATATAATATATAGAGCTGTGAATATTTATTATAAATTATATTTTAGAACATGTACATAATTTTTCTATATATATCCACAACAAAGGTATGTCTGTTTCGACATTGAAACTTCACTGTCTCATCAGGCGGTGTGAAAAGTGATGGAAAGCCTCTTTCCTTATATTTATTTAGTTTTGTTAGGGGTGTTGGTGGGCGTTAGTGATAGGTGAATAAGTCTCTGACCGTTGGAATTTTTGGAGAGGGTGTTTTTTAAGCAGTTGATTAATGAGATTCTTTGATTTCTAGACAGTTGTAAGTTTTTATTATCTAGTGACTAAACTATATCCTTATGGATTTCTTAAAAGAGTCGGTAGTGGTTGGCGCAGATATTTTTAATTTAGGCAGAGTCTTTATATTTAATGTAAGTTTGTATATTTAATCTTAACTTTGGATTTAGGGAATATATTTTTTTCTATTAAATTTTTAATTATTAATTATTAATTACATCATAGTTTGGAAACCGTTTTTTTAAATCTTTGATTTATCCCTTGTTCCCTGTTTAGGATGTGGTTTCCGGCTTTTCTCTTTTCCAATCTTCTCACTTTGCTTTCTTTTTTTTCTTTTTCAATTGGAGTAGATAGATCTATCTATCGCCCGGTTCACACTCCACCCACGTCTATTGAACAGGTGTAGAGGCTCATCCCTTGTTCTCTGTTTAGGATGTGGTTTCTGGCTTTCTCTTTTCCAATTTTTTCACTATTACGTAGCCCCCTGCACATCAGTGGTGTTACCGCGTTGCTCGGGGTGATACGATTAAAAAAAAAACTAGTCAATTGTGTATGTGGTGGGGTTTGTATTTAAGATAATAGTTGAAGTTTTGTGTGTGTTAAGGACAGTATATATAATTAATCTAATTATGGTCATTAACCTTACTTTATAATTTAGTAAATCGATTACTTCTATGAAATTCTAAATTTTATTTAGAGAAAAATTGCTAATTTAATTATGAATATTAAACCTTACTTTAGAAATTAGTAATTCGATATTATTATAGAATTTTTTTTTTATATATATATATATGGGGTCCTAGCTCTGGCTAGTGTAGTATTTTTGAGCATGATTGTAATGTTAGTTCTCTCATGTGCTTGCAGTTTACTGTGGTTTCATGCCTCTGGTTTTAAAAGCTTGTTACTATTCATATATTTAAGGGTTTCAATGAACAGTAACAAGCTTTTAAACCAGAGGCATGAAACCACACACATGTGGTATATATATATATATATATATATATGAACCAAGATGAAAATTTACAGTAATTTTTAGCAACACACTTTTGCGGTTATTTTTTGTTACCACTACTGACACCTCTCAAGACAATATGAATGAAGACAAAGGAAATAAAACTAAAACGTGTTTCGTCCTCTGATGGAGTTTGTTAGGCAAATAATATAATGATTTTATTTTAAAATGTATCTTATAACAGGAATAAAAGTAACGTTACATTATCAAAATTTACGTAAAAAAATGAGATTTGAATTGATATATAATGTTGGTTTTATGTAAAACATCAGTTGGTGGGGATGAATTATTACAGATAATGAATTTAGTAGCATTGCACTTTTCATAATATATTATTAATTTTAATTGTTTATTAGGACCAACGAAAGATATATCACTACGAATGAGATTGTTATATGATTTTCATCCTGTTTGTAGTTATCGTGCATCTGGTTGCAATAAAAGAGTTTGATATATTTACGGTTTTTTGTGGAAGTGTCATATTCTGTTTGATGTGTGTTGCGGTTTTCGAAATGTCTTGTTTGTTCATCTACAATGTGGTTTGGGAAGTCATTATTAATGAGTGTCTGTTTAATATTTTTTTTAGTTCAGAGTGAGGGGAGTTGATTTGTGCTCGGTTAATTAATTTGTGTATGAGTTCTATTTTGTAGTAGTTACGACATTCACTCTTATAGTTGAGAGTGCAAGAGTTTTTGCTGGTTGGTTTTTTATATGGGGAGGTAGTAAATGTATTATTGTTTGTGTCGATTAAAATGGCAAGGAAAGTGATGTTGTTATCTTTGATAAGTTCGTATGTGAACTTGAGGACAGAGTTCTTTTAAAAAAATTGAGTTTTATCATTTCTTCTATAGTTTTAACTAATATAAGAATATCATCGACATATCGGACGTAGATAAAGGTTTTTTTAGTGGTGCTAAATATATCATTTTCTAGGTTGACCATGTATAAGTTGCTGAAGGTTGGGCCCAGAACTGAGCCCATTGAAATGCCGTCCTGTTGCACGTATATATTATTTCTGTGATCATAGATGGTACAGGTTAAGAGTAGACATTTAGTATTTTAGGTTTAATTTTCAGTGGAGGCAGATAATTATATATATATATATATATACATATATATATATATATATAATGTCAATCGTTGCGCTAACAGGAACATTAGTGAACAGATTTTCAACATTAAATGATGCTATGATTTCATTAGCATTAACGGCGTAAAGGAGACAAATTTCATCAGAATTTATCTCTCGCCCGGAATGGAAGGACATGAGCGACAAGTGTCACCGGAGCGTTATCTTGCGACTGTTCGCAACAAAAAGAAAATAACTCTTGGAGCCTGGAATGTTAAAACCATGAACATTTGTGAACAGCTGGAAAACGTGAAGCAGGAGATGTCTAGATTAAATATAATTATTTTAGGCATATGTGAAACGAGGTGGCCAAACAACGGAGACTTCAACAGTGAGGAGTAAAGAATTATATACGCAGGAGGTGAAAATAATGAAAAAGGAGTCGGTGTTACACTAGATAAAGACACAAGAAAATACATCATGGGATACTGCCAGATATCTGAGAGAATTCTAGTAGTTAAAATGAAAGGGAAGCCTCTCAATGTATCGGTAATATGGGGTATCTACACCGACATCACAAAGTACAGAGGAAGAAATCGAGTGCTTCTACTTCGTGTTGGATTATGCCAAGGCACAGTGCAAATCAGAAGAAATCAGAATTATCATGGAAGGTCTGAATGCCAAAGTTGGCCAAGGAAGAGAAGGTGAAACGGTCGGCAATTTCAGACTAGGACACCGCAATGTCCGTGGTGAGAAATGGTGCGCAGCGAATGAGCAGGTAATAACCAACACCTGGCTCTAAGAGCACCCAAGACGACTATGCACATGGAGAAATACAGGAGGAGAAATTAAGATCCACATTGATTATATTACTATCAGGTAGTGATTCAGAAACGCAGTCTTTCACTGCAAAGCCTACCCAAGTGAGGACTACGGAAGCGATCACATGCCAGTCGTATGCAAACTAAGGATAAAACTAAGGAGATTAAAGAAACCTAACTCAGCCTTAAGACTACTGTACAACAGACTCATGAATGACCCGAATTTGCAGGAAATGTATACGGAGAGCGTGAAAATGATATACGAAGAACAAATTGGAAATGGAAGCTCAAAATGGGACCCACTCAGAACGGCTCTGGTGACATCGGCGAACGACATCATTCCTAAGGATCCTAAGTACGCCAGAAGAAAAACGAGTGGATCATTGAAGAGATTCTTGGTCTAATGCAAAAGAGACAGAAAACGATGCCAAGATATGGAACGGAATACAAGAGATGACACAAGGAAATAAGGAGCAAATGTAGACAGGCTAAAGAAAGATGGCTCAACGACAAATGCGCCGAAGTAGAGAGATTGAGCAGAACAAATAATGGAAAAATGCATAAAAAATAAAGAAACTAAAGGACATACTCTGTAACAGGATCTATAAAAGCAAAAGATCGCACATTAATATTAAAAAAATAAAAATATTTCAGAGATGGGACGAATATATCAGAGATCACTTCTACAACAAGAGAGAGAGAAAGCAACAATATACAAAATTACGGATGGACCAGAAATATTAAAAACCGAAGTGGAATCGGCATTGGCCAAATTAGAGAGAAACAAAGCAGCGGGACCAGACGGGATTGTAATAGAGATGTTGATGTCCCTAGAAGGCTTTGGCGTAGACAGACTAACAGAAATAATAAACGAAATCTACAGCAGCGGCAATATACCGGAGGACCTAAGCAGATCAAACTTCATAGCACTATCTAAAAAGCCAGGTGCAAAGGAATGTGAGCTTCATCGAACAATCAGTTTAATGAGCCACACAACAAAACTCATCATCCAGATTCTGATGAACAGAGCGCGCAGGAGAATCGGCCCAGAGATAGGGCAAGAACAATGTAGATACTGGAACGAGGAATTCGATATTTATGCTCAGAACGCTATCTGAACGAGCAATACAAATGCAGAAGGACCTTTATCTGTGCTTTATATACTACACAAAGGCGTTCGACAAAGTACGACACAAGGACATGATAGAGATGCTCGACAACCTCGACATTTTCGTAAAAGACGTTAGGATAATCAAAAATCTATATTGATAGCAAACTGCTTGTGTTCGTATAGGAAGTGAACTCAGCATTCAAAAATAGAAAGGGACATAAAACAAGGCTATGTTTTCCAACCGGATCTATTCAACTCGTACAGCGAAGCAATTATGAGAGAAATATAAGCTTTGCCAGTAAATGACATTGGCGGCCACAATCTCAACAATATCAGATACGCGGATGATACGGTGCTGATAGCAGACACGGAAAAAATGCAGGACCTTCTACAGAAGTTAGCAAAAGAAAGTGAAAAGAAAGAACTGAGCATAAACCTCAAGAAAACTGAATTAATGGTCATCAGCAAAAAAAAGGAGACCAATATGTCAACTGCAAGTCAGAGAATCTAAAATAAAACAAGTAAAAAATTTCGAATACCTGGGAAGTGTTTTGACAGAGGTTGGAAGGTGTGACATAGAGCTCAAAGACGCATTGGCATAGCCAAAGACACATTTCAGAAGCTAACCAGAGTACTGAAAGACAGGAAAATCTCATTAGAAACAAAGAAAAGGGTGCTGAATTGCTATGTGATATATGTCCTTCTGTATGGAAGTGAATGCTGGTCGATCTCATCAAAAATGAAGGAGAGGCTTGAAGTAGCAGAAATGTAGTTTTACAGAAGGATGCTGAGGATGCCATGGACTGAGCACCGATAAGGTGTTGGAGAGGATGGAAACGAGAAGAAAACTGATAATAAATATCAGGAAGAGACAAATGAGGTTCCTAGGACACGTAATAAGGAAAGAAGGCCTTGAGAACTTGATACTCACAGGTCGGATAAATGGAAGAAGAGATAGGGGATAGCATCCCGAGATGTGCTTGTTAGGTCTGAGCAAATGGTTGACGGATGGGGCTTAGAAGAGATACCAAGAGAAAAATTACTGAGAGCGACAAGAGACAGAGCCAAACGGAAGTCCATGATCGCCTACGTCCTGAAGAGACACTGCACATGAAGAAAAAGAAGAAGAAATGATTTAATGATTAAGCGTTTTAGTTAGTATATAGGAGTGGGTATTTGTGATATAATAGGGCGAAGTGGAAAGTTAGGCTCGTGTGTTTTGATAGAATCATAAATGTTTCCCGGTTTATAGTCCCTGATTATTTTGTAAGTTTTAGATTGTCTTGCTCCGCATTATTAGCTGCAATTCATTTATTAATTTTTGCTTTTAGCTGAGTGGTAGGGTTATTGGTAAATTTTTTAAAGTTTGGTTTGATCATCAAGTAACTGTTCTATTTTTGAGTTGTAGTCAGATGTTAACTTAATCAGCTTTCTTAATTACTATTTCTGGATGGTTACGTAATTCCTTTACAGCAATCTTCAATGAAATCTTTATAAGTTTAGAAGAATATATCTTTTTATCGTTTCTGTCTTTTATAGATTCTGCCTTAAGTAGACCACGAAGTTCTGATTTGGAAGTAATTATCTGCTGTTCTTGGAGTTTAATTATATTTTTGTATAGTGTCTCAATTTCAACATTTTTATGTAGTCCATTATATTTTTTGTATATATGGCAGTTAGGCCAAAGGTTAAGTAGTTGTTAAGTAAGTTGGTTGTTAGTTAATTAATAATCAGAAATGTTTATAAAGTTTTCAAATTTATTCGGGAGGTATATGCTTCTTTTATAAAATGTATTGACTTTTCTTTGAATTTTTAACCTATGTTTACATTCCGATCTGTTAGTAATTTCTTTTAGTCTATGTAGAATTTGTTTAAGTTGTTTGGAGTTGGTAGTTCCTTTTAATATGTTATGCATTTCTTGTTTTCGTTTGTTGAGAGTTGTTAGGTTATCATTAGTTACTTCAAGCTACCTTTTCACAAGGCTACGTTTAAATTGCCATGTGATGATGTTATGATGAGCTGTTGGATTACATAATTTAAAATTTGTGTATTTAGGCAGTTTGTTTTCATGCTTTAACATGTGCATGACTATGACATTACAACATAAAAAAATCCATTTTGGATAATTGTCACGTTATAATGAACGCTAGCCATTTGTCAACCGCTATATTTTTTTTTTTTTTTTTAATCATATCACCCCAAGCAAGGCGGTAACGCCACTGATGCGCAGGGGGCTACGTAAGGGTAAAAAGAATGGAAAAGAGAAAGCCGGAAACCACATCCTAAACAGGAAAGGGATGAGCCTCTTCACCTGTTCAATAGATGTGGGTGGAGTGTGAACCGGGCGATAGTTTAGTCTATCTACTCCAATTGAAAAAAAAATAAAAAAGGAAAAGAGTGAAAAGATTGGAAAAGAGAAAACCGGAAACCGCATCCTAAACAGGAAACAAGGGATGAGCCTCTTCACCCGTTCAATAGATGTGGGTGGAGTGTGAACCGGGCGATAGTTTAGTCTATCTACTCCAATTGAAAAAAAAAATAAAGGAAAAGAGTGAAAAGATTGGAAAAGAGAAAACCGGAAACCGCATCCTAAACAGGAAACAAGGGATGAGCCTCTTCACGCGTTCAATAGATGTGGGTGGAGTGTGAACCGGGCGATAGTTTAGTCTATCTACTCCAATTGAAAAAAAAAAATAAAGGAAAAGAGTGAAAAGATTGGAAAAGAGAAAACCGGAAACCGCATCCTAAACAGGAAACAAGGGATGAGCCTCTTCACCCGTTCAATAGATGTGGTTCGTCATCTTCACATTTTAGTAAAGCAGCTGGTAAAAATTAGAATCAACTTCGCTTCCTGATTTGTTACCCCAACTGCCCCAACGTTGCAGTGACTGTCGAGCTAGGTATCTAATATTTGTGAGAATCTTTAACAACATCTAGCAGTTTTGACTTTGTTTCATGGCCGCCTCAGACGAGATCATGTTTACAAAATGATTTGTTTTGGCAATTGTAATATTTCCATAACGTTTCATGGCTTCTTGATGAGCGTTGGAGGTTTTTCGAACCCTTTTGATGTTTTACAGGCCTTTTTACATTTAGAAAATCCTATGTAAAATGTCAAGGCATCTCCTTGGACCAGGGACTGAACTGAAAGAGATTTACCTTCTGCAGCTTTTAGACAGATAAAACAAAATGCGGAGTCTCTTTCTTCGCCATAATGCAATCAGGGGTAACTGCCAAACCAACTGGATTGAAAAGATCTTTCATGACCTCTTTGACCGCACTATGGGAAGCCTTATATTTTTGTTTTGATTTGGAGAACTTATATGATCAATATCTAAGACAACATCTTCCATTATTTACATTAATCGGACCTCATCTTTGTTGCCATTTGTACGGCGTTTCGGCCGTTGTACACTCCGGCCTTCTTCAGATACTAAGAATTTCGAACCGAACCCCTTACCACAACCACCGGGATATATGATCCTCATCCCTTGCGTTCTTAAAGACACATGGCCCAGTGGATATAGATGTTGGTTAGTTCCTGTGACTTGATCCAAAGAGTTGTGAGTTCAATACCTGGCTACAGCAATAACAAGTAACTTAAAGGGTTAAAGGGAGATAACTCATGACTACCAGAAGATGCTCTACGCAAGGGATGACGATCATATACCCCAGCGACTGCAATAAAGGGTTCGGGTCCAAATGGCAACAAAGATGAGGACAATAGTCCAAATAATGTAAATACTGTAAATACTACCTCATCTCAAAAATATAGACAAACATTTTTCATGCAATTTACTTCTGATGATTTCACTGAGATTTCTAGCGGTCCAGGACGTAGTGAGCTGGATATCGATTGGAGTTGATCGATGAAAGTTTAGCGGATCGGATTTGATCAAATTCACCAAAGTTTAGTCGGGGGCACCAAAAGGTAGTAGCATGGTGGTTAACGATGGGATCAAATAATTGCTAAGTTACTAGCGTGTTCAGAATCCAATCCACAAACACTTAATTTGTACATTGACGAAATAAAAGAAATACAAAATTTCTGTAAAGGCAACAAGCGATAACATTTAATAAAACAAAAATTTGTAATGATGATAAGCATATGAAAAGAAGTTGCAAAATTCTATATTTATGAAAATTAAGTTTGAATGCCTTTCACAATAAATCTGCCATAAACGGGCCACGTGCCGTGATTTGTTTTAGAAACAGTTCGAATGATGCAGAAGTTAAATTTGCTAATTTTGATATTATTTAGTGAATATCAATTGAAAAAGGTGTGTGTTAGAGTTAAAATTTAAGTAAGCGAGTGGAATAGAGTTGAAAAGTAAATTTCTCACTTGAGAATTCAGGTTCGCGCCGCATGGCGAACGAAGTGGGCGATTTATGTCTTAACATGGCTACTTGCACGAGCGTCTTCTTCCTGGTCGAACTGAAATTTTTGCTGGGTTTTCTTCCTTTACTGGAAGAGGTGAATCGCAAACACTTGTTGAAATATCGCGCGCAATTATATGTTCTTACTAGTTCTCACGTGCCTACGATTACTTGACCAATCAGCGATGGTTATTCTTAGAATTCGCCGTCTGATCCTTTTTGGCTTTTAGTTTGGACAATCTTTTAATATCATTACGTACAATTAAAAATTGTCGCTGGAACATTTTTCTTTACTCACGTGTTATGCGAAGAGTAAATTGTCGTATCTGCTTTTTTTAGTAAAACTTACCAAGTGGATTCCACAAAAAAAACACCGTAAAAAGGGTAAAAAGTTGTTTTGAAACAATCACCAATTTTTAGCACTAAATTCAACTCATCAGAGTAGAAAACAAAAAGTATAATACTTGTATAAATTTTAATTTTGCTGTGATGCATTTTTAACCGAAGTAACAACTGTAGTTGTTTATTTAACGAGGCAACATTCTGACAGTGATGAAAGATTTAATTCTATTCGGAAACCATATGTGAAAAAATTAATTGAAGAAAATCACGTGGTACCTTTTTATATAAAATATTCAAGTATTCAGTAATTTTAAAAATAAGTAAATTATGCTCTGTAATCTAACACTTATTGATATTAATTTAATATTTTGGTTTTATAATTATTACAATACTACATTTATTGCTTATACTTCTTGATAATGTCGTGTATGATCTTACTATATTCATAAATATGGCTGTTTATACTCATTAAAAACCTTCCAAATTCTTTAAAAAAAACTGGAATTAATGGCGTACTAAGTTTTTCAAATTATGATTAGGGAATATAATTGAAAATTAATAATATCATCGTCTATAAAGAAAAAATTAGAATTTTAAAAGATTAAAATGTAATACTTAATTTATCCGAATTAAGATGTAAATAAAAATAAAAACAAATCTTCTAAAAATTCATTATTCATGGAATTTTTTCTTAAAACAATGTAGTCTATTGATAAAAACAATATCTTTTCTCATTAAGTAATTTATTAGCGAATCTTTGACGGTATACACAGTAAGATGTGAAAATAAACCTATCAAAATATCTAATTTACGTGAATAAAGTTTATATTCTAAATCCCTTACTAGAAATTAAGCAAGAAGAAAATTTACAGTAATTTTTAGTAACACAGTTTTGCTGTTATTTTTTGTTACTATTACTCATGCCCCCGAAGATGATCTCGGAAAAAGATTAAAAGTACTTGGGATCAGCGAGAAATTAATAATAAAGTCATCAGTCAACGTTACAGCTCATTTCTTACATCTTTCGTTTATAATATGCGAAAGATTATCCGTGAGTATGAACGGATTTTATTATAAATAAGCAGACACAATGATTGCAATTTATTTAATCTGACATATTTTATAATTGTGCCAGGAAAAAAGTTAGCGATTATATCTGTTGTTCCTTGAACAAAAAAATCATACACATAAATACTTACTAGGATCAAACAAACATGGATGAAAGTGTTCTAAGATCCTTAAATAACGCTGCCCTAATTTTTTTCAATTTTCAGTTGTTTAAGAATTCCAGTCGTGCGTTCGTAAAAAAACAAAAATCCATATTCGTACGTTTGAAAAACGTAAAAAATCAGTTTTTATAATTCGCATGAACCGAAAGGTTGAAATCTAAGTTGCCGAAATAACTGTGTGTGTGTGTGTGTGTGTGTGTGTGTGTGTGTGTGTGTGTTCCATTTATAAACGAGTTATTACTCGACCTAGGTTTCTATCATGTGTGTTCAGGGGATTTGCCATAAAAATATTTTACAACATAATTCTTAACCAAACAAACAAAAAATGATAATAGAAAACGAAACATAAACTGCTTCAACCCACCATTTAATTTAAATTTAATTTAAATTTAATTTAAATTTAATTTAAAGTTAAAGACCAAAATATGACAAATATTTTTTAAACTGAATACACTTTCCAAAAGGCTCAGAACTAAACAAAATTTTCAATAGAAACACAATCAAGCTAAGTTATAGTTGTACTAATAATTTAGATAGTTTCATAAAAAACAAAACGCCAGAAATTTAGATGGCATTGTACAAATTAAGATTACAAATAAAGAATGCAACTGCAGGATCAAACATAAATGTCCACTTCAAGGACTTTGCAATACAAAAGAAGTCATTTACAAGGCAAAAGTACATGACATAAATGGCAAATAAATATATATATATATATATATATATATATATATATATATATGGGATCAAGCAAAGACACCTTTAAGACCAGGTGGTTAAATCAGAAGTTTACATTTAGAATAGAAAACTTAAAAACTGTACAAAATTGGCTAGAAATTCATAACAAAATATGGAAAAGACCCAGACATAACGTGGAGTATAGTGAAAACAGTGGCAAAATATGTAGACTGTGCCAGGAAGAAAGCTTAGCAATTATGCTATTTCCAAACAAAAATGGATTATTAAATGAAAGAACGGAAATTATGACTAAGTGTAACTATACTAAAAATACATATTAGGTTCATACAACCATGGAGGAAAAGGTTATAATTTCTTGTAATTTTAAAATTGGTGCATTCAAAAATTTCCAGCCACGTGAGCGTTCAGAAAAAACAAAACAAAAAACAAAAAAGACAAAAAAACACCGTTACGTAAGCGCTCATAAAAAAAAACGATAAACGTTAAATTAGTTATTGCGAAACGCCTGAACACACCACTCATGGTAGAAACCTAGGTCGCGTAATTACTTGTTTACAAATGGAAAATATTCAAAAGTTATACAATATATTTGTATTGAACAATTTTTAATACAAATGTACACTGGTCTAATTTTATTATGACCAAAACTAAGCAATTAATCAATCAATCAATCAATCAATGAATGAATGAATGAATCAATCAATCAATCAGTCAAGATAGATAGATAGATAGATAGATAGATAGATAGATAGATAGATCAAGAGAGAGAGAGAGAGAGAGAGAGAGAGAGAGAGTAGAATGTGTAGAGTCGGAGAAGAATAAGTGTCAGATGCACTACTGTTCGAAGGAATAATTATACTTGTATCTGTGACTTTACAAAGTGTCTTTATTAAAGTAGAAGTTATAAAACTAACGTCTAGTTTTGTTGAACCTAATAAGGTTACAGAAGGGAACTGATGACCTGACTTTGTTAACTCTAGCAGGGTTTTAAAAAAGGTATAGACGGTGTAGACATAGGAATCAACACTGCATTGTGACTGCCAAACTTATTCTTAAGTCAATACTGAAGCGTGATTGAAGCATGCAGTTTTGACTCTAGTCAATAGACACACACACACACACACACACACACACACACACACACACACACACACTATCTATCTATCTATCTATCTATCTATCACGTCGTTAAAAAGTTACTTTTAGTAGATACCCATATTTGAATAACAGTTTATTTATTTATTTTCGTTTACCTGCTCGAATATTCGAGTAATCTTATTAAAGAAAAATATGTGCTCTTGGGTTGGATTTGAACATGTTCTAGACCGACTCAATACAGGGTGTGTCGCTGATCAGGTAAAGTCAAATGATTTCTAATAAACGCAAGTCTTTCTCAGACTCCTGAAACATTCATTTCTGTTCAGTTTTGTATCTTGTATCTCTACCTGTTTCGGCATTCACCCAGGTCAGGTTAAGCTGGCTTCCTCCCAAGCGATGGTGAAAGATTCGTTGGGATTTGTTTAAGGGTATGGTTCCAAGTCCTACCCTGTATAGACCTCAGGCATTTTAATTATCCCTAGACTGGTAGACTGGTTGCCAGAACCCAATCTGTCCTTGAGGGAAGGCATATTAGCGCGTAAGTGAATGCAAGGAATTCAACTGGAATTCGAACTCGGCTCCCCGATTTCTCTTTCCGAGCCGATATCTACTGCACCACAACGCACAAGAAAAGCTTATATTACAGCAACTGATATTCCCGAGCGGTCACCGTTCTAAGTACTGACCAGGCTCAATGTTTCTTAACTTCGGTGATCAGACGAGAACCGGGGTTCAACGTGATATGACCGTAAAACTAGCCTAACGCAAACAAAGCAATTTTCTAAATAAGAAATGGATTATTTATTTATTTATTTATTATTAATCTGACAGATTTTATTACTTAAAAGTTATGTTTAGTGAGTGTACATTTTATTTATTTATTAAAAAGTAAATTTATGTATTTTCATTTACTGGCCTGAATATTTGGGAAATCTTATTAAAGTGAAATATGCGTTCTCCTGCAGGATTCGAACCTGCGTGCCTATATTTAAGTAAACGCTCCTCACATCAACTCCACTTTTTTCTTTGAAATTTGGAATGGAGATATATTCTTTATTTACACTTTTTCTATTCGGACGATTCGTCTTTGTTGTTGTGGTAATAACAACAGCACAGATAAAAAAAAAAAAAGCTGAAAATAAACAAAAATAACTCAGCATCATAAAATTTAGATAAACTTTGTTCTTTATTATAAACTCCTAAAATTTATTTGTCTATATTTCTGAGATGAGGTTGTATTTATAGTATCTACATTATTCGAATTATTGTCCTCATCTTTGTCTATATTTCTGAGATGAGGTAGTATGTACAGTATTTACATTATTCGGATTATTGTCCTCATATTTGTTGCCATTTGTATGACGTTTCAGCTGTTGTACGCTCCGACCTTCTTCAGGTGCTAGGAATTTCGAACCGAACCCTTTATCTATATTTCTGAGATGAGGTAGTATTTCCAGTATTTACATTATTCGGTCTATTGTGCTCATCTTTGTTGTCATTTGTACGACGTTTTGATCGTTGTACGCTCCGGCCTACAAGTAACTTGTAGAATTGAAGGGAGATAACTCATGACTTCCAATCGAGGATTTACGCAAGAAATGGAGTTAATATAGCACAGTGATTGTAATAAAGGGTTCGGTTCGCAATTGTTAGCACCTGAAGAAGGCCGGAGCGTACAACGTTGGAACCTGGTATTCCCAAGCGGTCACCCATCTAAGTACTGACCAGGCTCAACGTAAACTTTATAAAACTGACGATAAATTATTTCTTTTTGTCGAGTTACTTTTTCTTTCTTTCTTTCTTTCTTTCTTTCTTTCTTTCTTTCATTCATTTTTTTATTCTTTCATTTTTTATTTCTTTCATGTATTATTATTCTCTTTATTCATCAGTTTTTTTATTTGTTTTTCTTTCTTTTTCGATTTGTTGATTTCTTTTTTCCTTCATTATTTCTCCACTCTTTCCATAAGTTTAGAATTTTTTCCTTCATCAATTTTTCTCTTTTCTTTTCTATTTTCCATTACATTATTTTGGTTTCATTGTTGTTTAGATGTGAATGTGTTTATTTTTCTTAAACGTTTTCCTTAGGTCTCCTTTCCTATCTTTTTAATTATTTGAAACATAATCGTGTTTTTTTTTCTCTCTTTTGACCTTTTCTTGTTTCACTGACCTTTTTCTCATTTTCTCTTCTTTTTCTTTCTTCCTTAAGATCCAAAGTATCTCCATGGCGAAATACAGTCTAATGAATAATACAGCAGGGGTTATCTGTCCTCATAATGGAGCGTGTAATATGTTCGCATGTTTTTGTCAGCGAGTTGCATTAATACAAACCTTGACATCTGATAAGGACATTCACTCGGTTAACAGCCGGACCTTAATTCTCATTCGTATTTACACGGATGAGCTTGTCTTCCCCTTTCTACTATACATTCGCGTATTTTCTTTCCGCCTTTTGTATTTAATACAAACGATTTTTATCCTGTTAACTCGGAAAGTTTCTCTTTTTCTGTAAATCAAGATATGATGTACTTACTTTTTGTTCAATTTATTGATGACCCCTATGTTTTAGATTTTATTTTGT
This sequence comes from Ascarosepion bandense, assembly GCA_037127315.1. Lineage (NCBI taxonomy): Eukaryota > Metazoa > Mollusca > Cephalopoda > Sepiida > Sepiidae > Ascarosepion > Ascarosepion bandense. Next base: position 324,143 of record JBBBDQ010002261.1, on the reverse strand, counting down.
TTACTTCTTACGTCAATAAAAAAACACCAACTTTTTCATGTTTGACCTGCATGAAACTCATCACCAAACAAATATATTTCGATGAGTAATTTACATACATCTGACAATATCGAAGTTTATCTTCAGACGGTCCAGGTCGTCTGTGCAAAATAGTAAGGTTTTTCGCTGCGTCAATTTTCTATAGACAACATTTTATCAAAATCTAGTTTCTACCTGGACTCTGGAATCATTGGCAAATATACATTTACTTTAGCCACGAAACAAACTCTAGATTGTTTCCATTTTCAGGACAACGTAACAGAATATAAGACAACAAAATCAGTTTCAATTCAAATTCTTTATGCTTGTCGATAAAGAATCGTTATTGTGCAACCTTCGCTATTTCAATATAGGAACTAAAAACTTCTTTATCATATCATTATTTAAGATGTAAAATCATTATCATTAATCACTAATGAAGATGATTTTTACTTTTAATAGACATTCATTCTGTTGTATCATTTCAAAAACAACATCTAATCAGGAATAACATTAATTGAGAATTACTTAATGTTAAAATTTTAAATGTTATCCTTTTCCTTTTATTAATGTGCCAAACAGATTCGTCTTTTAGGAAGAAGCTTAAATCCCTTGACATTTCACCATTTTCTTGAAAATAAAGGATCAATAAAATTTCGGAACAGAACTGCAGACAGATATAAGTATATATACATATATATACACATAAATATATATATATATATATATATATATATATATATATATATATATCCACTACAAATCGTCCATTTGTTTCGACATTGAAACTACAGTGTCTCATTAGGCGAAACTATAATGTCTCATCACTACCTGATGAGACATAGTAGTTTCAAGGTCGAAACAAATGTACGATTTGTAGTGGATATATATATATATATATATATATATATATATATATATATATAAACTGTACATGTTATAAAATATGATTTCGAATAAATATTCACAGCTCTATATTTTTTTACCTATTGAGTACTGTTTTAAATTAATGTTTTGGACGTTGTAAAAAAAATTTTTCTTCGTTTCTTATCCACTTAGATATATATATATATATATATATATATATATATATATAGAGAGAGAGAGAGAGAGAGAGAGAGGGGGGTAGACAGACAAACAGACAGACAAACAGACAGACAGACAGACTCAACATAAATTTATTGATAAATTGATATTAGATTAACATAAAATTCGTCACAACCACTTCTAAAATAATAAAAAAAAACAAAACAAAACAGTAAGCTAAAACTTGAAGGACGAATTAACTTTATTACCTGTAATAATTGTCAGAATGAATCACAGGGAATTTTGATAAAAGTTTATATGAAATCAAAAGGAATCTTTTATAAATCAACACATTAAAGGCATTAATTTCTCACGGTAATGAGATTGACTACAATTTTGATTTTAAAACCTACTCTAATTAAAATGGAAAGCAATTTATTATGATAAAAATGTTTAGAAAGTTTTTCAATCGCTTTATCCCAACACCGTAAATTTGTGTCCAGGTTCTTACAATGTTTCATTATACTTGACACATTTTTATTGTCACAATGTGGGATATTTTATAACAAAAGGGGTGGAAACGAAAAGAAAAATAGAATGTGAATGAAGTTGGCTAAATTTTATACGCAAAACATTTTAAAAATTCATATTTAAATTTGAAATTGGCACCGTCAACCGTTTGCGTCGCATCAACGTAAACATGATTTTATTCCGGTGAATTCCTAAAAAAAACAAAACACGTCACACGAAAACTTTTTCCATTTTGTCGTACATGTTTTTCCTAAAATTGTTCTTGACATAACAAAATTTGTATATCGTTATCCCATATATATATATATATAGAGAGAGAGAGAGAGAGAGCTTAGAGGTAGAATCGCAGACTGAACGAAATTCGGTCGGGTTTCAAACTTGGCTAAAAGCAATAGAATGTCTAACCGTACTGATGAGCTGTGATACAGAGAAACAGATCTGTCTGTGGATAACTATATATATATATATATATATATATATATATATATATATATATATATATATATTCCATTTGTAAACGAGTTATTACGCGACCTAGGTTTCTAGTATGAGTGGTGTCTTCAAGCGATTTGCAATAAAATCAGTTATTGCAAATCGTCTGAAGACACTACGCATTGTAGAAACCTAGGTCGCGTAATAACTTGTTTAGAAATGGAAATTATTCAAATTTTCTACAATATAATTGTATTGAACACTTTTTAATACAAATGTGCACTGGTCTAACCTTATTATGACCAGAAAGTAAGTAATCAATCAATCAATCAATCAATCAATATATATATATATATATATATATATATATATATATATATATATATATATTATAACTTTAATCCAAAAGGAAAAGCAGGTAGGTAAATCCCACAATAAAATTCGTTGCTGATGTCACGAGAAATTTCTCGGAAAAGTATTTGAATATAACCCATGCAACTATTTCCAAATACTTTGAACGACTCCTAAATTACTTAAAGTACAGAATGCACTACAAATACTGACACAATATTTTAACCGAAAATCCAAACATGAAGAAAGAAAAATATGAGATTATCTCAATTAAATTTTCATAAAAACTGGAGAAAATTTTTATATTAAAATGAATTCTGTAGAACCGGATATATTTCAGTAAAGTTGCTTACTTGTAAACAAAAAACAATTTTCCTCAGAACATTATTTTAAATGAAGAATACGTTTATTTATAAATATCCATAAAAAATTCATATAGTTTTTCGGAATGACATTATTCGGACTATTGTCCTCATCTTTGTTGCCATTTGTACGACGTTTCGGTATAGTGACGGATGTGCGTTGTGGTGCAGTAGATATCGGCTCGGAATGAGAAATCGGTGAGCCGAGTTCGAATTCCAGATGAATACCCTGCATTCACTTAAGCACTGGTACCCTTGGGAAAGGTATTAATCCTTCCCTCCAGTTATGGATTAAATAACAAGGGTAGGACTTGGGGACCCTGCCCTTAAAAACAAATCCCAATGAATCTTGATACTCGAAAAAGAAAAAGTATTACTAGACACAAAACTTATATATATATATATAAAAACAACAATAAATTGTTGAAAGAAAAAGGTATTACCAGCAATAAATAAATAAAAATTTAGTTGGCAATAAATGACCCTTCGAGGTTGATATGCCATAAAAACAAAACAACCAACCAATCATAAAGTTTAAGATATTGTTAGTTGAGTAAAAGCTGGATAAAGTTGAACATTTAAAACTAAATAGTAATATAATAACTTTAAACTTAATTCAAACTTTATTTTCACTAATGTCTCTATATTTTACTTCATAAATCTTTGCATAACTCATATTATTCTCAACAAATCTCTGACAAAGAATCCAAACTTTTTTTTAATAATACCATAATAAAAATCATTAAGTGTTTCTGTTGTAATGAAATAATTCGTTACTTTCTCAGGAAGGCAACTGGAGCGGAAGGGAAGCCCTACATCATGCATTCAACTTCTAACGTAGAAATCAACTGACCGGGTAGAAAAATCGTAACAATAATCTTGTGTTTTTACTCATTATTACTCGATAGTCATGAATACGATTAGGTTGGTGAATATTTGGCCGATAGCAAATGCAAATATTTAAAATCTTTGGAAAAAGCAAACAAAATGGTCCCAAAAGCATTCTGTCAAAAGAAATGTGTGTATCCAAAAGCAAAGTTTCATTTTATTTTTTCCTGACGATATTAACACCCGGTTTGATGTTTCTGCTTGGCGTCTTGGGAAAGCATTAAATGGTAATGAGTAAATTGCTTATAGTCCACAATAGTTAGTAATATATCAGGACCAAGAAAGTAGAAAGCTTTAAAAGAAAATCCTCTTCAAAAACTATAAATTATGAAATTAATCCGGTTTTTTTTTGTTTGTTTTTTTTGTTTTTTTGTTTTCTTTAAATAGAGACTCCAGCAACGAAGCTCAGATATCAAAACTTGTAAAAACAGAAAAAAAAAAAAACCGATATCATTTTAGTGATAAAAATTTTCATGGCGACATTTTATTAATACGAAGTCACTTAGTTAAGTGCTATTCGTGATACACGCTTTGGGCGATCATGTCTTGAAAGAGACATGATTGACTGGGCACAGTAGATTGATTGACCACAGTAGATTGCCATTGTTTCTGCGGTAGACTGGTTGCCAGCCAAGGCTATAGAACCCAACCTGTCCTATTATTTAACTCTTTACTAGAGGGAAGAGACAGATTAATACCTTTCTGAAGGGTATTTTGTGCGTAAGTGAATACGAGGAATTCAACTGGAATTTGAACGCGGTTTCCCGATTTGTCGTTCTGAGTCGATATCTACTGCACCACATCCGATTAATACCAAGCAAAGTAAAAAATAGTGAATCGACTCTAAAAATCGTTTCTAGGATTTAACTATTGAGTTTGATGAGTAATATTTGCAAGCCTTTTAGGCAAAACGAATCTCAAAAAATACACTTTGAAATACCAATAGAAATCATGAGAGAAAAGCTGGCTAAATGTCTAAAACTGTGTATTAACTCAGGCAACCATGTTTATAAAAAACTTCGCTGATATGAAGAGAAGTGTAGAAAGTGTATTCGTATTGTGAATTTTACAAGTACAAGATTTCTCACAGATAATACATTAGACTGAGTTGTTATACACCATATCTTGTCAATTCTGATAAAAACATTTGCAACAAAACCATTGCATAATAGTTTTGGGCTTCAAGAAGGTGTCACCTGAGAAAGAATTGGTTGCAAAGTGATAGCACTTATGCTTTGCACTATAGTAGAATTCAAACATATGCGCGTGCACACGCATACATACGCACGCATACACACACATATTGAGTGTTAATAGCAAACACACACACACACACACACACACATATATATATATATCCGAGGGAATAAGAAACGAAGAAAAATTTACAACGTTCAAAATATTAATTTAAAACAGTGCTCCATCTCTAATCTTATTTATAAATGGAACTTTGTCTCTGCGTGTGTGTGTGTGTGTGTGTCCGTTACCTATAGACTCCGAAACGGCTGAACCGATTTTCTTGAAAATTTACACAGTTGTACGGGCTATTCTGCTAGTATAATATAGAGCGTGAATATTTAGTATAAATTATATTTTAGAACATATACAATTTTTTTGTATCCACTACAAAGTGTACATTTTGTTTTGACATTGTCGAAACAAAATGTACACTTTGTAGTGGATAAAAAAAACTTGTACATGTTCTAAAATATAATTTATGATATATATATATATATATACACACACACACACACACACACACACACACACACATATATATATATATATATATATATATATATATATATATATATATATATATATATGGTAGAGTGCTTGCTTACGGTGCGGAAGGCTGCGAGATCGATCCCCAATCGGCTCATACTGAAGACTTTAAAAATCGTACCCGAGGCCTCTCTGATGAGCAAAAATATACCAACAAAGAGAAGGATCGAGGGTAAGTAGAAAAAAACAGGAATAGGAATCCTGTTCACCCCTACCGCAAGGGAACAGCGAAAGAAAAGGGAGCCTTCTGATCGCTCTCGATCGAGCGGTTCACCAATTTACTTACTATATATATATATATTTATATATATATATTTTAATTCAGATACTTTAATCCAAGCGAAAAAAGCAGGAAGGTAAATTCCAAAAACCCGATCCTAATTAATATTAAAAATTTTATTTTAATATTAAAAAATGATACAGGAAGAGAGCTCCATGTAATAAAATATTACAGAGCAAATATAAATTAAAAAAGGATTAATTCAATGATGTTGAATGACCATTTCGATATGAAAATCCCCACGGGGGATAACACATCACCTCAGCAACCGAAAAAAAGGGTTTCTGAAAGGATTGTTCGGTTGCTGAGGTGATGTGTTATCCCCCGTGGGGATTTTCATATCGAAATGGTCATTCAACATCATTGAATTAATCCTTTTTTAATTTTTATATATATATATATATATATATGTGTGTGTGTGTGTGTGTGTGTGTGTGTGTGTGTGTGTGTGCATGCATCTCTGTGTATCAGAGAAAATCTGTGGGATTATATGCATGTTCTATTCATAACGTTTCAGAATTTAAACAACATTATTTGATAAAAGCAAGAATTGAAAACTTTCTAGAAATTATAGAGGCACAAAATGTCAGAAGACCTAGCAGAAAAAGAAATTGTTAAAGCAATTTTTTATTGCAACTAACTTTTCTTACCGCATGTTTTAATGGACCTACATTACTCTTTTTCTGTTGTATCAGCAGAAATCTAGAGAAAAGTCTCGTTATTGACATGTCACAATGGTCAATGAGATATGTGTGAGAAAGAACTTCAGCAAACTATTCTCTCATTAATACATACCCAAAACAGTCGGTCAGTTAAGTGCCATACGTGAAACACGCTCGGGCGCTCATGTCTCGAAAGAGACATGACTGACTGGGCAGAAGATTATCCCGCAGTAGGTTGCCATTGCTTTCTGCGGTAGACTGGTTGCAGGCCAAGGCTATAGAACCCAATCTGTCCTGTTATTTAACCCATACATTATATATATATATATACTACCAGACATAATTATTATGCAACCTCAGTGTTTTTAAAAAATGATGTATTTCATACTATTTTTTAGTATTTATTGCCAAGTGAATAATTGTAAATGAAAATAGAATGCTTCTTTTTTTAATACTTCACAATAACATGTGCTTTAAATGACTTTATAAGCATCTAATAATGACCTATATTGCAGTTTCATCAATGAAAGAATTAAGAAAATTTAGGGTGATTCAGAAGAGTTCATTTTTGCTTCCTTGCCTTGTAAAATTTTGCAAAGTAATTATAACAAAAGAACCATTCTATTTTCGTTTAGAATTATCCACTTAAAAATAGTATGAAATACATCATTTCTTAAAAAAATAAACTGAGGTGGCCTAATAATTCTGGCCGATAGTGTAGATATATGCAATGATGATCAAGACTCTAATGATTAAGTCGAAAACTGATAATCACCATGCAGTGTTCATTTACAGTCCCACAGTATAAATGCTCTCCTTAATATTAAAAAATTCTTCCCAAAATAAATACAGCAAATTTTAATCAACACACACACACACACACACAATTCAATTATGCGTTTATAATCTATAAAATTCCCATTAATATACTTGTAATATTTACTCAGGCTCATCTTATCTGTTTATTTGACCCCATATTTATCTGTTGTCTTCTCTTGTTAATTCCTTGCCCCATATTCTTTGGTTTCTGATTTGCTTCGGAATTTTTTATCCATGCGTTCATAATGTACATCACATTCTTCTTGGTATTTGTGCCCTTGTCTGTCTTTGAAGAGAGAGGGAATATTTTAGAATACGGCATTTATGATAATCAAGCCATTAATTTCCCAATGAAAGTTCTGACAAACAGTAATTTCTGCACAAAAAATGTCAAGGGGAAATAGGAATTACTAAAAATCAGTTTGTTTTATCAGTCTGCAATTTCTGCAAACTTTATAGCAAAAATCGTTAAATTTGCTTGGTTGTCAGATTTGTCCCAATAATAGCAAATCTAGAAAAAGCCGACTTAGAGAAAAAAATGTTTACCGCATTAACTGTTGGTAAGCTGTATGCGCAGCTGTTAGACGTCCAAATTCTGGACGAAAGGAAGTAACATTAAAAAAAGGAATGACCATTTCCTCTTGACAAAGAGTAAGGTGGGAGTTTAAAGCTTATATAAGGGGTTAGAGTTTGAAACAAGGTTAGGGCTTTAGGTAGGCACAAGTACAAATGATTTCCGTTTGCTTTCCCTCCATTAATGATCTTACCGAACTTTAACACTCAGGTTAAAATGCATATATCTCTTTTTATTTTGTAAGGAGATTATTTTGACAGGTGATGGCGATAATGTTGCCTGCCATAAAATCTGCCTGTTGGCTGCCATCAAAATTTTTTTATTTAATTTTTATTTTTACTATATTTTCATTCAGATTTCATAAAGTCATGTTTTTCATTTTGGTCTTTTTCCAATTCGCCAAATTTCTCTCTCTTCACAAAGCTTCATTCATTCATTTCAATCAATTTTTTTTTTTTTTAGAATTCGTTTCATCCATTCTCTCTTTTCATTTCGTACGACTAAAACCTTTTTTATTTCTTTCTAGTACTATACATTTTGTCCGCATTTTCTTTATATATATATATATATATATATATATATATATATATAAACATATAAATAAATATATATATATAAATATATATATATATATATATATATATATATATATATATATATATTCAAACGAAAAGAACAGCAACTAAAATGAAGAGCAAAAAAAAAAAAATGGGGGAAGGAAAACACTCTAAAATAAATATACATATAAATATATATACTTATAACGAGGGGAGCAGAAATCGCGTGTAAATAATTAGCAAGGGACAGTTAAAAAACATAAAATTGGGGGATATTTTATATTTATATTTTCAAATAAAATACATTGGTGATAATTTATTATTAAGTGCAGATTTTCGGAAATAAAGGCATTTTTTTTAAATAGATGATTTACATTCCACAATGAGTCCTGCGTTAAACTAATAAAGTCAATTTTTTCAACAAAAGTTAATTTCTTAAAATTTCATGAATTTACGTAGAGCGGGATAACAGATGTAAAAGGAAAAAAAAACAATATTTTTACAAAGATTTTAAAAAAAAATAATAATTGCATTTATTTGTAAATAAATCCATAAAGTTTCATTAAAATTCGACAATTGTTTGATTTTGCAAGAATTTCTAAATTAATGTCTTTGTCACCGGGAAAAAATTGAGTTATGTAATACTACCTTTTTCATTGTAAACTCTCGTAACGATTTGATTATCCGCTAAAATCAAGACAAGATCTTTACCAAAATTTCGAACGTGTTAGAAAGGATTAAAATTTTTTTTAACTAATTAAAAAGTACTTTGATCATTTTTCTTAACAATAATATAAACATTTTTATGGAAAAAAAAGTTTGTTTTTATTAAGTTTTTTTAAAAATTTTATACTATGCTGTTTTTTCAGCGATTTAGTGGTGGCCTTATATCTATCTATCTATCTATCTATCTATCTATCTATCTATCTATCTATCTATCTATCTATCTCAGTCTGTTCATATCTATCTATCTATCTATCTCAGTCTGTTCATATCTATCTATCTATCTATCTATATATATATATATATATATATATATATATTGAATAAGTAAAAGAGCAAGTAGAAAAAAGTGTCTTTAATCTAACATGTTTCACTTTAACAAGTTTCTTAAGGTATTATTTAAAAAAGAATGATTTAATAATCTAAGAGACTGTATGTTTATTGAAGTATGCTTTCATTTGTCAGATACGTGTCACGCGTGATAAAGCAATGGATGAATATTAAATATTGAAGAAAAACTTATGTCTGTTTCTGTGTGTGTGCCAATGAGTAATAAAAACATTAAATATTTATTATAAATCTAAGTATATGTAAGCGAAAATAATACGTGTCAAACGTATTTAAACTATAGACGAATTAAGTGTGTGTATATGTTGGTAACGTTAGTATGTGGGAATGACAGTGACAAAATACATTTCCGTTCAAAATATGTAGCAAGTATTGTATATACGTGTCAAGAAATGGAACGGTTTTCTTTTTTAAATAAAATGAGAGGATCAGTTATGAATGTATGTAGTGATAGATATTGTAGCAGATAAGAAATGAATTAAAATCAACCTTCTTCACTTTTACAAAAATTCGCAATGACGTGTGAAATCCTGGTTTTCCCAAATAGAATAAGGATTGACCATGTGCTTAAAGAAAAAGTCGAAACCAGATTTCGCAAGTAGGTGTTAAAATGGTTTTTGATGAATGGGAGCGACTTGCAAGACCAAAAGGACTTCGGGTGTAAGTGCGAAAAATCTAGATTACAATAAAAGGACTTCATCAACGTCAGTCAGCCAGAGTATCATTTTTAGCCGCGAGACGAACTTAGATGCAACACAACTTTAAGCGACTCCGGCATTGTCCTCTATCTCTTTCTCCTTATATCTTTCAACAATTACTACTACGAATAATTTCTACGAACTCTTGATACCTTAACTTTCTCACTGAACATTAATTTCTACGAATTCTTGTTATTCCTCCTTTTAATAAATTTCTATTTTAACATTGAAAATGTATATATTATTATTACACTATTCCACACATTCCATCCTGCCGACAACCAACCTTCTGATGATTATAACTATGCATAAAACTTATAAGCTGTAGGGAGTTCGGTTAAGTCTGACACAAGGCCGAATCAAAGAAACATTAACCAGCTCCCTACGCTACACTGGTGACTCCCGACATTCAAGAAACACGCACCCCCACGCTACAAAATCATGTGTAAATGAGTGCGTTTATCATTAAAGAGGTATGCAGGTGGATGGAACGATTTTCTATTCTAAATAACGGGATAGAATCATGTATGAATGTATGTGTATGAAAGAAATATGTATGAATGTGTGCGTATATGAGTCTGGAATCGTAAACACAAAATATATTTCCGTTTAAAATTCTAGTGATAATAATGCATAAAAGTATTAAACAAACTTTTATAAATCTAAACTTATTTATAAATGGAACTTTGTCTGTGTGTGTATGTGTGTCTGTGTGTGTGTCCGTTACTTATAGACTCCGAAACGGCTGAACCGATTTTCTTGAAAATTTACACAGTTGTACTATAAGTGTCTGCGAGTTTTCTTTGCTAGGTTTTGTGTCGAGGTACACCGGATAAAGATCGAAAATCGATAATCGAAAAAATCGGGTTATAGAAGGAGTGGTCCGATTTTAATCAAATTTGATACACTTATAGACAAAAATATATATAAATATATATTTGTGTGTGTGCCTGTTTATCTGTCTGTATGTCCTTTATACAAATCCACAATTTTTATCCGATTCTCACCAAACTTCACACAAATATTCTTTAGGCTGAGTCCATGACCATGGATTAGTTTTATAGCTTTCATTACACCCGAGCAACACTCTAATTGGAAAAGAAAAAAGAGTAAAAAAGACTGGAAAAGAGAAAACCGGAAACCACATCCTAAACAGGGATCAAGGGATGAGCCTCTTCACCTGTTCAATAGACGTGGGTGGAGTGTGAACCGGGCAATAGTTTAGGCTATCTACTCCAATTGAAAAAAAATGAGTAGAGGAATGGAAAAGAGTAAAAGATTAGAAAAGAGAAAACCGGAAACCACATCCTAAACAGGGAACAAGGGATGAGCCTCTACACCTGTTCAATTGACGTGGGTGGAGTGTGAACCGGGCGATAGTTTAGTATATCTACTCCAATTGGAAAAAAAAAAGTAAAAGAATGGAAAAGAGTAAAAGATTGGAAAAGAGAAAACCGGAAACCACATCCTAAACAGGGAACAAGGGATGAGCCTCTACACCTGTTCATTGGGCCTGTATAATGATAATATACATGCTAAAAAGTCTGCTTTCTTCTACCGAGCGCCCATGGCTCAGAGATAGAATCGCCGACTGACGCCAATTCGGTCGGGTTTCAATCGGAGTCTGGCCGTGTTGATGGGCTGTGGTGCAGCGAGGCAGAATTGTCTGTGGATGACTATATATATATATATATATATATATATATATATATATATATATATTAAAGTGGAACACCCTGCCATCCCCGAGAAAGGAATGCTCTAGGCTATAAAGGCTATAAAGGACGGTGACAAGGTATTTTCTATTTGATAGTGTATTCCGTTCCTACTCGTTGATTGCTTATCTGCATCTTATTGTTAATTGTACAGTAGTACAATAAATCCGTTATATCGTATTCCTGTGTCCAGTACTATTCTTCCACTAATCTCTACACTGATATTCTTTTCTGGGATATATATATATATATATATATATATATATATATATATATATACATATATATATATATATATATATATATATCACTAAAAAAACGATACCTAAATTTTAAAATGTATTTTGAGATTGAACATCTTTTTAAAGCTTTTGTTTTAGATTTAATTCCAAGCTACTAGATTAAATTCAATATTTACAATAAGTAAAATAATTTGCTCTATTTTGAAACGAGTTTATATTGTTTGGAATGCGTTTATTTTTGAAGATCACTAAAAATTGATTATTTTAGTCATGCTTACATTTCTCCCAGCACAACCTAATTGTTTATTAAAAAAATATTTCAAAATTAAAAGATACTTTTTTAAAGTAGATAAAAAATATACGTATAAATGACCATACTAAATCATTACAATATACCAATTAAACACTATAAATGATATACAATTATGAATAATAGCAAAAAATAAAATAACAATAATAATAATAATAATAATAATAATAATAATAATAATACAATAAACAATAATAATAATAAGAAAATGAATGATAATAATAGACAACTATAAAAACTATAAGAAAAGTAAGAAAAATAAAGATAATAATAGGGAAAATAGGAAAAATAGAGAGAAAACAATAAAATTAAATATAGAATCTACTTGATAAAGAGAAAACAATATTACATAGTTAAGAATACAAAGAACTATCTTTATTTAATAACATCTATTAATATTTTGTGTTCATGAATTATGCATTTGTGAAAAAATTTAAATAATGTAATGTTTTAATCGCGTGTTTATGGTTGGTAGAATTGTTATTAATATATTTTCAAAGTACTTCCTCCTTAAAGGGTTAAGTTCTTTTTTAATGAAACTGGTATTTGAGAAATTAAAATTGTGTCCTACGTTATTTTGATGTATACAAGAGAGTTGGAACGTATGTCGAAACGTAAGTCTTTTTTATGTTCTTAGATAAGCTTTTTTAGATTTCGTGACGTTTCTCCTATATATACGTTATTGCACTGTAGACACTGTATTAAGTAAATACCAGAATTTAAATTAATGTTTGGTGTCTTTTTTAATCTGATAATATCACCAATAGTTTTGGAGGAGGAGGTAACAATTCTAGTGTTTGGGATTGTTAATTTGTTTGAGAGTTCATATAAAAAGTTGTTGGAAGGTAATATAAAATTTGGGTGATTTGGTGGGTAATCAATTTTTGATTTTGTGTATTTTATAAGCATATTTTTTGGCATTGAAGATGAAATAGTGTGAGTAGTGGAGAAGTTAAATGTTTGTTCAATATATTTCTCTTCTTCAGATAAATAATTATCGCTGCATATTCTGAGAGCTCTAAGGTAGAAACCTATAATTAAACCAGATTTAATTCTTTGATTGTTGTGGGAATAGAAATTAATAAGATCGCTTTTGTTGGTAGGCTTACAGTAAGCCTTAATTTCTAATTTATCGTTGTTACCTATTAATAAGATATCAAGGAAAGGTAAAGAGTTGTTAGTTTCAAGTTCATATGTGAATTCGACGCTAGGTTCTACCTTATTGAGTTTTGTTTAATAGGTTGGTGTCATGGGGGTAAAATAATAGAACGTCATCTGTATATCTTAAGTAAGTAGAATTGTTAGGTGTAATATATTTAAAAGAACTGGATTCTAAGAACTCTAGAAATAGGCAAGCGAGAACATCACTAAGAGGAGACCCCATGGGTAAGCCAAATTTTTTTCATAAAACGTGTTTTTAAAAGAGAAGTAACAATGATTAGTGATTAATATGCATATTTTTATGATTTTTTGGATAGGTAGGGGGGACTTTACCTTGGGTCGTTTCTAAGAATGTTTACACATTTTTTAACGTGTATGTAAGTATAGAGTGATTTTATATCCAAACTTGCCATAGTTAAGTTAGTCATATCAATATTTTTTATTTTATGGAGTAAGTCGCCTGGTTGTCTGATATGTGTAGTGCTAATGGTGCCTAGAAATGGTGTGATTATTTTAGTGCTATCTCTAGTTAATTTATGGAGAGCACTTTTAATACCAGATATAATAGGTCTAATGAAAATGTTTGGTTATGAGTTTTGGATAAGCCATATAATGTGGGTATAGATGGGGTGATATTGTAGTCATTTGGATCAAGACGTCTCTTCAGTTTTAAAATATCTTTTGACTGTTTTCTTGAAATTTTGTATTTTAGTGTTTATTCTTTGTTCAGTGGTTTGTATATAGATGTTGTCATAATTTTAAAGGGATTTTAATTTTTCAGTGCAAACGTTTGTGTCCATTATAACTATACCTCCCATTTTATCAGATTTGGTTATGATGATATTTTTGCTCTTGGATGAATTAATGCCCGTATGTATCTCCTAAGTAGCGTGGTTTCATTGTTTTTGGTGATTTTTGCTGATAGTATGCCATGGACGAAACCTATTTCATAATCCGTGTGGTTGAAAATATAGTTTTTAGTTAAGATGTTGATTGTATCGTATTTCTTTAGTCCCGTGGCAATTTTTAGGCTTAGGCTTAAAGCCTCGGTTTCAATGGTAGAGAGTTTGTATCTGGAGATGAGATTATGAATACAGATCTCTTTTCATCTGTTATTGGTACATAGATTGTAAAGTTCCCAAAATTTCAACTAAACATGCAAATAAATTTAAACGGTTTTGGTGCTCATTATTTGTATGCGATATTGTCAGTCGCAAAATTTCAGCTTCGGATGTTTTTATAAATAACATTTTTTCAAGTGATGTGGTTTGGTGCTTTGTGAGTTTTCCTTCATGTCTGAGATTCTTTGCCTTAGTACGGTGAAGTACTTTAAAGGTGCTTTTAGGAACGACTTTTTCGGCAATGCAATTGAGAAGGAAATTTCTTCTGTTTTGTAGGGAGTAACCAGATAGAATATATATATATATATATATATATATATATATATTCCTGGCTAAAAGCAATCGCATGTCTAAACGTAATGATGAGCTGTGATACAGCGAAAGAGATCTATCTGCGGATAACTATATATATATATATATATATATATATATATATGTATATATGTGTGTGTGTGTGTGTGTGTGTGTGTGTGTGTGTATTTAGGCAGCAAATTTGCTTTTAGATATGTTGGATTACATAAATTGCAAACATTGTGTTTGTTTATTTTTAATAAAATCTGTTCATACTCACAGATAATCTTTGGCGTATTATACTTGAAAGATGTCAGAAATGAACTGTAACGTTGACAGATGTTATTATCATTCATTTCTCAAGGTACCCAAGTACTTTCAATGTCTTTCCGAGATCATCTTCAGGGGTGTGAGTTATAGTAACAAAATATAACCGCAAAACTGTGTTGATAAATCCTGGATAATTTTCACGTTCTAATGAACGATAGCAATTTGTCAACCGTTATATTTTAAGTAGAAAAAAATTTAAAGTATTTTTTAGCAACACAGTTTGTGCGTGTGTTCCTCATCTTATATATATATATATATATATATATATATATATATATATATATATATATATATATATGATAAAATACAGTTTTAAGGTATACTGTATTTATGGGCTAAAGTGCACAGAATCAGGGATCGACTATATGTAAATATAAAAGTGAACATTAAGGTCAACACCAAGCGGAGACAGTCTGTTTATGTTTATACGCAATCATCATTGTGAGTTTGTTCACCTTTTTATATACTCCGATTGACAAACAATCAGTCTGAAATTTTAGTATTGGAGATTGGGAATGACAAGTAGTGTAGCATGCCATTTTTAAACTTCTGACGAAATGAATGGTATTCTTCTTCTCACTGATAATGCCCAGCTGACCCTACTATACTGTGAAGTTGAGAAAACAAAAACAAACAACGCGCATAATGGCGACAATATTTCTCTATCACACCCTATATATGTATATATATATATATATATATATATATATATATATATATATAATACAATCCCCAACCAAACAGACAAACAAAAACGATAATAGAAAACGAAACATAATCTGGCTCAACCCACCGTTTAACTTAGAGGTAAAAACCAAAATAGGACAAATATTTTTAAGCTTATAGATAAACACTTTCCAAAACGCTCAGAAGTAAACAAAATTTTCAATAGGAATACAATCAAGCCAAGTTATAGCTGTACTAGTAATTTAGAAAATTTCATAAAGAAACAAAACGCCAGAAATTGAAATAACATTGTACAAAACAATATCACTAATAAAGAATGCAACTGCAGGGACAAAAATAAATGCCCACTTCAAGGACTTTGTAATACAAAAGAAATAATTTACAAAGCAAAAATACATGAATTAAATGGTCAAAACAAAATATATTTGTGATTAACCAAAGACAACTTTACAACCAGCTGGTTCAATCACAAGTCTACATTTAAAATAGAAAACTTAAAAATTGTAGAAAATTGGCTAGCCAAGTGTGAAAATTGAAATCAAAATACAGGAAAGACCCAGACATAACGTCGAGTATAGTGAAAACTGCCAAGCCTTACAACGGTGGCAAAATATGTAGACTGTGCCAGTAAGAAAAGTTAGTGATTATGCTATTCCCAAACAAAAACGAATTATTGAATAAAAGAACAGAAATTATGACTAAGAGTAACCATACCAAAAAATACCCCTTAAGTTCATACAACCATGGATGAAAACGTTATAATTTCTTGTAATTTTAAAAATTGCGCGTCAAAATTCCCCGTTACGTGGGCGTTCAAAAAAAACAAAAAAACAAAAAAAAAAAACAGTTTTTCATAGAAAAAAAAACAGTAAACGGTAAAATCAGTTATTGCAAATCGCCTGAAGACAGCACATGGTAGAAACCTAGGTCACGTCATAAATCGTTTACAAATGAAGAATATATATATATAGTAGGAAATAGAGACAGAGAGATGGGAAAAGGTGTTAGAGAGTGCGAGAGAAAGAACGGCTAAGAGAGTTTATACCATTTTTGGAAGGGCTGATATCTGAAGGGAACTGCAAAACCAGGGACGGAAATAAGGCTTTAATTGCCACCGATTCTGTCGGATATTTCAAGGATAAAATCGGAAATTACCTCAATTTCTTGTCAGTCCTCACGGCTGAAGGAAGCTCTATAAATCATTTCAGTGAAGAAATAATTTTCCTGTTAGTGAGAACCAAGTAAAGCGAGAGATCCTCTACCCATGAAGCCATTGTTTACCAACAATACCAAAAAAAAAAAAAAAAAAGGAGTCGAAGTAAATCGAATTCATTACCAGATCTCCTCGGAAATCTTGTACTGCTTTTCAAATTACTTTGTTAATCTAGATTTTGTTAATCTAGATTTTGTGTTAACAAAATCTAGTTACCTCCATTAAATCGTTGCAAATACAGCATGGTATGAATAAAAAAGGCCCCAAACTAAATAAAAACGAACTTTTTCCATCAAAGTATTTATATTATTATTAAAAAGAACGATCAAAGTATTTTAAAATTATTTTTTAAAAAAAATTTAATCCTTTTTAACGTGTTCGAAATTTTGGTAAAAATCTTGTTTTTATTTTCGTTAGGGGGTAGCCAAATCGTTACGAGAATTTACAATGTAAAACGTAATATTACATAACTCAGCTTTTTTTTCCAGTGACAAACACATTAATTTGGAAGTTCTTGCAAAAATCAGATAATTGTCGGATTTTAATGAAACTTTTAGGACTTATTCAGAAATGAATGAAATTATTTTTGAAATCATTATTTAAAAAAAAATCTTGGTAAAATATTTTTTCATTATTTAATTTATTTATTTGAATTTTATTTATTTATTATTATTTGATTAAATAATTAATTATTTAATTAAATAATAATGCTTTATAAATAATATAAATTTCAAATATTATAGTCTGAAGAAAAAATATTTTTGATTAAGAATGGACTTTAAAAGAATTGTTTCCATTTTTTTTTATTCTAATTATTTATAAAGTTTCAAAAATATCTTTAAAATATTTCCAAGAATTGTAGACGTTAGGTTGGTAGGTTATAAAATGAAAACTATATTTACGAATCGAAAATTGCAAAGTTTAATACAAATCATCTAGCCATTGTATTTATTAAATAATTTTAAATTTATTTGTTTTGTGTATTTGAAGACTTTTGTGTATGGTAGTTTCTATGTGTAAATTAGATTTAATGTGTTTCAGGGTTTCATCCCCTTACCGGAAAAAATAATTTGTGCAATTATGTCATTTGTGATAACCATGCACTTATCTTATCTCGCATCTGGTGAACTGTCAGCACATTTCAAGTATGGCGGACAGGTAAAAAATTTCATCTCTGCGATTAAGAAATAGTTTTGTTCTAAATTTCATGCTATATATCAGTTAGCTTTTAATTAAAACTAAAATAAAAATTTCAATAAAATTTCTAATAATTCAATTTAAAAGTTAGTTATCAATAATGAGTGGAGGTACCTAAATAACTTCAATGAGGATGTTGTATGTTTGAGATAATAGTTTTGTTTCACATAAATTGATTCGCTAATTGATTATGGTATCTGCTTGATTGCCGGAGGGTGATTGCAAGATGGCTATATACAGTGGTTTATCATTGGGTATACTGTAATTTGAAGGTGACATCTAGAAAATCTACTTTGTTTAGGTTAGGTTTTTATGGCTAGTTTTAAAAAATGAGGTTCGACATAATAGCTAATCTAAAATAAAATAAACAAAAAACAAGTAAAATGTTTCCAAATTAATAAATAAGTAAATCAACTAAGTAAATAATAAAGAGATTAACAAACCACGCCAACCAAAATAACTGTTAGAATACAACAGACTACCCACAATGCATCACTGACCTGTATATATAAAAATTTGAAAAAAAAAACACAATGCACCTGACCTATTATTATGCTTAACAAAGCAGACTGTCACCTCTGGGTATTAACTTCAATGTCCACACACACACACACACACACACACACACACACATATATATATATAGTAGAACCTGTTGTATGCGACCCCCGTCGTCAACGACCACATGCTATTAACGACTGTTTTTCTATGCACGGACGATTTGCTAATGTTAATTGACCCCCCAGTGAGCGACCTCTTCCAAAACGCGACCCCGACTAATAAAGAATAAAAATCACTGGTCAAGCGACCACTTTAACAGAAATTCATTTTGGGAGTACAGTTCTAACTTCTAAATTAGGAGAATTTAAGTTCGTAATCTATTTAATTTTTCTTTAATCTAAGCCGGAAACACTTTCTCGTTCTTTTGCTATTGTAGTGAAGTGTCAATTTTTTATTATTTGTGGTCAAACGGCGGCTGTCTTGTATTAAACATATACTTATTACATTTGACAAGTTCAAGAGATTTGTCGGTTTCTGTACCAACTTGGATAAATTCGGGCGTAGGAGAAAAAACCACATCTATGTGAAATTTAAATTTTCAATGTTTATCTCTTTCATTATTTTTATTTTTCTCAATCGTTTTACTCTCTCTCTCTTTTTCTCTTTCACTCTTTCTCTCTCTCTCGCTCTCTCTCTACTCTGATCTTTGTCCTATTTTTTTGTAAGTTTGTTTATTTTTCTATATATTATCGCAGATTCTCTTTTACTATCACTCACTTCTAAGAAAAAATTGAAAACGTATACATCGCGAACTTTTATAACGTACATATTTTATAAGAAATAAGAGGCAACAAACATCAGTTAGAATCGAAGTGGTCACTTAAAAAAAAAACGCCACACAAACTGCAATAACTGATTTTTTTTAAGCCTACACCAGTGTGAATAAATAATTTTTATTTCTTTTATTAACCGTTGTAAATACGTTTTTAATGTTAAAAAAAATAATGCTGAATAAGTTTTTTCAAAGACCATCTTATATTCTCATTTATTTATTACCAGATTACATGTTAAAATACTAAAATATGTACATTCTAGAGAATGAAATATACGATCGTGCGGAGGATAGGTAACTAGTCTTTAGCGAGCGACTACCTGCCGTATGCGACCAGTTTTTATATATATGTGTGTGTATGTGTGCATATATATATATATATATATATATATATATATATATATATATATATATACTACTGCCCATGACTATTAGGCCACCCCAGTGTTTTAAAAAAATGATGTATTTCATACTATTTTTTTAGTATTTATTACCAAATGAATAATTGTAAATGAAAATATAGAATGATTCTTTTGTTAATACTGCACAATGACATGTGCATCAAATGAATTTATAAATATTGAATAATTACCTTTATTGCAGTTTCATCAATGAAAGAGTGAAGAAAATTTAGAATGATTCGGACGAATTCATCTTTGCATCCTTGCCTTGTAAAATCTTAATCATAACAAAAGAACCATTCAATTTTCATTTAGAATTCCACACTTAAAAATAGTATGAAATAATTTTTTTTCTTTTAAAATCTGGGGTGGCCCTATTTCGTTTGTTCCATATAAAATTATAAATGATATTTGAAAATATTTTTTCATATTTTTTGTTCGAAGACGATGCATATTTTGCTGTTAATTTTATAATGACATTTTTCATTAACAATTTTATTTTATTTCATTAATTTGAATCCCATTTATTTTTATTTCTATTTTTATTAATTTTATCCTATTTTCTCTTAACACATGATTTTCCGATTTGATACTTTTACAACTTGAAAAGAACCATAACAAAATTAAATTTCAAGGAAATATAAATTAACTATTTAGTGAAAGTGACTTTTGCAAGTAAGCAGAAAGTGTTTGATTTTTAAAAGTTCCAAGAAGAAATTTTAATGAAGAAACCGTAAAGAAAAGTCAGATAAACCATCGATCAATCAATGAAGATTTGAAAGTTAGAATGAAAAACCACAGAAAAAACATTAAAGCATCAGAAGACCGACCTGAAACTTTTCAGATTATTTGAGAATGAGATTGGCCGGAAAAAACCCGCTGAATGGATTGCATTGATACAGAAGTAGCATTATCATGCCATTATTTGAAATGAACAAAAAAAAAAAAAAAGAAGATTTATATGAATTTTTATGACACAGTCAGTTAAGTGCCATACATGATACACGCTTTGGGCGATCATGTCTCGAAAGAGACATGACTGACTGGGCAGAAGATTATCCCGCAGTATGTTGCCATTGCTTTCTGTGGTAGACTGGTTGCTTACTAAGGTTATAGAACCCAGTTTGTCCTATTATTTAACCCATAACTGGAGGGAAGACACGTATTAATACCTTTCCTAAGGGTATTTGTGCGTAAGTGATTGCGTGACTCATAGCTAGATGGGGAAGAGATGTAGTATATAATTAAGTAGTGATTAATGGGGGATCAGTTTCTGACTTTATAAAAATATAAAATCGATCTCCCACTTTATGACCTGTAGAAGCCTTAATCATGTTTTCAACTATTATATTCATTCAATCAGTTAAATGCTATACGTGATACACGCTTTGGGCGATCATGTGTCAAAAGAGACATGACTGGGCAGAAGATTATCCCGCAGTAGGTTGCTATTGCTTTCTGCGGTCGACTGGTTGCTAACCCAATCTGTCATTAATTAACCCATAACTGGAGGGAAAAGTCGTATTAATATCGTTCCCAAGGGTATTTGTGTGTAAGTGATTGCAAAGAATTCAACCGGAATTCGAACTCGGCTTCCCAATTTGTCGTTTCGAGTCGTTCCGCACATCATGTATAACACAAAATTACCAAAAAAAAAAAAAAAATCAACACAGTTTTAATTTCTGTTAAGTAGATTTCATCTAATAACCAGAGAATATCTTCATACTGATTGGTTGTGGAGAAGGAACCAAGACTTAAACTGAATATTGACAATTATCTTTGAAATGTTATGACGTGTATGCAGATCGCTTTTACACGTCATAAATTTTTTCACAATGGCCAAACAACATAATTATAAAGAACAACTGGAACTAGTGTAGTCCAAATTCAAACATCACTCAGTTTGGCGGACGTAGTATAGAGAGTCAATGTGGTGCGTGATAACACTCGTGTTGAAGTTACAAAGTTGAATAATAATCACTTGAGAGTTCATCGCACTGAAACTATCTACCCAAACTCTTTTCTACAAATTGGAATTATTACATCTACATTTTCCACTTTGGTTAATGTCTTCTCCATTTAAATCAAGTATCTTTCAATTAGTTACTTCCTCACCGGCGCAATGTGGCTTCCCTGTGATTCTTCTAACCACAATTTCTACTCCAACAGCTTCTTTTCTCGCACTTCCCGCCTGTGGAATTCCCTTCTGCATGATTGCTTCCCCGACGGCTACAACCTCCAGGAGTTTAAATGTAAGGTCAATAGACACCTCCTAACACACTAACTCACACCCATTCTCTCCAACACTCTCCCTATGTACATCCTAACTCGTCTATCACCATCCTCCTGACATTTCCTATATCCAAACGCTCTGTGTAACCCCCTGCGCTATAGTGGCAGTGAAATGCCTTGCTTGAGGTGATATGATTAAAAAAAATACTTTCATGGCTTCTGCTCAGATGAACTTAGCTCACTGTTACCCCTCATACATGAATTTGCTCGGGCCACAAGATTAGCAACTAGGTCCCACCCTTTTACTGTAAAACCAATAAATTGTAAACGCAAATTCTACTCCATCAGCTTATTTTCTCACACTTCCTGCCTGTGGAATTCTCTTTCGTTTACTTGCTTTCCCGACAGCTACACTTTTCATGAATTCAAATGTGAAGTCAATAGTCACTAACCTGCATCCTCTCTTTCATGCTCCTTGCTCCGTCCACTCCACTCTCATCAATATTTTCATCCTTCTCATACCCTTTTCCTGACACCCTCTGAAACCTGTCACTCTTTCTCATAACTTAACTCATATGTAAACCCCTGCTCAACGGTGGCAGTAAAAAGCCTTGCTAATTCCTCATTTAACGATTGAATAATTTCCTGGCAAGTTCTATGTCTCTAAAATTACTATTGAAATTCCTTTATTGCTTTGTGTAAATATTTTCGCTTAACTTTAACAAAATAATAATCATAAAACATAAATGCAGGTTATTTTTTAAAGATTTAAAAAAGTGCAAATGAAAATATTATAAACTGATCATTTTTATCCATCTTACTAAACTAGACGAAAGTCTTACCGCCTCTTCTATGTGTACCTTTCCTTATTTCTTTCTTTTACTTTCCTTTCCCTAAAATCGAAAAGTATGTTTGATATATATATATATATATATATATATATATATATATATATAGTCATGCGCAGATTCCGTCAACTCTCTCAGCTAAAAAGGAATTATCCATTGATTATGTGAGGTTATAGAAGAGCGTAACGTACGTGCTAAAGGACAATCAGTATTATAATGTGTACTGCTTTAAGTATATATACATGTTTGTATAAGCTTATATTTACGGATATATTATGTATATATTCATATTATGTTATACTCATGAAAAATATGGATAACAATATTGTTAGATAGTTAAGTAGACAGGCCGTTTGTAAAATCTGGAATGATTACGCTAGATGCACACACCTCCACAGACGTGTGTGTGTGTGTGTGTGTGTGTGTGTGTGTGTGTGTGTGTGTGTGTCCTTATACTCAACTGCACTATTTTAGTGCATTGTCAAATGTTCCAGTCAGTAAGCAGGACATCTTGGAGAGGCTGGCATCAAGCCGAAATAGCGTCTCTTGGGGTTTCAAGAACTCCCAGCAGAGATCCCCTCTTCCAGTGCTTATTGGATTCCTGGTGGAAAGTGAAGAGTTTGTGGGACACAGAGGAAGGATAGCTTCATGCTTGAGTGACCGTTAACGCATTGGCGCAGGGCGAACGAGAATAAATATTTACTCTGTTACAGATATTACAGAAATGAAAGAAGCCAAAAGGCGTCTTGTTGCAATTGCTTATTTGTATAGAGACTGTTCTGACACAGATATACATATATATTTGTTTATATGTATTTACATTTTCACACAAAATGGAGACTTCATAACCATTTCTATAAACTTTTCGTGTGAGAAGCCCTAATAATCTATTTTTTTTTTTAATTTTATTGTTCTAAACCTACAAAGATTATTGATATGTTTTGTTTGGGAACAAGAGAATAAATATTTCAGTTATTAATATTTTCGTCAGTCGAAATAAAGTTACAAGACTCTCATATTTTTTCATTATTAATTTGTTTTTTTTGTTTTTTGTTTTTTTTTGTTACTGTTGCATTAGGAAGAACATGTCCAAAGTCGTCACTAACCTGACAAAGAATTTCGCAACTAAAAGTCTGCTTTTCAGGGTTAAGATAAATCAGCTGAATTTATTAACAGATATATCGGTTTAAAAATGCATGACATATAAACGCTAATTTCTGACGCAAGCCTAATTTTAAATTTGCTCCTTCCTAAGGACGTGTTGTGTATCTGGGTGAGGAACTACACAAAAATAATTAACAACAAAATATATATTGAGATATAAAAGTAGGTTATATTGAACGTAAATATACAAACTGGAATGCAGGTTAGTAATCCAGGAATACGATTAGTAAGGTATATATATATATATATATATATATATATATATATATAAGTCTTGAAGTGAAACCGTGTTGAAATAGTATATCCTTGTAATATTATTCTGGCTAAGTGGAGCTCAGAGCTACTATGCCAACTGACGCTGTATTCTCTGTGACACTTCGGTATCGTTCGGTAACTTACGGCTCAGTCCCGATGTCTCTAACGGATCTCTCTATGACAGGAGTATATGTATATTCAGGTGTAGTTTATTATCATAGCGGTCCCACAACAGGACGCCAAAACCTAGTCATATATACAATTAAAAAAGGCATGCTAATATTAACAATTGATATCATATACTGATTATCAAGCCTGGCTATTTGCATAAGTTTTTGGTCCCTCAGTGTAATATAATCATAAGAGAAGTGTTTCACTCGAAGCTCAGATATTCGCTCGTCTTCACTCATCACTCGATGCTCACATATCTCCTCGTCTTCATTCATCACTCGGTGCTCATATATCCACTAGTCTTCATCTTTCATTCGAAGCTCAGATATCTGCTCGTCTTCATTCATCACTCGATGCTCAAATATCCACTCGTCTTCATCCTTCACTCGATGCTCAGATATCCGCTCCTCTTCACTTGATGCTCAGATATCTGCTCGTCTACACTCTTCACTCATCTCTACCACTGACAAAATCCCGTGAAGTCTTGCTGAATAGCGAAAGTGCAAGAATTTAATTCATCTTTTTCGTTGTACCAAATCATGCGAAGTGAATGGGAACTGCTTCAGTTTGTTTTTCGTCAGTTCGCTCTTACTGTCTCACCACCTGTCACTTCCGTCATAAGAAAGGGATATTATGACAATCATTGGCATAATCATAAAACAGAGACTCTTATCTAGGAAAGCAAAACAAATAAACCAAAATATCCCATCTTATCAAGACAAATTTGTGAAATAATGATCGTGGTCTTTACAGCTGCACACAATAGTAAGCGTAACGGCAATATTGACTATTTCCTTAAAAGGAAAAAATCGTCACTCATTGACCTAACAGCCAGTGCTACTCAAATTAAGCTGGTTTTCATTCCTTGAACATCAAGCTGAGATTTTTGTATGTGTTCTCCTCCTCTCTAATTATAATGATAATATCAGCCGTTCCTTTATAAGGAAACATTCATTGATCTTGCAACCAATGCTACTCGAATTATGATTTTCTTCACTTACTGGTTATCAAACTGGGATCAAATTGTAGTATCTGTTCTCGTTTCTAACGGGAAATGGAAAGAATAGCCGTTTTTTTTTTATAAGGAAACATTTAGCATTTATTGGCCGAACAGCAAGTGATACTTTTGATCGAAATTTATTAGATTTTTCTATTAAAATAATATTTTAGAGAATTAAATTTCTCAAGTTCCTTAACACTATTACTCTTTCCAGTATTAGTGGGGGGGGTCTTTTCTAAACTTCTGGTTGAAGTAGTGCTGAACGTCAACATGTTTATTGTCATTATTCTATCTTTGAGTTACATGTGCTACCCTTTTTAGTTGTTGCTACTGTTGAAAGTCGTCAAGTTGTGTGGTTTCTTTTATTAAATAGAGTTCATTATGATTGTGTAGCACCAGTTCAAAGAAGGATGGTTCTCGCTAAGTCCTATAGGCTCTATTCACTCGAAGCTACTTTTAGATGTTGATTTGAGAAAGTGTTTGCATACACTGACAGTTTAGATATTTCTCAACGAAGTTAACGTCATGCATGGCATTCATATGAAAGTTCAGATTTGATGACGCTATAACATCATATCGGAAAACTTTGGTAAATATTAGAATCTTGACATGGGACCAAGAAAAATATAGGATATGAAGGTGACATAAGTACTAGTAATTATTGGAACACTTGGAACAGTCATGAAGATTTTTTTTCAAAACGATTATTACCAGACGTAGTAAAAAAAGATTGCCGATTATTTTGGGCTGGGATTCCAACGTCAGGGATTATATAGCACATTATCTTATAAAAATTTTAATTTTCATTATTCTTTTTTATTTTATTTTCATGGCTTCTGCTCTGACAAGGTTCTTTCCCTGGTGCACATACCAAATGACTTTACGCTGGCTGCTGGATTGTTATCAAGGTCCCACACTTTTACCGTCGAAACAGCTAACTGTAACCGTCTCTTAACAGTTACTTTTCTCGCATTCTCCCTTTTTTTTCTTGCTTCCCGAATAGCTACAATTTCCAAAAGTTTAAATACAACGCCAATTGCTATTTTTTATCTCCTTGATTCCTATCTTACTCTTATCCTTTCTTCGACATCATTTGTACCTTATTTTTTTCTTTCACTGTTTTGCACACATACAAAGCAACCATCCGACCGTGCATGGAATACTGTTGTCATATCTGGTCAGGCGCCCCTGCTGTTCGTCTCAGTGTACTCGATAGGCTCCAAAGGAGAATCTGTAATGTGATTGGTCCCGACCTGGCAACTCGACTCCAGCCCCTTTCTCATCGGAGGGATGTGGCTTCCCTCTGTCTATTCTACAAGTATTTTCATAGCTTCTGCTCTGAAGAATTGATGCCCCCTCCACAAGAATTTACTCAGGTAACTAGACTGGCATCAAGTTCCCATCCTTTTACAAATAGATCAACCAAATGCAGGCGACAATTCTACTTCAGCAGCTTCTTTCTTGCGCCTCCCGCCTGTGGAACTCCCTTCCATATACTTGCTTTCCTGATGGCGATAACCTCCAAGAATTTAAATGCAAATTCAATTCCCATCTTTTATCCATTTAACTCCAGCCCTTTCTACATCACCCCGTGTATCTTGTTCTTTTCCTTTCTCTCTACTTTCGCAACTGTCTTCAGTTCCATGTTCACATCCTTCTCTTGCCATTTCTCTTTCACCCCCTGTAGCTGGTTTGCCTTTACCTTCCCTCTCCTCCTGACTAAAACTTTAACTTTCTTATGTAGCCCCTGCACATCAGTTGCTTGGGGTGAAACGATTAAAAAAACCCTCCTACGCAACAGTGGCATTTCTACCTTGCTTGGGATGAAATTGTTATAAAAAAGAAAGTACTGTAATCTTTCAAGTAAAGCATTGCTAAAATCGGATGTGTGTTGTGGTGCTGGGAATATCGGCTAAGAACTAGAAATCGGAGAGAAGAGTTCGAATTCCAGTTGGGAAATGTAATAATACTCTGTTCCATCTACCTATGTGCTAAATAGCAGAACAAATTAAATTCTATACTCCTGACTGGCAACCAGTCTACCGCGGAAATTAATGCCAACCTAATGCAGCAAAATCTTCTGCCCAGTCAGACATGTTTCTTTCGAGACATGATTGCCCAAGCGTGTTTCACGTATGCACTGACTGACTGGCCGATTGCTAAAATCAGCGAGAAGACCACAGAGACTGCAAAAAAATTAGGACAAGTTGCTTTCGCTTGATCTCTACCACCCTGATGGGACTGGAGTGAAGGCTCAATCCCCTTATTGGATAGAATATAAATGGTAATAAGGTGAAAATATTTGAGGTGAATCGAAATGAATTCTGATTTAATAAAGGGGCAAAAGATAAGACAAAAATTCTTTTTATTCCGAAAATAGACATCGATTTGATTTTAAACCTTTTTTTCTATGATGTTTACCTGGTGTGGTACCCATATTAAATCTGGTATAGACATATAGCAATGGAATTATTTCGATTTTAGAACAGTTCTTCGTCACTTTGCCTTCCTGAATACGGCCAGTGATGTAAATCTTACAGACAAATGAAATATATCAAATTTTCAAACTTCAAGAAAGATTTTATGAGAAATCTTATAAAAGAATCCGAGGCTTCAAAATAAAATGGAGTTGATGATAAACCGAATGACTGACAAGTGCATCCGTGGGCAATGAGAATGTCTAAAAACGACGAAGTTACAATTATCTTCTGACTGTATGAGATTTATATCAAATCAAAAATTTAATTAATGAAAGTTGAATTTATTATGACATGATTAAAAAAAATGTCTGAAATGAGATAATTTCACTATTTATATTATTTACATTGTTCGGACTGTTGTTCTCATCTTTATTGATTATTTCACGGCGTTTCGACCGTTGTACACTCTGGTCTTTTACAAGACCGCTTTATATTTCTGAAATGAGGCATTTTCACTAGTTACATTATTAACATTGTTCGTACTGTTGTCCTCATGTTTATTAATATATTTACAACTTATATATATATATATATATATATATATATATATATATATATATATATATATATATATATATACCATGATATACCATAGAATTTCGAACCGGAATCCTTATTTAGTCCACGGGGTAGATTGTTCTAATTCTCGGTGCAATGCCTATTCTCTTTATATCTCAGTTTCAGTTAATTCCCTTTTAATTCCCAAAGTTTTTGTTTCTTCTTCTGAGGTCAGGTATTGAACTCACAAACTCCTTGGATCAAATCCCTTTTTGGATTATTCAACCCACGTTTTTATCTAGAAAAGCGTTCGGTTCCAAATTCGTTGGCTTTTTAAAAATTTTCAAGATAAAAGAACAATACGAAGAAGAATCATTTTTCGGTTTCATCTCCTTTACTTAACAAATAAAGTTTCGATTTAATATTATTGTTTGTCACTGTGAATTTAGTGGATTTTTTTATTCTTATTTTGATGTTGAACATAAATAAACGCACAACTTTTACTTTGGCAGATTTAAAAAACAAATAAAAATAAAGACGCATAAAAAAACAAACAAACTTGAAACCAAAAAAAACTAACGTTAACAAAATAATACGCACGTCTACACAAGCAAAAAACGTTAAAATGGCGACATCGTTGAAGGCGCTTAGTAATTTAACGCCACATTAGCCACAGTCCACAAGAGCGGGAACGATCAAGCGAGTTCAGATCGATTTGCCAGACGAAGTCATTTAAAATAACCACCATGAATGCCGGAAGGCCATAGTCTAAAGAATATGTTAAAAAAAAAATGGAAGAGTAAATTTGTTAGCTTTTTAAATATTAAGTGTTCATCAAAAACTGAAATTAAAAGAAGAAAAATATTTAAAAATTTTTTTTTCGTATGAACGTTTTCACGTTGTGTATAGGTATTTATTTGTATGAACAGCTTAAAATTTTGTTGTTCTTAGGTAAAATCTTATTACTTAGTGTAAATGTACGAGATTGAATAAATATAGTTCACCTGATGTTGACTTTAATATAATTTATCGTAGACGGATAACGCATGGATATATATATATATATATATATATATGAATTTTTTATCTCATTCTTTCTCTCTCTCTCTCTCTCTCTCTCTTCAACACACACACGCACACACTTCTCTTTCTGTATATATCTCTCATATATCATATATACATACACACACATGTACTTACATACATACATACACTACCGGCCATGATTATTAGGCACACCCAAGTGTTTTAAAAAAATATGTATTTCATACTATTTTTTAGTAATTATTGCTTAGTAAATAACTCTAAATGAAAAGAGAATTTTTTTTGTTAATATTGCACAATAATATGTGCATCAAATGAATTTATAATATCTCAAAACTTGACCCTCAGAAAGAGAGCGGGGGGGGGGGGGCGGAATACCAATCATAGTCTTGAAGAAATGTGCTCCAGAACTCTCCTCTGTTCTTTCTAAGCTCTACAACTTCTGCCTATCTGTTTCCTGCTTTCTTGCCTGTTGGAAGTCTTCTTCTGTAGTTCCTATATTTAGAATACTGGAGAACCATCGGACCACGCAAATTACCGCCCTGTCAGCCTTCTTCCGATCTTTGGCAAAGTGTTCGAAGCCATTATCAACGCCGAAGTGGTTCAGCATCTCACAGCCCACAGACTCCTCTCGGATACACAGTTTGGTTCCCGCTTAACCAGGTCTACTGTTGATATGCTAACGGCCATCACCTAGGATATACATCAGGCTCTCGACAAGAATAGCGATGTCCGAACCGTTGCCTTGGATATCTCCAAAGCGTTCGACAGAGTCTGGCATGCTGGTCTTCTACGCAAACTGCGGAGCTATGGTATTACTGGACATTTGTTTGACCTAATCCAGTCTTTCCTCTCTAACCGCACATTGAAAGTGGTATTAAACGGACATGCCTTCTAGAACCACCATACGAACGCGGGTGTCTCTCAAGGCTCTATCCTAGGTCCTACGCTCTTTTTGATCGACATTAATGATCTCCCCGATGCCATAAGATCCCAGGTAGCCATGTACGCCGATGACACCACAGTTTACTTTCGCCTCAATCAAAAATCTGGTGTGGGCGACAAAGCGAACCTCGCTGTCGAGCTTGAAAAGGACCTAGTAGTGGACTGCGGTAAGAAATGGCTCGTAAATTTTAATGCTTCCAAAACGAAGTTGCTATCAATTAACCATCATAGACAATCGCACCTACCACTCATTAGCATGGAACAGGCTTGCCTCCCTGAGAGTAAAACACTACGCCTCCTTAGCCTCACACTCTCAGCGAACCTCAAATGGAATGACTATATCGAATCCAATGCTAAATCCGCTGCTATGAAAGTTGGTTCTCTGTGCAGGGCCCGGAAGTTTTTCCCGTCTGAATCTATCCTCCACATATATAAATCTAACATCCGCCCGAGCATTGAATACTGTTGCCATATCTGGTCAGGAGCCCCTGCTATTCTCCTTGGGCTTCTAGACAAAGTACAGCGGAGTGTCTGTAATGTGATCGATACCGACTTAGCAGACCGTCTGCAGTCTCTCTCTCACCGGCGCGACGTGGCTTCCCTGTGTCTCTTCTATAAATACTTTCACGGCTTCTGCTCCGATGAACTTAGATCACTGGTGCCCGCTAGGTACGAATTTGCACAAGATACTAGATTATCAACTAGGTTCCACCCTTTTACAGTGAAACAGATAAAATCTAACCGCAATTTCTACCCCAACAGCTTCTTTTTCTCGCACTTCCCGCCTGTGGAATTCCTTTCCACAAACTTGCTTCCCCGACAGCTACAATCTTCAGGAGTTCTAACACACTAACTCGCATCCATTCTCTCAAAACACTCTTTCCGTCTACCCAAACCTCATCCTCGGTATCCTTACCCGTCTATCACTCTCCTGACATTTTCTATATCTAACCACTGTTTCTCATCACTTTCCCCTATGTAATCCCCTGCGCAGTAGTGGCAGTGGAATGCCTTGCCAGGGGTGAAATGATTAAAAAAATAAAAATTATCTATATTGCAGTTTCATCAATGAAAGAATGAAGAAAATTTACGGTGACTCGGACGAGTTCATTATGTAAAATTTTGCAAAGTAATAATAGCAAAAGAACCATTCTATTTTCATTTGGCAATAAATACTAAAAATAGTATGAAATACATAATTTCTTTAAAAAAAAACTGGAGTGATCTAACAATTACGACCGGTAGTATATATATATATATATATATATATATATATATATATATATGTGTGTGTGTGTGTGTGTGTGTGTGTGTGTGTGTGTGTGATTATTTTTAGTTAAATCCGACATTTGTGTCATTTAGCAGGATTCAAACCTGCGACCCCTATCCATTTAGATTTGAAATTATTTGTTTGAACCTTATTTTCGTAATATAAATTTATCGTAAATAATCAGGCCGGTAGAAATAATTATATAATACTATTTTATTAAAACAGAATATCTACTTAAATTCGAGTATCGATCAAAAATAATGTTCAAACAAATAATTTCAAATGGTCGGTTTGTTTATAACCATTTCGTTAATCATCATTAATTTTCGTAATATATATATATATATATATATATATATATATATATATATACAGGTGAAAATTGAATGAGTATGTACAGAGATGACTAAAAGAAATTAATGCGGATATATGCTCCAGCTTGTCTGGAATACTCCCACAGGGTTTGTTGCGGTCTGGCATCAACATTCCTAATGACAAATACAAGTCATTTGGAACAAAAATACCTGATATGTGCGTCATGACCAGCAAGCGTTCTTTTTTGAGAGCAACAGAAGGTACCGAATCGACCGCGTGTGCCAGTTAGCCACACTTCCGGCTGGTGCTCCCTTGATAGTCTACATGATGAGAACAGCCGTTACTCGGCAAGTGTTAAGCAAATAATATAGTAAAAGAGGAAAATAACTTAACGATATATTACTGTCAGAAAAGCAAGCCCATATTTCAAGTGCAAATTGGAAAGAAAAGACCGCATTATAAACAACGAGCCGGGGATTTGTCAATCAAGCCAAACAGATTGTAAATAGAAGTTGGGTGTCAGAAAAACGTTGGGTGGGAGGGTCCAGTCGCTGTAGAAAGCGAAAATGTTTACTAAGCTGTTATGTAATATCAGTCCTCTTAAATGACTGTGAAGGCTGGACACTCGCCTTACAGATAAAGAGGAGACTTTAAACAATAGAAACAATGAAAAGAGTACTGTTATGTAATCTCAGTCCTCCTATATGGCAATGAATGTTGAATACTCTCCTTATAGATTAAGTAGACTTGAAGCAATAGAAAATATGAAAAGAGTATTCTCCTGTAATGTAATATCAGTCGTTCCATATGACAGTGAAGGCTGGGGAATCTCCTCACAGATAAAGAGAAGACTTAAAACAATAGAAACAAAGAAAAGAGTACTGAACTGTTATGTAATATCAGTCATTTATATAACAGTCAATGCTGGACAATCTCCTTACGGATGAAGAGGAGTTTTTTAAAAAATTGCAAAAATAAAAGAGGACTGAATTGTTATGTAATATCAGTCCTCCTATAGCAGTGAATGCTGGACAATCTCTTTACAGATGAAGAAGAGACTTGACAAAAGAGAAACAATGAGAAGATTACAGTCCTCCTATATAGCAGTGAATACTGGACAATCTCTTTACAGATGAAGAAGGGACTTGACACAAGAGAAACAATGAGAAGATTACAGTCCTCCTATATAGCAGTGAATACTGGACAATCTCTTTACAGATGAAGAGACTTGACACAAGAGAAACAATGAGAAGATTACAGTCCTCCTATATAGCAATGAATGCTGGACAATTTCTTTACCAACAAAGAGGATAACTGAAGCAACAGAAATGTAGTTCTACATAAGGATGATTAGAATACACCGAACAACGACGTGGATCTTACATTTAGCATCACTGACAGTCAAGATTGTTACGGTGCATAACGGTGAAAGACGTTCGTAAAATCTGATACTCACAGGATAAATTGTATAAGCTTCCTATTATGCATAACCTATCTAGCGAACTTAAGTAAATGGATGAGAGGACAAGATTTAGGAGAGATAACGATATTTATTAACAGCTACAAAAGAGAAGAAATTGTAGAGAGCCATGATCGCCAATATGCTAAATACACTGTTCGTAAAAGAAGAAATGGGTTACTTGTTTACGTGTTTAAATTAGTGATTTTCAAGCATTTTCAGTCATGGACAATTTTTATTCTTAAATGAGTGAAGAAGAGTTTTCAAAAAATGGAAAAGTAGATGTTAGGAAAGAATTGTAGAAGATGAATATGACGGGGACTACCAAAATCATGTAGGTAGTTGCAATATTTTCTTACTCCAAGATGCATTATTCTTTTCTTCTAGGCAAAGCGTGGATAAATATCAGCACTCACACATGTGTATGTAAGGTACTGGCAACATTCAAAATAGTGGCATCATTTTCTTAGTCCAAAATGCATTCATTTTTTTCTAGGCAAAGATCGGTTTAATATCAGCTCCCACACACGTGTATGTTGGAAGTAGCAACATTTTCTTAGTCCAAAATGCATTCGTTTGTTCTAGGCAAAGACCGGTTTAATATCACATTCCACACACGTGTATGTACGTACTGGCAATATTATCTTTGTCCAAAATGCATTTTTTTTAATATAAAAAATCAGTTTAATATCGGCTCCCACACACGGGTGTGTAAGTAGTGGCATTATTTTCTTAGTCTAAAATGCTTTTTTCTATGCAAAGATCGGTTTAATAACAGCTCCCACAGGTTGGTAGTGACAACATATTCCTGATACAAAATGACTTTATACACACATGTATATAGCCAGTGGCAACATTTTCTCAGTCCAAAATGCATTCTTTTTTCTATGCAAAGATCGGTTTAATATGAACTCCTACACACGCATACGTAGGCAGTGGCAAAAGCTTTTTAATCCAAAATGCATTTTTTTCTAGGCAAAGATCGATTTAATACCAGCTCCCACACACCTCTATGTAGGTAGTGGCAACAATTTCTTTGTTCAAAAGGCATTCTTTTTTGTAGGCAATGATCGGTTTAATATCAGATCACACACACCTGTATGTAAGTAGTTGCCACATTTTCTTAGTCCAAAATGCATTCATTTTTTCTATGCAAAAATCGGTTTAAAATCAGCTCCAACACATGTGTATGTACTTAGTGGCAACTTTTCCTTAGTCCAAAATGAATTCTTTTTTCTAGGCAAAAGTCAGTATAATATTAGCTCCCACAAGCGTGTATATAGGTAGTGGCAGCATTTTTTTCCAAAATGCATTAATTTCGTCTAAACAATGATTTAATATCAGCTCCCACACACGTTTATGTAGATAGTGGCAACATATTCTTAGTTTAAAATGCATTCTTTTTTTCTCTAGGCAAAGATCGGTTTAATATCTGCCACACACCTATATGTAGGTAGTGGTAACATTTTCTTAGTCAACAAAGCAATCTTTTTTTCTATGTAAAAATCGTTTTAATATCAGCTCCCACGTACGTGTATGTAGGGGGTGGCAATATTTTCTTAGTCCAAAATGCATTCCTTTTTTCTAGGCAAAGTTATTTTAAATATCATCTCCCACACACCTTTATGTAGGTAGTGGCAATATTTTCTTTATCCAAAATTCGTTAATTTTAGCAAGACAAAGATCGGATAAATATTAGCACCCACACACGTGTATGTAGATAGTGGCAACATTTCCTAAGTCGAAAATATATTCTTTTTATTCTAGACAAAGATTGGTTTAATATCAGATCCCACATGTGTATGTAGGTAGTGGCAACATTTTCTTAGTCCAATACGCATTCATTTTTTCCAGGCAAAGATCGGTTTAATATAAGCTCCCACATACATGTATGTAGGTAATTGCAACATTTTCTTAGTCCAAAATGCATTCTTTTTTTCTATAAAAATATTGTTTTAATATCAACTCCTACACGCGTGTATGTAGTTAGTAGCCACATTTTCTCAGTCCAAAAATGCATTCATCTTTTCTAAGCAAAGGTCGGTTTAATATCACATCCCACACAAGTGTATGTAGGTAGTAGCATCATTTTTTAAAATCCAAAATGCGTTCATTTTTTCTTGGCAAAGATCGGTTTAATATCAGCTTACGCACACTTGTATGTAGGGACTGGAAACATTTTCTTAATCCAAATTGCATTCTTTTTGCTAGTCAAAGATCGGGTTAATATCACTTCCCATAAACGTGTATGTAGGTAGTGGCATCATTATCTTATTCCAAGATTCATTTTTTTCTAAGCAACGATCGGGGTTAATATCAGTTCCCATAAACGTGTATGTAGGTAGTGGCTACATTTTCTTAGTTCAAAATGCATTCTTTTTTTCTAGGCAAAGATCGGGTTAATATCATCTCCAATACACGTATATGTAGGGACTGGCAACATTTTTTTAAAATCCAAATTGCATTCTTTTTTCTAGGCAAAGATCGTTTCAATATCAATTCCCATAAACGTGTATGTAGGTAGTGGCATCATTTTCTTAGTCCAAGATGCATTCTTTTTTTCTAGGTAGTAATCGACTTAATATCAGCTTCCATACACGTGTATATAGGAGGGGGCCTCATTTTCTTAATCCAAAATGCATTCTTTTTGTTTAAGCAATTATCGTTTTAATATCTGCTAACACACACTTTTATATGCGTAGTGACCAAACTGACCAAAATGCATTCATTTTTCCTAGGCAAAGATCCGTTTAATATCCGCTCCCACACACGTGTATGCCGATAGTGGCATCCTTTTCTTAATCCAAAATGCATTGTTTTTTTCTAGGCAAAGCTCGTTTTAATATAAAATCCCACACACTTGTATTTAGGTAGTGGCAACATTTTGTTAGTCTAAGATGCATTCTTTTTGTCTAGTCAAAGTTCGGTTAAATATCTGCTCCCATACACGTGTATGTAGGGACTGGCAACATTTTCTTAGTCCAAAATGCATTGATTTTTTTTCCTAACTAAATATCGGTTTAATATCAGCCTCCACACACGTCTATATAAGTAGTGGCAACATTTTCTTAATCCAAAATGCATTCTTTTTTTTTCTAGGCAAATATCGGTTTAATATCTGCTCCCATACACGTGTATGTAGATAGTGGCAACATTTTCTTAGTCGAAGATGCATTCTTTTTTTCTTGGAAATTTTTTACAGATGCTGGCAATTGCCAAATGAAATGGAAGTTTATTTTTTCATATTTCATATGTCACTGTACAAAACATCATGAGAATTAGAAGAAAAAGCTAAATAATAATAAATAAATAAATAAATATGAAACAAAGCAAAAACTAAAGTAAGATGAAACAAACCTGCAAATTAACTTCAGTAAAAATTTTAAAAAATTGTTTTGAAATTTTCAGATGTTAAAGAAAGGTATGGGAAGAAATTGTCGATTCACATCAAAGGCTCCGGAGTACAGACAACTGATAACTTAGATATATCAAATAATTAAAAACAAATTTTATTAAAGCGGTTAGTCAATTATCAAATTAATATTAAATATTCTGTTAACAAAATAAGGAAACAATTTTTTGTGTAAAAGTAGAGAATAACTCGCAAATGGGGATAAAAAAAAACGGGTTTAATGTGTCTCATGCCTGGCACTGATGAGAAAACAAAACCTGTAATATAAAGCCTCCAAGTTCATGCACTTGGCAAATTGAGTCGACTTCATATTTTTACATTCTGTTTTTGTTGACGGTATTTGTTAGGTGTTTACAGGGCGAAGGAGAAAAAACTTCTGAAAAATCTATAGTTAAGAAAAATCATTTTGTCAAAAATATTCTCTTTAATTGACAAAAATTTGAGCTATGATTTCATTATAAATATACAAAAATGGTTGACAAAAATGAATTGATTTCTCTCAAAAACGCGGACAATTTCAGTATTAGATAGATAGATAGATAGATAGATAGATAGATAGATAGATAGATAGATATGAAAAGACTTAGATAGATAGATAGATAGATAGATAGATAGATAGATAGATAGATAGATAGAAATATTCATGTATATATAAGTATATATAAATAGTAACAGTCATAGACAGATTGATTTAAACAGTCATAGATAGATAGATACTCGCCCGAACTCTTTGAAATCAGTACGATTTTCATCGTAACGAAAATAGAATAAAAAAAAACAAAACAAATGTTTCCATAATAAATACAGTCTTCAAAAGAAAATAAAAATGTCTATTTGCATTGTGACATTTTCCAAATATGTTGTCATATAAGAAAAGAGGATTCTCTAACAAGATTTCAAGTTATGACGTCAACATTTAAGTTTGAACCCAAAAATATTCTTCCCCTACATTTTTCTTTAGCTACTATGATATCCAGTTCTTCGAGTCTTGATATGTCGTTGCGTTTTTCTCTTTGGTAGCAGTTGTATTTAAATTCGATTGAAAGCCAAAATATGGAAGAACTAAATTTGAACTAAACAGACTCTTCCTCAAATCTGCTTTAACCCCTATGTTCAGTTAAATTACATATGTTAAAATTGCATATTTCGAAAGAAAATTAGAGAATAGTTCACTGTTTCTGTAAAACAATTCAGTACACACATTCACTTTTAATTCCCGCCAATAAAAGTATTGTCTTCGATCAATGGTTAGCACACTTTTATCGCGAGGCATTTTTGGTGTATAGCTTCATCGAGACTCACGTTGAGGTCAGATGAGTCCAACGAATACTGACACAGATCGCAAGTCATTATTCATAAATAAGTTTCTCCCCGTGTGTTATTATCCATGGAAAAAAACTTATTTTCGACCCATTCAGCCGTTATCTTCACATGAACTCTCATAGCCATTAAGAAAAATCTATCATATAGCCTTGAATAAATCTCTGAAAAGATTTTGAAAGAATTCATTGATAGCTACATTTTTATAATTTGCATATTTCACCAATCACCTATACAGGACGATATATAAAACCTATCCAGAATGTATACACCTATTTTGAATAACTCGTATCTTGATTGTGCGGTCTACATAAGCTTATCATACTGGAGATTCTTGAACAGAAACTCTCTGTTTGAATTACTCAGTCGGCAATGAAATACCACTAAAATTGCTTACTGTGTTACCGTCGCATGCACAATGACCGAACAAAAACATTCTATATAACACATACAGTTAAGATTTGGGTTCCTATGATCTATGAATTTTCCAACATTTACAGTTAGTTTTGAAATACCTTCTTTTGTTTAATCATTTCACCCCAAGCAAGGCAAGAAAGCCACTAGTACGCAGAGATTGAAAATGAAAGCAAAGACAGCGAATAGGGAAGATTGAGTAATGGACAAATGATGAACGGGATTAAGACAGAAGATGGAGATTGATGTTGCAATTTTCAAGAAAGTAGTTATCAGGAAAGAAAATAAATGGATGGGAATTCCTCGAGTAGGAAGTGCGAGAAAAGAAACTGTTCGAGTAGAAGTAGCGGTTATATTTAACTATTTCAATGGTAAAAAGATGGGACCTAGGTGCCAATCTAGTAAAACGTTTAAGTTTATGTGGCCAGGGCTCAAGGAAAGAAAAACTCGTTAGAGAAATTGCCGTGAAAATATTTGTAGAAAAGGCAGAGGGAAGCCACGTCACGTCAGTGAGAAAGTTACTGAAGTCGAGATGCCAAGTCAGGACCGATTATATTGCAGCCTTGGATGAGATTGAAAAAGAATCTATTAGTTTTGAAAAAATAAAAGCACGCTAAGTAATATACAAAGAATCCCAAGGGAAGTATTATGAAGTGGGATTAAGATGCCATTGTGGTAGAAGGTTATTTTTTTTATTGACACATTCTAAACTGGACAAATATATTTGAAACTTTTGATTATTTGGAAAGATTGCCGATCAAAATTTTGTGATTAGACATGTAATTAAAAAGGAGCTTCAACTGAATTCAGATGATAACAACAATAAAAAGATTCATAGTCGTATTCATGTGTCCGAAGCAAACATTTGTAAAATTCGCGACATATATGAGGTGTGAGTGGCTACAAATATACTTGTCTTCCTTCAAATAATCGTCTTAGAGGCTGATGGTTAGTTTTTAAGGACAAGTAATGAAGTGAGTATAGATCCAACAATGTGATAAGTGGGTGTTACCTGGAGGCGAGCTGTAATTTCAGGTAAGACACACTTCATTAAAATGCTACACAGGTGAGAGGTGCTTCAATCTCGGATAATGAACGGCCACCGGATGATACACTGCCGGGGTCACGTCTGAAGTCACTACTACTCTTTTTCTCTATTTGCATACATATATGTGTGTGTGAGTGTGTATTTGTGTAGGTGTACGCGTATATGTGGATTTATTCATAAATATATAAACTTCGCTGATCCACACACACACACACACACACACATACATACATACATATATATATATATATATATATATATCGAGGCAACAGATAATTATCTAAACATATACTGTTAAATATAAGAGACAATGAATGTCTATTATGTTTAATCATGAGCCGTTCTAAACATCGTATTTTGGCTTTAATTTCAGGTGAAAATAAAGACAAAAATTATCCAACATTTGGATAATTTTTATTATGTTGTTTCTAAGCTTTCGGCTCACATGAGCCATCTTCAGAGAGGTTACAGGGACGTTAACATGAAATCATCCACTATCAACTTAACAAAAAATTATCCAAATATTTTTGTCTTTATTTTCACCTGAAATTAAATCCAAAATATGATGATTAGAACAGCTCATGATTAAACATAATAGATATTCATTGTCTCATATTTAACAGTGTATATATATATATATATATATATATGGAGAGAGAGAGAGAGAGAGAGAGAGAGAGAGAGAAAGAGAGAGAGAGAGAAAGAGAGTGAGTGATGTACGTGTGTCTAGATCTACGGTATGCTACGGCAGCAAATGTCCTCCTGATTTCATTTTCTGCTCCGTTTGAATTTGTTGCATTCACTTACGCACAAATACTTATTATTAGATAGCTTCGAGTAGAAGACAACGAATCGGATTAGTAAAAGCAAATACTTTTTAAACTACAAAAACGAACACCCGGAAAACCTAGGCAATTTATATTTCATTGATTTTGAAGAAAATAATTTAAATAAAAATTAATAATTCTTAATTGAATAAAAACAGACAATATTTCTTTTTAATAACAGAATAAAGGAAATATTTTTTATAAAAATATTATGAAATGAAAATGTGTACTGCTTTATTAGCGTTTGAACAAAACTATTTTTTTTCGGTAGCATCACATGGTTCGATGACGGAGAGAAAGAATAGTTTAATTGATGGGCACGTGGTTAGTAAAATAAAGAAAGAAAAAAATATAGCTCCGAGCAAGTAAAAACTCTTATCTATAATGCAAGCCATAACAATGTGGTCATTTGACCCACCACACCTTTCCAACACATGGGTAAGGCTAATATTTTAATTATTTTGTATGAAAAATAGTTTAGCAGAGCGATATGTATTATTCCCTGCAAAAATCAAGAAACGTGTAAGTAAAGATAAATACATATTACGGAAATTAACAAATCATTTCAAATTGTCAGTTGTTTCTAGACAGTTTCGTTAATCTTCGTTAATTTCCGTAACGTGCTTACATTTGTTGACATTACGATACATTTCTGAGCAGAGATGGTTATTACGATGAATTCGAAAATTGTGTTATAGGCTGAATTTGACTTCGTTTAGATTGGTCATCATTCGTGGTCATTCGGCAGGATTTGAACCTGCTGATCGTCATTCATGGTCGAAAGGTCTAAGACGAGGCAGATCAATTGGTGACTTCCCGTATGTGGATAGTGGTCGCAGGTTTGAATCCTGCTGAATGACATTTGTTGTAAATAAGCAGGCCGGTAGAAATAAATATATAATACTGTTTGATTATCAACAGAAGATCTACTTAAATACGAGTATCGATCAAAAATAATGTTCAAACAAATAATTCCAAATTGTCGGTTGTTTAAAAACATTTCGTTAATCTTCGTAAATTTCCGTAACATTGTATGTTTACATTTGTTGACATTACGATACATTTCGGTGCAGAGATGGTTATTTACGTAGAATCAAAAATTGTGTTATATAGGCTTGGTTTGACTTCGTTTAAACTGTTGGTCATTCGTGTTTGAGAGATCTAAGATACGCCAGATCAATTGGTGGCTTGGCCTATGTTGATAGGAGTCGCAAGTTCGACACATTTTCGTAAATATCAGGCCGGCAGAAATAAATATATAATACTGTTTGATTATCGTAAATAATCAGGCCGGTAGAAATAAATATATAATACTGTTTGATTATCGTAAATAATCAGGCCGGTAGAAATAAATATATAATACTGTTTGATTATAAAACAGAATATCTACTTAAATCCAAATATCGATCAAAAATAATGTTCCAACAAATCATTTCATATATATATATATATATATATATATATATATATATATATATATATATATCAGCATGCAGTGTGGGTATAGAAGAATCCAAAGGAGTTTCCTGTACATACAGTAGTAGGATAACTCTCTAAGAGAGCTCTGTATATATATGTATATAAATACATATAGAGAAAATATAAGAAAAAATAAAGCAGACACATTATTTTATGGTAAATCGGAAGTGTGGGCCTATTTTTACAAAATCCTTTGTAAAATAAAGACGGAAGCTGATGATGGTTTGCCTGAAAAAGGCCCACACTTCC
This sequence comes from Ascarosepion bandense, assembly GCA_037127315.1. Classification (NCBI taxonomy): domain Eukaryota; kingdom Metazoa; phylum Mollusca; class Cephalopoda; order Sepiida; family Sepiidae; genus Ascarosepion; species Ascarosepion bandense. The sequence continues at coordinate 281,658 of JBBBDQ010002261.1, read as the reverse complement.
GATTTACCATGAAATAACGTGCCTGTCGTAATATTTCTTATATATATATATATATATATATATATATATATATATATATATATACCACGGAATTTGAATGTCTTATTGGCATTTAGAAATAATCAGTAGTAAAACTTGAACCCATCTCCACAATAGCTAATAAGTTTCAGAGTTGATTTAACTTGACATTGTTTGTGCGTCATGAATTATACACGTAATTATCTCACTTAAGGTGTTTTCTTTTTGTTTTGATTTTTTTTTAATTCTGTTCGCCCACGTCGCTACTGAATGTGGCACAAAGTCGAGGTTTGAAGAGCATTTAACGGCGGTGCCGTGGTAAAATAGCCCACACCCTCTCGGTACTTTCCATTTTGTGACACCTCAAGTACCAGGAATTAAACCTAACACCCACCAGAAGGAGAGGTATTGCCTGGGATAGATCCCATCCTGGGGCTTAAGCTTAATGTTTATAGTTATATTATTTATATTATAACAGTAAAGCCGAGGGAGGTTTCGAAAATAATTCCACTTAAATATTTCCATGGCAAATGCAGTAGACACAGAGCCCAATAACATCGTCGGATAGCTTTCAACTTCAAAAACATTAATTTTCTTATTGACATTATTGTTTATTTTAAGCTTTCATCAGCAATTAACATTGTGTGGGATGATATTTGCCGAAGGAAACCTGCAACTTAAATTTTCACAGTCTTTACTAAAGCCATATAGGATACAAATCCTATATAAATCCATCAACCAACTAAAATACACAAAATAAATCGCACACCCGCAAAATCGGATTCAAACGATTACAACAGTTGGGAAAAACCCAAAGTAAAAAATGCACACCCGCAAAAAGGGATTCAAATGAATTTGGAAAAAAATCCAACTAAGAAAAATTCACAAGTCTGTTCGAAAAGCAAATCCTGAATCCTGATTGGATTCAAAACAGCAAATTTATAAATGACGTATTTTCACGCCTAGATGTGAAAAGGCTTCGCTGGAGCCAGCACAGTGATACAGTGGGTAATGCATTCCATCATAAAACATGCAATGAAAAAATATAACATTATCTTAAAGACGTGTGATCAATGGGTGTCTAAATTCAGTCTGACAGAATAAAAGAGAACGCAATGTTAACAGAAGGGGGCGGGTTCAAACCAGCTTATAGAGAAAACAGAAGATACAAAAAGTGACAGTGTCTCATTTGACTGGGGATACGTTAGTAATCTGCGTATTTATTTGTTTTATGTTTGCTTCAACAACATTTTATTTATAATATACTACCGCTTTCTGTCCCTTTTCCCTCTCTTTCTCTCGGTTGGTACAAAGCATAAACGCGTGATACTTTCTGTGCATAATGATTGCTTTTTTGGTTGCATCCATTACAACCCAACGAGTATTTTTGTTCACGGCTGTGACGCTGTCGCTAGATGTTGTCTTGACGTTGAGAGTTCGATCCGGTTAACTCAACATTTACGAGTGAAATTTACATTGCAAATATAATAATAATAATAATAATAATAATAATAATAATAATAATAATAATAATAATAATAATGAAAATTCTCCAGCTAGATCTACAACCGTATATTTAAAGAAAGAAAAAATAAAATGGTCTTGTGAGGAGTACAAAGTCGTTATGACTGCATTTCATGAAGCGTTACTCAAATCCCAAAAAAACATGACTCGCCAAACATATGACATTTGGCGTGAAAAAGTTGGTCCAGTAAATAGAAAGTATATTGACGAAAATAAATTAGCCAATGTACGAAGGTACATTATTCGTAATAACCGATTGACAGAGGCTGAAATTAATGAGATTAAAAGATTTGTAACCAGAAAAGACGAATCAACAAAATATGTAAAGGAACCGGAATCAGAAATAAAAAGTAATAACATCAAACAAGCCACAGGTCATAATGTAGAAAACGTGAAACACACAAATCACTGCGAAGATAATGCTGTAAGTTTAAAAGTGCTGGAAAGGTGTGACCTGAGTCAGTTACAAGACGAAAATAAAACGAGTTCAGAACACATTGAACAGAATTATTTTACGAAAAATAAGAAAGGTATACAAGAAGCCAAGGAAGAAATCAAGAACCATATAAGTCAAATACAAAATATTGCAATGGAGGAACGAGAACAGCTCCCAAAATTACAACCAACAAAGCATAACCTCCGAACTATTAAGCTCTACAATGCAGCACTCAAATTAATTTTGGATGAAGAAGACACTCATACAAATCTCACTGAAGCAATATATGCATCAGCAATAGCAGCAACAAAAAAAATTGAACATCAAATTAAAAACAAGGCAGTTTCGCAGACATGAAGATCCACCTTGGAAAATAAAAATAGAAAAAGAAATCGAACAACTTAGAAGTGAACTGTCAGTACTGGATGAACTGAGTAGAGGAATAAATGTAAGAACTAGGAAAAGCAGAAGAGCCGAAAGAAAATACAACATTAAAAATGAAAATGAAGTCCTATCAACTAAGGAAAAAATAAAGCAAATACAACTGAAGGCTCAAAGAATAAGACGCTATGAGAAATGATCAAGATTTTACAGACAAAACAAGATTTTTCAAACCGATGCAAAGAAATTTTACAGGGAAATAGGTAAAAAAAGAATTGAAGTGACAGTCCCCCGCAGAATGGAAGAAGTTACACAGTTCTGGGAAAAGATATGGGCTTGCCCTAAAGAACATAACAAAGAAGTAGATTGGATTGCACAATAGATAGAACGAATAAAAAATAAACCAGAACAGACATGGGCGGGAATTACAGAAGAGGATGTTAAATTTGCACTAAAAAAAGCACACAATTGGAAATTCCCAGGTATAGATAAATTCCTCACTTTTGGCTATATTATTTAAATACAGCACATAAAAAACTAGCCAAAGAACTTCAAGAAATGGTTGACGATCCCACTAAAATTCCTGCATGGATGACCAAAGAAATTACATTTCTTCTACCCAAGAATGGTAACGCAAACAAACCGAAAAACTACAGACCAATTACATGCCTTCCGACAACATATAAACTTTTAACATCTATTTGAACAAAACAGACATATTTATTCTTAGAAAGAAATGACATGATACCACTTGAACAAAAAGGGTGCAAACGTGGCTGCTATGGATGTAAACACCAACTGCTTATTAACAAAATGATCCTGGAAAACTGCTACAGTACAAAGAAAAATCTTAGTACTGCCTGGATAGATTATCGTAAGGCATTCGACAGTGTGCCACATTCCTGTATTTTAAAGACTTTAAATATATACAAGATATCACCCGTCATCATCAATTTCATCAAACAGTGCATGTCTATATGGAAAACAACCCTTTACCTCAATCATATAAATGGAACCTATAAGTCTGATGAAATAAACATCAAAAGAGGTATACTTCAAGGTGATTCTTTGTATCCATTACTATTCTGCATATCATTAATATCACTAACCAGTCAACTTAATAAGACAGAATGTGGTTATAAAATAGGCCAAAAGAAAATAAGCCATCTATTTTACATGGATGACTTAAAGTTATATGCTAAGAATGATAATGGGCTGGAAGGTCTTCTGCAAACTGTAAAATGCTTCAGCGAAGACATTGGAATGAAATTCAATTTGAATAAATGTACTAAAGCTAGATTTTTACGTGGATCAATACAAGAAACATCCTCAATAAGCTTAGACCCAGCTGTAACAATAAAAGAATTGAAACCAGAAGAAGCTTATAAATACCTAGGTGTAAATGAGAGTGAAAATATTCACCATAAAAAAAATGAAAGAAATAGTGCGTAAAGAGTAATATAGAAGGCTACGAATGATATTAAAAACTGAATTGAATTCTCAGAACAGAGTTATGGCCATTAATAGCCTTGCAATCCCACTTGTCCAATATAATTTCAACATCTTAAACTGGACTCTAAACGACATCAGGCGAATGGATTCTAAAACAAGAACGCTTCTTTCTAAGCATAAGATGCATCATCCAAAGGCTGATGTAGACCGTCTGTACATACCCCGTAAAGAAGGTGGAAGAGGTCTTATTCAGCTGGAATTATCATACAAGACAACATCTATTGGCTTACTAACATACATAGAAACAACAAAGGATTGGATGATACAATTAGTAAGGCAACATGAAGAAAGAAAGAAAAAATATTCAATAATAAAAGAAGGCAGTAAATACAAACAAGATTTACAGTTAGTAGATTCTGTAGAAAAGCAAAACAGAAGCCAAGAACCAACTATTGCGGCAAAAAATATGAAAATGAAAGCCAAAGATAAAGCTCTTGAACAGATGAAACAACGCTGGCAAGGCAAACCTCTGCATGGCCAATATCCAGAACTTGCCAATAAATCCAATGTTGATAAAGTTAATACTCATCGATGGTTACGTGCATCTGGATTAAAGTTTTAAACTGAAGGCTTTATTCTTGCAGCACAAGACTAAAGTCTTTTCACTAGAAACTTTCAGGCAAATATTATGCATAATAATTTAGATCCAAAATGCAGGTTTTGTGATAAACACCAATAAACAATAGACCACCTAATCTCAGGTTGTTCTGTGCTTGCCCCAAATGAATATAAAAATCGCCACGATAGAGTTAGGCAATATTTACATTGGACAATGTGCAAACATTATGGAACATCTGTAAACAAACATCACCCAGCACCGGTTACAGAAATAGAAAATGTCACCATTCTATGGGATTACACCATCTACACAGACAGAAAAATTGAAGCAAACAGGCCAGACATTATTGTTAAAAACCAGAAAGAGAAAACTTGTCTATTAATTGATATGGCTTGTTCAGCGGATTGTAACATAGCAACCAAGGAATTTGAAAAACTGTCAAAATATAAAGACCTGGAAATTGAAATAGAAAAAATGTGGAAATTGAAAACAAGAGTTGTGTCAGTGATAGTAGGTGCACTTGGAATGATAAAAAATGGAACAAAACAACACATTGAAAGAATCCCTGGAAACCCCAACTTAAGAGATATACAAAAAATTGTTTTATTAAGTACAGCCCACACACTAAGGAAACCTTTATCTATGTAACGCTAGGGATGATAGGGAAGATAGAAAAAACATGAAATGGGGCCATAACAACACGCCATGACCTGTCTTAGGTCTTCCCGCAGACTTGGTTGGTAGTGGGACCATAGCAGAAATCGAAATATGATGAAAAATGACATAATAATAATAATAATAATAATAACTAGAAAGAGCAGTCAAATACTACAAACCTTCGCCAAGGTAATACTGACATCATCTCAGTGATTAGCAAGAAATGACTATTAAAATAAGAATAACTGCAATGAACTTGAGCTCTCAAGAGTTAGAATAGAAAAAAAACTGAACTCGAACGCTCTCAAAATTAAATTCACACCTAAATAAAAAAGGGGAGGTAATGATCTAATGATCTAAGAGCTGGAATTCAGTATTTGTCATTTGAAAGAAAAATATTAAATCTTATTAATAAAAAAGGAAAAATAAGCCATAAACTTTATCTTGTACCAAATCTAACCCGAAATTTAATCGTGTCAGTTATGAGGTCAATCATCCTTGAAAATTTCATTCAAATCCATTCAGCGGGTTTTGAGATATCTAATTACAGGTAGACAGACAGACAAACAGACAAGCGCAACTAAATACAATGCCTCAGCCTTAAGGTGGGAGGAATAAAAATTAAAGAATTAGTACGAAAAAAGTACTATAGAAGGATACAACTGATATTAAGAACTGAATTGAATTCTCAGAACAGAATTACGGCCATTAATAGTGGTTTAATATATTTATAACATCTTGAACTGGACTCTAAATAACATCAGATGAAGAAAATAAAGATTCTTTATTTTTCAAAGAAAATAAAGTTTCTTTCTGAGCAGAACGTTCATCATCCAAAGGCTGATGCAGACTGCCTATACATACCTCAAAGAGAAGGTAGAAGAGGTTTTATCCAACTAGAATTATCATACAAAACAATAACTATTGGTTTACTGATATACATGAAAACAACAAAAGACTGGATGATATGATTAGTCAAACGACACGAAAACAAAAAGAGAAAAATATACAATCATGAAAATACAAACAAGATTTACATTTTTTAGATTCTGTTGAAAATCAAAACATAAACCAAGAAACAACTGTCACAGTAAAAGTATGAAAAAGAAAGTCAAGGATAAGTTCATGAACAGATAACATAACGCTGGCAAGATTAAACTCAACATAGTTAATATTCAGAACATACTAATCAAGACAATGCTGATAAAATCAATACTCATCGATGGTTACGAGCATCTAGATTAAACACTAAAACGGAAGGCTTTATTCTTGCAGCACAAGACCGGAGGCTTTTCGCTAGGAACTTTCAGGCAAATATTATACATATTAATGTAGATTAAAAATGCAGGTTCTCTGACAAATAGCAAAAAACAATAGACTATCTAATCTCAGGATGTTCAATACTTGTCGCAAATGAATATAAAAATCATCACAATAGAGTAGGGCAATATTTATACTGAACAATATGAAAACACATTGGAAAATATGTAAACAAACACTGGTATGAACATCACTCAGCACCGGTTACAGAAATAGATGTCACCAGTGTATGGGAATACACCACCTACACAGACAGGAAAATTGGAGCAAAGAGGCCGGACATTATTGTCAAAAACCAAAAAGAAAAACTTGCTTACTAATTGATATGGCATAATGATAACGGATGATATCTTGTACATATTTAAAGACTTTAACATCCAGGAAAGTGGTACACTATCGAAATCCTTACGATAATCTATCCAGGTAGTACTAAGATTTTTCTTTGCATTGAAGCAGTTTTCCAAAAGCATCCAAAAGCATCCTACAAGTAATTATTCTTTACATCCGTAATAGCCACGTTTTCACCCTTTTTGTTTAAGCGGTTGTATTTCATTTCTTTGTAAGAGGAAATATGTCAGTTTAGTTAAAATAGATGTCAATAGTTTGTATGCTGTGGAAAGACGTGTTATTGATTTGTAGTTTTTCGGGATATTTGTGTCATTATTTTAGGGTAAAGGAAAGGTAATTTCTTTGGTTATCCATGCAGGAATTTTAGTGGGATCGTTAACCATTTCTTGAAGTTCTTTGGGGTTTTTTTTTGTTTTTGTTTTTTTTTTGTGCTGTATTTAGATAATATAGCCCAAAATTAGGAATATTATATATTCCTGGAGATTTCCAGTTGTGTGATTTTTTTTCATTGCACATTTAACATCCTCTTTTGTGATTCCAGCCCATATCTATTTTGATTTATTTTCCGTTCGTTTTATCTGTTGTCCCCCGCCCCACCAAATCTCTATCTATTTTATCTCCTTTGTTTTATTATTATGTCATTTTTCATCATATTTTTATTTCTGCTTTGGTTGCACTACCTACCAAGTCTGCGGGAAGACCTAAGGTACGTCGTGGTGTGTCGTTATGGCTCCATTTCATGTTTTTCATATCTCCCTAACATCCCTAGCGTTACATAGACAAATTTCTCCTTAGTGTGTGGGCTGTACTTAAGACAATTGTTTGCATATCTCTTAAGCTGGGGTTTCCAGGGATTCTTTCAGTGTGTTGTTTTGTTCTATTTTTTATCATTCCAAGTGCACCTACTATCACTGGCACGATTCTTGTTTTCAATTTCTACATTTTTTCTATTTCAATTTCCAGGTCTTTATATTTTGATAGTTTTTCAAATTCCTTGGTTGCTATGTTACAAGCCATATCAATTAATAGGCAATTTTTTTCTTTCTGGTTTTTAACAATAATATCCGGTCTCTTTGCTTCAATTTTCCTGTCTGTGTAGATGATGCAATCTCATAGAATGATGTCATCTTCTATTTCTGTAACTGGCGCTGGATGATGTTCATACCAGTGTTTGTTTACATATTTTCCATAGTGTTTGCACATTGTCCAGTGTAAATATTGCCCCACTCTATCGTGACGATTTTTATATTCATTTGGAGCAAGTACAGAACATCCTGAGATTAGATGGTCTATTGTTTCTTGCCATTTATTACAGAATCTGCATTTTGGATCCAAATTATTATGTAAAATATTTACCTGAAAGTTCCTAGTAAAAAGACTTTGGTCTCGTGCTGCAAGAATAAAGCCTCCAGTCTCAGACTTTAATCTAGATGCACGTAACCATCGATGAGTATTAACTTTATTCTTATTATTATGGCATTTTCATCATATTTTTATTTCTGCTATGGTCGCACTACCAACCAAGTCTGCGGGAAGACCTAAGGCAGGTCGTGGCGTGTTGTTATGGCTCAATTTCATTTTTTTTTTATCTCCCCTATCATCCCTAGCTTTACATAGACAAAGTATTATTATTATTATTCGTTTTATTATTATTATTTATTATTTACTATTACATTTTATTTTATGTTATTTATACTACTTAATTATAAGATTGTAATGGTATAGTATTGTATTTTATATGTATATTTTATATTTATATATTATTACTTAATTATGTAATAATTTTAATACATTTAATATTTTAATAGATATTATTTCATCGAAAGATTCTAAACGTTAACATCTTATTTTTCAAAATTTATTTATTTTTTTCTTCATTATTAAAAAGTTCGCTTAATATTTTTATACATTGTTTTTGTTAGAATTTTAAACAGAAATATATTTTGTTTTATGATCCAGACTCATAAACTCACATTCATACCTGATTCTCTCATTTTATTAAAAAAAAAAGAAGGAAAATCTTTCCATTGCTCGACAAGTCTATATAATACTTGCTGCATATTTTGAACGGAAATGTATTTCGTTGCTGTCATTCACACATATTAATGTTACCGACAAATACACACACTTAATTTGTCTATAGTTTAAATACGCTTGACACGCAATCTTTTCGCTTACATATACTTACATTTATAATAAACATCTAATGTTTTTATTACACATAGCACACACACTTAAATAGACATAAGTTTTTTCCTCTATATTTAATATTCATCCATTGCTATACTACACGTAATACGTATATAACCAATGAAATCATACCTCAATCAACATACTGTCTCTGTGGATTTTAAAAACGATTTTTTAAATTTTTTAAAAAGTTTTTTTAATCATTCGTCTTTAAAAAAGATCTCCAAAGAAGTTTGTTATATTAAAGACACCTTTTTTCCTACCTTTTCTTTACTTATTCTATTCCTGTTGTCAGATTTCGATCCATGTATTCAACTCACTGTAATGTAGACCTTCAAAAAACTATAAAAATATAAGGTTCTTGAGATCAAAATCTCAAAAATGTAGTACAGGACAACATCGACAATTGCATTTATAGTTGGATCTCGCGGATCGTTTGGAAAAGATTCCAACAGATTTTTAGAATGAGTTCCTGGTAGCCTAAGCTTTAAAGAAATATAAAAATTGTACTCAAAATTACAACTCACACCCCACAAAAAGTTTTATCTATGTAAAATAGATATGTTCTTGGGCTGAATTTTTTTCCTCAAAACATTGTCAGTGGAAAATGTTATGATGCCATTTCTGACCTTAGGTCTCTACTTGGGACCCGGAAAGAAATGAGTATACGCCAGGAAAATATAATCATTTCAAAGGAAATATAATAATAATAATAATAATAATAATAATAATAATAATTTTGTAAAGTCCCATATACTAGAAATAATGCCTTTAAGAATACAGTCAGACCTTTTATCTTTTCTACCTCAAATGCTTATTATGTACCCATATATAAATATTATTTCTACATAGTCACGTGATCCCAACAGTACAATTCTTCTAATTACATCAAAACGAGGTTGACTATGTTTGTTCTCTGGCGATCCGTGTTCAAATTCATATACCCGGAGTGACACTTTATTCATATATGACGCCTTCCATTTGAAATGACTTTCTCTGGAGTTTATATTTCTTCAGTTTAACATTTAAAAATTCTCTTGCTGTTCTTTTGCTCTTACAGTAAAACCTTTATTCAACAATTTTTGATGGCGCGGGTACGTCAAACGTGTCATACAGTATTTCGATAGGTACCTCTTTTCGGAGACTTTTTAAATCAGTGAATCTTTGTTTTAACTGATTAAAGTGTCGCTTATGTTTCCACCTTTCTCCCTGTACCGTGTATGTCATTTTGCCAATTTTCCCCGTTGATACATTTTAAGAAATATTTATTCTCTAGATTCGAAGTATTTACTTATTTTTTATTTCTTCATGCTCTCGCCTTAACTTCTGGTAGTAATTTATTACAAACGGACTTTATCTTCCTAGCGAACATCAACTCTGAAGGCGAAATTCCAGACACAATTTTCGGGTTTGGTGTTATTCTGGAAACAGTCAGAAATTGTTGTAGCATTATATTAGCTGACTCCTCTCCCTCCAACTTTAGTAATACCCTCTAAAACGTATCAGCAAAAGGTTTGGCTTGTCCGTTTGATCTTGAGTAATAAGGGGGCGTTGTAATGTGTTCCATTGCTAATTATTTACAGAAAACTTTATTGCGTTCCGTTTTCTGAAACAAAAGAATCAGGTAAACCAAACCTTGCAAAAATCTCGTATAAAAAATTTATCTTTACTCCGGTAGCCGGTTTTTTACCTTTTAATATTTTTGGTCATTAAGTGTAACTATCGACTAACACGAGATAATATGCTCTCTTTAACGGTCTTGCGAAGTCTATATGTATTTTGGACGATGAAATATCGGTTTTCAGCCAAGGTTGAAATTTTATAGGTGGTCACTTCGCTGCTAGAGCCCGAATTCTTCATGATTTTACTAAATTTTCAATATCTTGATCCGCTTTTGGCCAAAACCTATTATTAAGAATTATTATTATTAATTTCTAGGATAAAACGCTCATTAAGGGTTTCATCCTATAAATCCCTGGATGTCCTATGTAAAATTCTTTTAGTATATGTTTTTGCAAAGAGGCTGGTATCAGATATACATAAGTACATTATTGCATAATTGTTGGGGATCACCTCTTCTTTGCACATAAGAATGTACTCACCTGATGTCCACATATAATGCTGCCTATACTGAGAAAGGCAGTAGTTGTCGCAGTTACAACTGCCATTGTCACTGTCAGCTCCCTGCCTTCGGGCGGAGAGCACTAACCAAGTCTTAGTTCCGCCGAAGGGTAGAATCACGACTGGGTAACGACAGACAGATATTTTTGGCCGCGCTATATGGCCCAGAAGACCCACATAAAAAAGGCCTTGTGCCACATTTCGCCTTAAGTGGGAAGGCTGACTAAATACTGTAGTTGTAGTAGTAGTTGTAAGGAGTAGTTGTACAGTTGTAAAGTCGTTTAGTTGGTCAGTAAGTTGGTGCATAGTAGTTTGGATATAGACTCATTACCCGGACATACTTTTTCACTACAAGACTGTATATATTGATTCTACTAATAGCATTCCTAGTATTCCTGAATTGACTAACCAGTGTTTCAGTTTGTATATTTTTGTTCAATATAACTGACATTTTCTATCTCCATATCTGCATTTGTTATTGACTATTTTGTGTGGTTTCTCAACCAGAATACACAACAATAATGAAAATCTGTTATTTCGAGTAATATTCACATTTCTTTTTTTTTTCTTTAAATCACAATTGCTTCTTTATTTTTATTATATAGTCGTCTTTTTCCGTTTTATTTCTTATTTCCCCTAATGCTATGCTTGAATTACTGTGTTCTCAAGTGGTTCGCAGAATTCTGATATTAGTCTAGAAAGTCCGTTCGTATTACTCAATTTTTGGATAGGGAAACTCCATTTTATAATTATACAGGATAGATCCCCAAAGCTGCAGTCTATTCGCTGTATGTGTGGGAACATCCTTTTCTGTTCATATTTGGACAATAATGGACAATCGTCTGTCTGTAGTACGAATTCTTCACCATGTATGAATTTATGAAAGTTTTCATAGCAAATGTGATGGCCAATGATTCCTTTTTTAACTGGCTGTAGCTTTTTCAGCTGGTGTTAATGATCTTGAAGTATCAGGATTGGTTTAGTTTTCCCGCCCTCATTTTTGTGTAGTATCAAAATCACTTGCATCTGGGGAAACCACAATCTTTAATTTAATTTAGGATTAAAATGAGTTCGACGTTCTGCTCCGATGCACTTAGCTCACTGGTGTTCCCTATATAAAAATTTACTCAAGCCACAAGATTAGCAACTAGGCCCACCCTTTTACTGTGAAACCAATAAATTGTAAACGCAGATTCTACTCCAACAGCTTTTTTTCTCGCACTCCCCACCTGTGGAATTCCCTTCCATTAACTTGCTTCCCCGACAGCTACAATCTCCAAGAATTTAAATGTAAAGTCAATAGTCATCTCCTATTTCACTATCCTGCATCCTTCTCCTTTCTCCGTCCACTCCACTCTCATCAGTATTCTCATCCTTCTCTCACTTCCTGATACCACCTATAACCTGTCACTCAATTCCCATAATATTCCTTCTATGTAACCCCCTGCACAACAGTAGTAGTAAAATGGCTATACTATTTCTATACTGTTATAATGTAGATATAAAGTGGTGGATCAATTCTACATTACAATCAATATATAAGCTGGTCCCTCACTTTATGGCAACAGTCATCTTTCTCTTACCCACTTCCTGACATGCCTTGCTTGGGGTGATATGATTATAAAAAATATCTTTGAAAGTACTTTGACATTTATCTGACGAATTTCATTTAATATCTTTCTTTAGCAGGGTATTTAAGAGCGCCCTTAAATTATGCATGTTTGATATATATATATATATATATATATATATATATATATATATATATATATATATATATGATTGTAATTAAAAAACCTTAAAACCTTGTAACTTTGTTATATTTGTTGAGGCGGGCATGCATTTATTGCGCTCGACCTTGAAGAATCTGGTCATATACCGAGTGCATCGATAAATTATCCAAGATATTTAATTTTGAAAATAATTCGTATTTTCTTTCACTTATCTTAAAATTGTACTCTTTAATTCTCTCAAATACATTTTACATCTTCCGAATGTTGATTTTGGTCTCACTTTTAATAAGCATATCATCTAAATATATTTGAGCACAATCCAGACCGGCAAGCATCGCATCCATAATCTTTTGGAATATGCTTGATGCTATCTTTATATCGAGAGAAAACCGGTTAAGATTTGATGGTCTTCAATGAGTGTTAAATGTTAATAGTTTTGAGCACTCTTCGTTTACTAGTACTTGTAGGTAAGTGTATGACAAGTCCAACTTAGGGAAAAAAATTACCACCATTTAATTTGGCAAAAATTTCCTCTGGACTTGGTAACAGGTAGTTATATTGTATCAAATTTTCATTTTAGCCCCGTTGAAAAATCAACACATATGCGGATTTTATTATTTCTTTTTTCTAACGTAAACTGTTGATGATGCCCATTCTGGAATAATCTATTTTTATACCACACCTAATTTATGTAGTCTTTCCAATTTCTTCTTAATTAGTTTTAAAGTAGCAGAAGGTACACTTCTTTTTGGTTTAAATATCGGTGTTACATTCTCTTTTACTTCAAATTTAGATTTTGTTTTTGTACATATCCCTAGACCATCTAAAAGGACTTCTGGAAAACTCCTTTTTAATTTACTCTTTAATAATTCAGTTGCTGTATATCACTAGAGGTAACAATAATTATTTAATTGCAGAAAGAGTTAATTGAGAAGTCCCAAAGATTAAATAATCTAATCTGTTCCAAATAGATTAGCTGTATTCTTTAATACAAACACCACCACTTTTTTTTAGTTTTGCCAACAAAAGAAATGTTACTTGTGAATTCACCCATAAAGTTCAATTTATTTCTTGAAACTTCATAAGCTATTTTTTTTTAGAATTTCATGAACTGGGTTTACCCATTTTTTCCACATCTGTTTATTTATGATGATAATATCAGATCTTGTATCTAGTTGTAGCTTTATTTTTACATTATTAATTAAAAAAAATACTTCTCTTTTTTAGATGTTTCTAACTCAGTTAAAAATACGTTTGAAGTCTTGTTAATTTTTCTTTTATGCATTTTTAAATTACACCATATATTTACCATGTTCACATACGTTTTATTTTTCTTCCATTTTTTTTTTGTATTTACAATAAGTAATTTTGTGTCCTACCCTCCCACATTCGTAGAATTTTTTGTTCTTAAAATACAATTATTTTTTAAATGCTTACCTCTACAGCCGTGGCAAGTATTAGGTATTGAGGAGAATGTATCGTCTTTTTTACTGTTCTGTTAGGATTTGAAAAACGACTATAGGCTTTTTTCTTAGATGGTCGGACGCTACGTACTTGTGAAGTGTAGATTTACAATACGTTGACTCTCTCCCGCTATTTTCTGGAGAGCTAATTTGGATCTATTTCTAATTTAGCAAGAATCCTGGATCTTATTTCCGCGTTTTTATTAAAACGTAAACCTTGTACGAATGTTAGGTATTTGAAGAATTCCAGAAAATTTTTTTAACTTGAACTTCTCGCCTTCTCGATTCACGACTCTTGCATAAGTGACAAAATATTCATCGTCACACTTTACTAAGTTAAGATATTGCTAATGTGTATTGAATATTGAGCTCCTATCAAAGAAAATTTTCGATAGCCTTATTACAGTTTCCTTAAAATTTATTTCACCTAGATTTTTGGCAAAATAAAATTTACATACATGTTTAGCAGTGGATATTTTTCTTAATAATAAACAAACTTCCTTTTCATCATTCCTATGCGAACAAGCGCTTTTGAAGATTCTTCGTATCTTCTATAATAAGCTGGAAAAGTTATTACTTCGTCTGGATTATATAAGAATTCGTAAATTGAATTAGCAACAGCAACTGGAGTGAATAAATCTGATGTTTTTCTTCCGTAGTTTTATTACATAATAATTCAAGAAACTTCTGTTGTTGTAATTATAATTGCTGTTCTTGTTATTTTTTGTTGTTGTTGTTTCAATTGTTTTTGTTGTGGCTTTTGTTGTGGCTTTTGTAGCGCCAACATTTGAATCATGATAGATTTTAGTTCTTCCATTTTCCTGTACTCCGCTGAATATTTCGCAGATTAATTTTTTAATAACATCGCCTAGTTTTTTTTGTCGTCTTACGAATATGACGTCTCTTTCGTTAAGTGTTAAATATTGACTAAATATCCTATTACGACGAGTAGGACAGATAATTTTTTGTTTGTTTCCCCGCGTAAGTTTAACCGAATACTCATCGCTACCTTTGTGATGTCACATCTAGAAATAACGTCTTCGAAAAAAATTGTCAAACCGTTTTTCTTTTCTGCCTCAAATGCTTATTATGTACCCATGTATATATATTTTTACAACGTCACGTGATTCCTGCACCACAATTCCTTTAATTACATCAAAACGAGGTTGACTATGTTTGTTCTCTGGCGATCCATGTTCAAACGCAAATGTCGGCAGTGACATTTTATTCATATATGAGAAATAATAATAAAATGTACTCTCAATTACAGTTCAAATATTACGAAGAAATTTATCTATGTTTAATGTGCAAGATCTTAGTTTTTCTTTGGTTATTTGTCGATTGTTGTCGAGCCATTAGCTTCTACCCTTTTTCTTCTTTTGGGAGGAGGGGGTCATCTATATCCATTTATATACAAAAGAAGAAGAAGAAGAAGAAGAAGAAGAAAAGAGGAAAGAAAAAATCCCCGGCAACGCAAACAACAAGAAAACAGATGACGCACTTCGAAATGAAGAAGACGCATCGTAGCTAACCGGCAAAAAGGGCGAAATATCACTCGAGAACTTCAGTCATCAACCTGATGAGGGTGTACAGCGCCGAAAATTCGTTCACAACTTCACTGACAGCTAAGGGCTCGACAACAATCGACAAATAACCAAATAATTCAACAACGCTGCTCAAAAGGAATATAAATACGCTGAAGAATCTGAGTTTTTGTTTTGTTTTTACCAAAATACTCAGTGTAAAATATCATGAAAACATTTCTGACCTTAGATTCCTGGTTGGAACCCAGAAAGAAATGTGTATACAACAGAAATCAATGGAAACAATAATAATAATTTGGAGACCTTGATTTAATTGGAAAAGTTTCGGATAGACTGACTGAATGGATTTCTGGTAGACCATGCCTTAAAGAAATATAAACAATTGTATTCACAAATGCAGCTAAAACTTTCCGAAGAGATTTATCTATGTAAAATGTATGTGTTCTTAGGTTGCATTGTTTTTTAGTTTGTTTATTTTTTTCATGATCAGTGGAAAATGTCATGATGCCATTTCTGACCTTAGACCTCTGGATGGGACCCGGAAGGAAATGAAAAGATAACAGAAATCAAAGGAAAAACTACTACTACTACTACTACTACTACTACTACTACTAATAATAATAATAATAATAATAATAATAATTTATAGATTCAATTCAAACTAGAGAGAATAAAAAAATAGAATTAGAATAAATGACGGACTCTATTGGAAAATGATTGTGTAAAACTGCTTTGCGATTTCAATGTAGTAATGTCATTGAAGCAAGAAGGTCAGACATAATTAGTCGGGAAGGAAAAATGGTGCTGGATCTTCAATATTGGCATACCATGGCATATAAGAGTAGTTGCGGGAGAAAAATCAAGTAGAAAAGTGTCAAGAATTGAAACATAATATTGTACTCTTAAGGAGGCTTAATGAAGAAGTCGTTCTTGTTGTGGAGAGAAATCTCAACATTAATATCCATAATCCAGTAATGACGACGTAACATCGAGGTACTATTTTCTAAACAATTTCATGTCAATTCACAGAATCATGGTCATTTCTTATGGTCCCTCTCCTGATCTTCAAATACCGATAGGACATCTACTTGAGTTAAAAGGTAATCATTAGGTAAAATCGGAACCATCTTTCATTTTGGGGTTGTTACGTCTTGAAAAGATTCAGAAATCTTACGTGAAAACAAAGGCACCCCCTTTTGTTTCTACTGTATACATGCGATGTCTTTTATAATAAAGGGAGAAATTAATGGATAATCAGAATTGGTTATAATTTGTAGTGTTACGTGTTGAAGTTGTAACAAAAGAAAAGAAAACGATTTACCAAAACACGGAGCTAAATCAAAAACAAATATTTAATTTACTAAAATCACAATATACAAATATACAATTGTAGCATTCAAAACAGAAAACATAGAGTCTACTGGCGGAATCTTACAAAAGAGAAGGAAAGGTGTGAGAATCAAGTATCTTTACCACGTTATGGCTAGCAGAATAATTTAAGTGCTATTACAAGAAATCCTCAAATTGGTATATATAGATTAACTTCCAGTTTGATCAATGAAAACATTAAAAAATTCTATTTACCAATTTAGTTCCATAAAGTTCTCTTTCAAGTCTTTGTTGGTCGGCAACTTTTCATAGAGATTCTTTCGGCTGGATATACGGATCCGTGAATCAAAGCCGGAATTGATAATGCCAGAAATTCTCTTTTTCAACTGACAACTCTTTTCCAAATACTTATTTTTATAGGGGCCATCGCCTAATTAGCATATTTCTCGATGTGTCTCGAATTTTCTCGAATATACTGGAATGATCTAGAATCTTCCAAACGTTCTATTTCTAATTTCTCTATTTTATAACTACTTCATGAATAAAAACTTTTTTGTATTAACAAGTAGGACTCAGTAGAATCCCTTACTATAAATTTTAGCCTTTATTAATATTTTTATATAGAAATGCATCCTGGTAACAGTAGTAGTGTGATGGAAATCACTTGGAAGCTCCCGGTCGGCACCCAGCAACTATTCCATCATAGTCTACTAAGACCTTGTCTAAACAAAAGGTAAATGTAGCATAACAAAATTACAATTTTAAAAATAATCTCTTAAAAGAAATGCAGGGAACGATTATTGAAAACCAATGAAACATCAGCAAAAGTACAAATACCTGAATGTTATTCACAGATGCTCTGGGCCCTTCCTAAAGTAAACAAGGTTGATTCGTTTTTTACAGCTTATCAACCTTTTCAGGATATTTAAAACCATATAAAAATATTTTTAGATTGTAAGAGTTGGAGGAGAATAATAATGATTTACTGGTCTTACTAATTAACCCATAGCTAAGGGGATGAGGTTGGTTTATACATTTCCCCGGGTTATATGAGCGTAAGTGAATAAAATGAATCCCTGAGGAATTGACACGCAGCTCTCTACTTAACAATTCTGAGCCATTATCCATTACTTCTTACCTGCACACACATCCAAGCGTACTGCACCTGATATTCCCCAGGGTCACCCATCTAAGCACTGACCAGGCTTAATGCTGCTCAACTTCGGTGATTGTACGGGAGCAGGTGTTTCAGCTTGATATGGCCGTAAGCAAATTAAACAAGAGAATAATGAAGAAATTTGGATCAAAGATCAAGGAAGTCTGTGACCAGAATTTGCAACTGTAATATGACATTGATATATTTGTAGAGGATTCCAGATCCATTACTATATTTATATTTATGATTCGACGCACGATTGATCAAACACATTGCAAAGAAAATAAGAAACAACACTAAAGTAAATAACAATAAACATGAATTAACAAATAATACAATTTATCGGGAGAAGAGGAAGAAGTTTTTGTTTTTTTTTCCCTTGGTCTGTTAAGAGACGTAAAGTTTTCATTGGAAGAAAGTCAATGAAAGATTGATTGAAATACATAAAGTTGTTGAGTTCCCATCGGAGTTTGTATTGGGAAATGTGCGTGCACCTGCATGTGTGTGTAAGAAATAAATTCGCGCCACAAATTGCTACCTGCAATTGAGTGCAGGTGTGTATGTGTGAGTTAGTTAAAACTAACAAACTTGTTCCCCCATGATTTCTGGCCGCTACCGTGGGCAACTGAGCCCTAACTGCTAGTAACACGTGTGTCTTTGCTTAAATGGGCGCACCTGGCTGCGCAAGAAAATAGGATTTAACACGTGAACATAGGATGACCAGTCAGGATTGACCAGTCACTGCCTGCTAACATAGCGTGTCTTGCGGATGAAAACACACATGTTGGTTTAATGCGCAGAAGTAAAAGAGTGAGTGTAGTAATATTTTACAAATATGCGTTGCAATGTGGATATGTGTGTGGGTGG
>JBBBDQ010002261.1:232500-257500 GCA_037127315.1 Ascarosepion bandense | reverse complement strand
TAAGGTTGGACAGGGTTGTTTTCTGTGTTTTTTTTCTTCTTTTTTTGTTAGACCCATGTTGTTTCTTCATCAACGACTTTCCCAGTATCATCCTTTCTAATCTCGGTATTTATGCTGACAACACAACTATTTAGTCCTCACCATCATGATCATGATCATTTATCCATCACACCCAGATGGTGCATAGGACAGCAATTTTTTCTTGCTGTTTTTGTAACAAACTGTTTTTTACGGTGCAGGGTTGTCAGCCTTGCACCCAACCCCCAAACCTGGTGGACCATTCTTGGTCCTTACGTTTACAGCACCTGGTATTCCCAAATGGTCACCCATTTAAGTACTGACCTCGATGTTGCTTGACTTCGGTGATCTGACGGGAACCGGTGTATTCAACACGATATAGCCGTAGACTTTAACAGGCTTAACAAAGTAAAACTGACTGTGATCGTAATAAATGGTGGCGTATTAATGTGAGATGATCTAGAATCAAGAATCTCAGCATGTCCATTACACGATTTGCTAAGTCAAATATCCGGCCAGAGACACGAAAGCTTTGATGTCAGTTTTCACGCATAAAGGAAACCACAGCGGCACCAGTTTGTAAGCATATCATCACTGAAACCCCGACGCACACATCCTAACCAGACTCTCACTTTGACTAAAGTTCAAATATTATGTATTTGTCTATACGGCTGAGATATGGTAGTATTTAAATTATTTACATTGTTAGGACTGTTATCCTCATCTTTATTGCCATTTTTAAGGTATATCATTATCATTTCATGTGTGATGCCACTTCCGGTAGCCATTTAGTTATCTCACTTTAACTTATCTCTCTAAGTAATTTGTTCACGACTGCTTTAGTCTGGTATTGAACTCACAACACTTTGGGTTAAGTTACTGGATCTAACAAGTGGGTCATGTGTCATTGAGGATATCAGTGTATGAATTTCTTGGACTTATAAACCTAATGTCTCAGTAATCATTTTTTTACTAGAGCTCATATTGCAATCTTTGACGCTAATGATTTTCAGCTTTTCTTTTTAACAGGTCTCATATTGCAATCTTTGACGATAATCATTCTCTCTAGCACGTCATATTCCTGGTTTCCATTCGAAATTCTTAGCACCCGAGGAAGCCCGGAGCGTATAACGACCAAAACATCCAAAATATTGCAGTAAAGATGAGAACAACAGTCCGAACAATGTGAATAATTCAAATATTGCATATTCACTTTTTGCAACAAATGCAAAAAAAGTAAATTATGCCGAGAAACATGCACGGAATTCCGTCTTCGATTTAATAACCATAAAAAACATGAAAGATAGCATCAATTTTCTGTAGCTGCACATTTCACCCAACCATTTCATAACATTGATGATATCAGATGTATGCTTTAATATCTTCATTAAAGTGGCAACACGAACGGCGAAAGTCCGAGTTAAAATACATTTCTAAAATAGAATCACATGTTAAAGGATTACACAGAGATTTAGGTTTACTCAGAGAATTACGGAGAAATCCTTCTACAACTACTCCAACCTTAACCGTAGTAAGCTAGTAGGCCGAAACTATCAAATTTCTAAAAATAATACAACACAAAAATAAATAACAAAAAAAAGTAAACAGGTTCTCCCGAAAAAAGCGTCCCACTTCTTCATTGTTTATTTCTTGTCTCGTTGGTAAAGGACACAGGCGTGTCCTAAAATTCCGACATTAAAATCTTTCCTTTCACGCTTCAGTTTAGCTAAATGGCCTACTAATAAAAAAAATACATATTATTAATCTTATTAGCAATGTTTTTAACATTTAGTTGTGTTTTTATTTCTCGAACTTCATTAACCAGCCTATTAATTCCACCTATCATAAGTAGCATACATGTACTATCTTCTCGATATATATATATATATATATATATATATATATATATATATATATAATGACAATATACATGCTAAAAAGTATGCCTTCTTCTACCGTACGCCTATGACTGACGCCACTTCGGTCGGGTTTCAATCCTGGGTTAAAAGCAATCGGAGTCTAACCGTACTGATGAGCTGTGATACAGCGAAACAGATCTGTCTGCGGATGACTATATATATATATAGTGTATTGAGGCAGCAGATATCCAACATTTGGATAATTTTTTATTAAGTTGGTTCTAAGCTTTCGGATCACATGAGCCATCTTCAGAGAGGTTACAAGGACGTTAGCATAAAAACATCCACCATCAAAGACGATTTTATCTTGTGTTGACATAAAACTTTGCTAAGCAACGATAACAGTTACCAAATAACAAACGCAGTTCATAAATTTGTAATGCAGTTCTATGACGTCACAACGTGTGAGAGCTCGAAATGATAACAGAACCATATATTTAAATGCAATGTAATGTGCTATGACCAGATTTAAACGCGATTTTATTAAGTGTGGCTTGTTTTGATTTAATGTAGATGGCCTCCAATATCAGAAGGTTCTTTTTACTGTGTGTATGAGTGAGTATTATTGTATTGTTGACTAAAATCTGTCTGATATTACCTACATGGCTACGTTTTTCTAAGAAATGTTTACTTGTACTCTGATCAGTATATGTTTAAAATATATATATATATATATATATATATATATATATATAGAGAGAGAGAGAGAGAGAGAGAGAGAATTTTGTTTTTGAGAAATGCAATCGACTTAACGGTAGATTTTCAAAAATTATACGACATCCTGTGTACGACAAGGTGCGCTTTTTATTCCCGTTCAGGCAATTCCTGGTAGTTACCAATTTTTTTATCCGATAAATTATTGGAACCAGTATCCTGACTTTTGGAATTAATTCTTGTCAGAAGTTTGCCAAACTTTTCAGGGTGTCAGTAGTTCTAATAATGCATAGAATAAGAAGAATATTGTAGGTCAGAATTGCAGACAACAATGCTTTTGTACTTATTGCTTGAGCGAATTGGTTTGTAAGAAAAGTGTTTAGATTTACGCTACGCTAACTCTCCATATAAAAAGAGAAGATATATATATATATATATATATATATATATATGTGTGTGTGTGTGTGTGTGTGTGTGTGTGTGTGTGTTATTATGGGCATTTTGATTTTTTCTAAAGCTTTCTTTAAAAATGTTAGTCCGAATGATTCATAAAATAATCTTTTTATATATTTCTAATGGAACCGGACTATATATATATATATATATATACCTGTGTGTGTGCGTGTGTGTGTGTGCGCGCGCGGGCGTGTGTGTGTGTGTGTGTGTGTGTGTATACAAATGGATTACCCACTTATGGACTCTCCTATCGAAGGTCGTGAGTCAGAGTAAAAATATTCGACAGTTCATTTCGTGAGAAAGCTTGCCGATAAATATCACCAGCAAACGTGTTGACAAGGACAATGTCACACTGGAAAAACTGACACAAAGAAAGAAAGAAAGAAAGAAAGAAAGAAAGAAAGAAAGAAATAGGCGGGGTATGAGAGAAACAAATTGAAACTTCTTCCCAAAAATATCTCATTCGATATTAATTTAATTTCTAATTCTATGTAATCCAGATTGTCGAGAGTAAGTACGATTAACGCGGTGAGGATCGCTCTCCGGGTGAAAGACGAACGAATCTCTCTCCAGACTAACATATCAGGATTCAAGTGATTTTTCATTCTCTATCAGAATATCGGTATTACACAATCAGCTTACATGTTTTGCTGTGAATACAGAAAAATATTTATATAGAAGAGTATAGCGGTATAACTGTTAAAAATGAAATCAATAATTAAGTTCAAATGTTCCTTTCATATGATTGCTCTTCGAAAAGCATGAATCGATATCTCTCTGCGTTCTTCTTTACTGCTTTAGGTTAGAAAAGGATTCGTATTCCGAGATAATTGGAGCAGAACGGGATTTTGGCTAACAACTTCCAAATAACAACCCACTCAGCTTTCAAAAGGATTGGTAAAATCAGAATAATTCGTATTGGTCTGAGGCGTTAAGAGGAGAACTTATCTAATGATGCACAAACATACGAAATAAATTGCCGAATTAATATAAGCATTTAAAGACACATGTATAGCTTAGTTGTCGCTCGCATCAGAAACGAATTCATCCACAAAATCGACTGAACATGTTGACCACAAATCTACCCTTAAGTCACTAAATATAGCAAAAACGTTGCTCTATATGTCTTGCCATCTTAAAACTACTTTTGAAACAAAATTTGTTCTCAATGAGCTTAGCCAAAAAACAAACCCCAATTTCTGGATGTTCTTGTAGATTCTAGTAATGAATTAATGATTCTAGTAATTCTTGTAGATTCTAGTAATAATACTTTTCACAACTTCAGTATATAACTTCAGTAACTGTTATCGTTGCTTAGCAAAGTTTTATGTCAACACAAGATAAAATCGTCGCTGATGGTGGATGTTTTTATGCTAACGTCCTTGTAAGACTTGATGGCTCATGTAAGCCGAAAGCTTAAAACCAACTTAATAAAAAATTATCCCAATGTTGGAGAATTTTTGTCTTTATTTTCACCTGAAATTAAAGCCAAAGTACGATCAAAAATTCATGCCACCTTAAATTTATTTGTCAATGCCCTCTTCGACACAAAATTGGCGTTATTAAAAATTTCCTAAAGAGAGCGTACGAGAATTCATCTTCCCAACCGCTTTTCTTTAAAGAAATACACAATTAAAAAAAAAAAAACGCTTGTCAACAACGGCTTTCCAAATTGTTTACTTGATTTCCATATCAAACTTTTTCTTCATAACGTAACCAATGGCAACCACAAACACGCAGACAAATCCAACAACAATATTTTTTACAAAAATCAAACGCACAATAACTACAGACAAGATGAATCTTCTCTTCACAATAACATCCGAGATGATGTAACACCGACCCTTCCAAACAAGAAAATTAAATTATCTATAATAAAAAATTCAAAACTGCCAACCTCATTATGAATAATAATAATTCACCTGCAAAATCCGTAAACAATTACATTGGCTATACCACCACCAAATTGACGAGAAAATTCACCTTACACCTTTCCCACAACAGTTCCATCCGATCTCATTTAAACACACATCGAGATCTTCCAGGACCTAACCGTGATATCCTCATTAATAATACATACATAATAACATCATTCACATGAAAAAGAAGATTGAAAATAATGGAGGCATTATTAATAAAAAAGAGAAATTCTACACTTATTAACATCAACTATGAACACGGTAACAATGTGCTTACCGTGTTCGGAACTTAGCATACACAAAACTCTATATGCATAAACTTTTCACATGTTTATTTATAAGTAAAACAAAATTAATTCTTGATAATGGCTAAAAGTATAGCCGAAAGCGTTCGAAAGTACAAAAGCTTTAAACAATTTTTTAATTTGGGTTCCGAACAGAAAAAAGATTACGAACACATGAAAAATTATATAAAAACGTAATGATAATATTTTGTCATTTTTCAATGAAACATATATATATATATATATATATATATATGATAGAATAAAAAAGAACAAATAGGAAACTATCTCAATCTAACATATTACATTTTTATTAAAGTTTCTTCAGAGACCGAGAGAAAAATATACACATATGCACATATATTAACTAACGTTACCATCCAACATACACCTAGACAGACAAATATTTCTGCACAAAGGTACACATACAATATTATACAGTTTACAATACAAAATATTCCATTGCTTTAATACACTTGACACGTATCTGACGATTAAAAACTAACCCCGAATCACAATTTTTCTCTTGGTCTCTGAAGAAGTTTTTAAAAAAGTGAACCATGTTAGATTGAGATATTGTTTCTACTTTGTTCTTTATTCTATCGTCTTATTGGATTCCGATCCATATACTCAAGTCTCTCTCTCTCTCTCTCTCTATATATATATATATATATATATATATATATATATATATATATATATGATCGATACTGAAAAGAGTTTGTTTGGCTGCTTACTGATACTTGTTTAATTGAAAACGACAAACCTGGAATTTTTAAAAACATTTCTTGTTAATATTCAACTGAGCGTATGCTTCGGGTTTAATGAGTGCAGATGTCGAATGTTCTGTGATCGAGTGCTTTCAAGTCTACTTCAGGTTACTTTCAAAAGCAAAGTTTATGTACAAGTGTCCGTCTTTCTTATACCAAAATGCCCTTACATTCAGCGTGGTTCTTGTGTCTAAAATTATCCTTAAAAGTTGTTAAATATATTTAAAATTGTAATCCCAAAGTTCACGAAGGTTACTTTTTGTATTTCGAAAGTTTACAGCTTCTAAAATTTAAAAAAAAACTAAACAATATTATCACTTCCTTATTTTTATCTAAATGTCTTTTGCAAAGGTCATCCAATGCAAAATGTCGTTTCAATTTCTTCTGATCCAGCAGCTTCTTTTCTCGCGCTTCCCGCTTATGGAACTCCCTTCCATATATTTGCTATCCTGACGGCTGCAACCTCCAGGAATTTAAATGCAAAGTCAATTCCCATCTCTTATCCACTTAACCCCAGCCCTTTCTACATCACCCCGTGTATCTTATTCTTTTTCTTCCTCTCTACCTTCGCAACTGTCTTCACTCCTGTGTTCACATCCTTCTCTCGCTCTTTCTCTTTCATCCCCTGAAGCTGGTTCGTCTGTCTTCACTCTTCTCCTGCCTAAAACTTTAACTCTCTTATGTTGCCTCCTGCGCATCAGTGGCGGTACCGCCTTGCTTGGGGTGAAATGATAAAACAAGGATGATATAAATAAACACAAATTAGACACCAATTAATAAAATCAGCCACAAATTTGGTTTCGCGAAGTCTAGGGTCGTAGGGGCGCTACAAAGGTGTTTCATGAGCAAGACAGCCTGTCGGAGTTCAACCATCTCCAGGCTGGGTTGAATTCAGTGTTTCCTTTCGCATAGACTGGTTACCAACCAAGGCTATAGGGTTCAGTATGTCCTGCTATTTAGACATAGCTGGGTGGAGGATAGGGATTCATACTTTTCCCAATGGTATTAGCCCATATTTGCAGATGCCGCAATCCAAGCCTTTATCCATTACGCCATCGTGTCTGATAATTAACCGCATTCAATACGTGGGAAGGACTCACTCAAATAACAACAATATGAAAAAACGAAACCATGACTGTGTATAATGGATTCAAATGTAATTGGTGCTAATATAGAAAACCGTGACGAGAAGTTTATTTTAGCTATTCGCAAAGAGTCTGCTGTGTCACTGAATATATAATCAGAGGGAATTAAGATTTTTGCATATATAATAAATCTTACCTCCGATAACAAACCAAGTTGTATACTGCACATTATCTATCTATCTATCTATCTATCTATCTATCTATCTATCTATCTATCTATGTGGGTTACGATTTAAATATCAGGTCGGTGCAAAAGTTTTTGCCGATTTAAAATTTCATCTTGAAAATGAAAAACTGTGTGTTTTTGAAAATCTTTATTCACAACAATAACGACCATTGCTCTCTATAACTTGATTCCATTTATCAACGAGCTTACAAATGCCTCGCTTGTAAAATTCTTTAGGTTTTGATGTGAAATATGAATCTAACTCATGTTCAATCTCCTCTCGTGATGTTAGCCTAAGGCCATCTAAATGGTTTTGTAATCCTCGAAATAAGTGATAATCCGAGAATATGCAGGATGGCGCTTCTCATCACCTGTGACAAGCCGACCCAAAAATGGTGTCTGAAGATGTCGTGAAAGCAAAGATTCGCAACAAGAAACACGTTGTCGCAGGTTCTCTGGAGAACATGGGTGAGAATATTGCAGAAAAATATGAATGATGCTTTAATAATCTGAAAGAAAAAGTTATAAATTAATCATGTTGATATGTTTAAGTAATAACAATATGCATAAAATAAATTACAATGATTTAAAATGCCCATTTTACAAACCGGCAAAAACGTTTGCACCGACCTGATATAAACAGTGAGGAGAAATATCTTAAATATCTTATGCTGCATAGGTTGTTTTTATCAAAAACCCAAAGTGTTAATATATTTTAGAAGTATATCGCCCTTTATTGAATTTCTGTGTAAAAAATAAAAACTCAATATTTTTACCGGCATTTTAGCTAGACAAATTTAATATGACATAAACCACAATTAAAAGGCATTCTGTTGAAGATCTATCTCGCAATAATCCCCTTACTTGTTAACCGTATTTTTTGCCCAATATTTTTGGCGACAATATCAGCCCAAGCAAGGCAGTAAATCTACTAAAACGAAAGGGGGTTTCAAGGTGCGGAAGAATTCAGAAAGACAAGTAGGCCAGACTCAGTCAAAAGCTTTCAAAATGTCCAGTGGTAAAATCGAATTTCACCCTTTTTATCTCAAACATCTAGACTTTTTCCCTAACTATCTTTAGCACATCAGCAGTTGACCTGGAAAAACAAAAGTTGTATTGCTTGTCTGAGAAAAGGCCTCTGCACTGAGAGATTATGAACGAATTCAGTATTGATTATGATCTCTAGTAGCTTATCAAAATGTGGTAGAAGGCTAATAATCCGATAGTTAAAAAGATTGGACAGCTCCTCAGAGTTCTTAAAAACTGGGGCAACAGATGATGACTTCCAGAAGGCAGGAAAGCAGGCAGCAGCAAAGTATTTATTAAAGAGTTTTGAGAACAGGAGCCAGTTCGGGAGCACACTTCTTGACTATTACAGGGATTCCATCGGGCCTATATGCTTTATGGGGATTTCCATTAGAGATGATAGCAGAAACTATGGAAAGAGTTATATGCATATCAACAGGGACTTATTTTGAACATTGAAATTAGGCAGGGATTACACCGGATGAGTCAAGAGCAGAGTTTGAGGTGAATTTATGGGCAAAGCATTCAGCTTTATCAGCAGAGGATGTTAACACCTCAAATTGAGCATCGGCATGAAACAGACTGTCGCAACATTAATGTTCACTTTTATATATATAAAGAGAGATAGAGCGAGAGAGAGAATGACAATTTTTTAGTATTGGGTCAATTTGAGGTTAATCTATTTTTCAAAAAGATATATTATCACACTCACTTCAAAAAAGACAAGAAGGCTATAATAATAATAATAATAATAATAATAATAATAATAATAATAATAATAATAATACTGAAAAATTACTTTACCGGGACATTATATGTGTGTGTGTGTGTGTGTGTGTGTGTGTGTGTGTGTGTGTGTGTGTGTGTGTGTGTGTGTGTATATCTTCAGGCCAGCATAACTCCTGCTAAAAGCAAATTGTATTGGTAACCAGATCTGTAATATTCAATAAGTTTTAATAAGTTCAATAACTTAAATGATTATCAGACTCAAGAATCCCATGACAAAATGCTGATCAGAGCAAAATATTTGACAAATCTATTCAAATTATTAACAGATATATTTATACGTTTTCTTTTTTAGAAAAGTATTTCGACGCTATTCAGATAAGTGTTTTAACATTTTTTTAGTTCATTGAAACCAATATATAAATAGATAACAAGTGACGTTGTATTTGTAATCCCTTGTGACACTGCAGATAATGAATAAAGTCTCAACGAAATCAGACAAATTGATTTGGATAGAAATCAGATTATACAAAAAATATATTCTAAAAATAATTCAAGTGTATGTAAAAATATTAATGAGGAGATTGAAGAGTTTTACGATGACATCAAAGTAATGACTGAGTGACAATTCATAGTAAAGGATGAACACGGGTGGTGCAGTAGATATTGGCTCGGAACGAGAAATTGGAGAGCGGAATTCGAATTCTAGTCGAATTCACTTACGCGCTAACAAACTTGGAAAATCTTTTGCTTAGTCTATCATGTCTATTTTGAGACATGATAACCCAAGCGTGTATCACGTATGGCTGACTGACTGAAGACAGAAATCATACAGTTTTGAGGAAGCATGGGTGGAGACAAAAAAAGTTGAAGAGAAATGAGAGAGGCTAAACGTCAATTAACATTCCGGACAGACACAATGATAATTGTGAATAGACTTTTCAAAATCAAAATGGCTTCAGCTCAGATGAACATACATCATTGGTACCCACCATACAAGAATTTGCTCAAGCCACAAGATTAGCAACTAGGTCCCACCCTTTTACTGTGAAACCAATAAATTGTAAACGCAGATTCTACTCCAACAGCTTTTTTTCTCGCACTCCCCACCTGTGGAATTCACTTCCATTTACTTGCTTTCACGACAGCTACAATCTTCAAGAATTCAAATATAAAGACAATAGTCATCTTCTATCTCACTAACTTGCATCCTCTCTCTTTCTCTCTCTCTCTTTCATGCTCTCTTCGTCCACGCCACTCTCATCAGTTTTCTCATCATTCTCCTACCCTCTTCATGACACCCCCTGTAACCTGTCACTCTTTCTCATAACTTTTCTCCTATGTAACCCCCTGCACAACAGTGGCGGTAAAATGAAAAAGAAACAGACAGAAGTCTAAATCGGGAAACATGAAGGCGAGAGAACACCCTACAAGAAAATAAAAATAATTTGCTTATTTCAATAATTGTCAAATGAGTAGCAAATATGCAAAAAAAAAAAAAATAAAATAAAATAAAATAAAAAAATAAATAAATAAAATAAAATAAAAGAAAGAATAAAAGCCCATACAGACAGTGGATAGATAATATGCCTGGAATTATTTATGAATGAATTTGTAAAAGAACTGATGCTGATATATTAGAAGTCCTCTCGTGGCTGAACATAATTACTTTGACTTTGATATAAAGAATATTTATGGATTACGATTCTCTCGTTGGTGTCGTCTAAGATGAAGCAATCTTTTTCAATTAGTCTTGGCACTGATTAAGATTTCAGCCCACATATATACATATCAATCTACTGGAGGTCACTGGTCAATCTTTATGTTTTGATTAAAAATGCCACAATCTTGCATTCTCACACAGCTTCCCACAGTCATTACAAGAAACGTCATTCCGAATGTTATATGTATTGAGTCTCATACTCTCATGATATGTACGATGTGCGTTGTGGGGCAGTGGATATCGGCTCGGAACGGGAAATCGAGAAGCTGATTTCGAATTCCAGTTTGATTCCTTGAATTCACTTATTCGCAAATACTCTTGAGGAAGGTATTAATCCGCCTCTTCCTTCCAGTTATGGCTAAAGTAAGAGGACAGATTAGGTTTTGTACCCTTGGCTGGTAACCAGTCTACCGCTGAAATTAATGGCAACCTAGTGCGGGTTAATCTTCAGCCCAGTCAGTCATGTCTCTTTAGAGACATGATCGTCTAAGCGCGTAATGCGTATAGCACTTAACTGACTCTCATGAGATCACATATGACTGGACAACCGGCCTTTGACAGATAGATTCGGCAGCAAATTTGACATGTTTAATGTATAAAATGTACAGATAGAGTAAAACTGTAAAAAGACAATATGAATAAAGGCAAGGGGAAACATTATCTTATTTGACGCGTTTCATTCTCTGAGGGGCTTTATCAATGAATGATTATATATTTATATATATATTATTTAAAACTTGCGACATCTATGTCCACACTCTCTCACTAGATAGATAGATAGATAGATAGATAGATAGATAGATAGATAGATAGAAGAGAAAAATAATGATATAGAGAAAGGGTTGTTGAAAGTTTCTCTGACTGATCCATATTTACTATTTGAACATTAGGTCAGATTTTGAGACGAGGTTTGAATCGAGAACTTCTCAGCTCTCTCTTACACCTATATATTGATGGATATACTGTACCAACCTCTATATATCTTACACTCTAACCGTAAGTGCTGACACCGTCATAGATCAATGAAAATGGTGAAATTAAAATGCTAGAGCCAAAATTACAAATGACGACGCCCAAAATTGATAGCATACGTATTTGTCCTTGTCTTAATAATGCCCAGAATGTTGTTGGAAACAACTAATGACGAAAGTTTGGCCGATATCTATATTTGTATGGTAGACATGTACTTTATCTTGTACATAAATAAATTGACGAAAAATTAATAAAACTTTGTTTATCAGCTCAATTAAATTTTCATCCCTATATGACTAGGTGGATGTTACAACTGACAAGTAGCAATCAAACTTTTCATTTTTATTTTTCAATAAAATGTTGCAAGTTTGAAAAAGTCTTTTGTAATGCCGGATGTAATAACTATGCTTTTCGTTCGGCATATAAAAGAACAGAGGTATTGTTTATATATATATATATATATATATATATATATATATATATATATATATATATATATGTCACCCCAAGCAAGGCATTTTACTGCCACTGTTTTGCAGGGGCTTACATAGGAGGAAAGTTATGAGAAAGAGTGACAAGTTATAGGGGGTGTCAGGAAGTGGGTAAGAGAAGGATGAGAATACTGATGAGAGTGGATCATTAGAGAGAGAGAGAGAGAGAGAGGATGCAGGTTAGTGAAATAGGAGATGACTATTGACTTTACATTTAAATCCTTGGAGATTGCAGCTTTCGTGAAGCAAGTAAATGGAAGGGAAATGCGAGAAAAGAAGCTGATGGAGTATAATTTGCGTTTACAATTTATTGGCTTCACAGTCATAGGCTGGATCCTAGTTGCTAATATAATGGCTCGAGTAAATCATGTATAGGGGGCACTAGTGAGCTAAGTTCATCGGAGCAGAAGCCTTATTTATAAAAAGTAAAAAATAAAAGTATTTGTTATTCGGCCATGTCTTATATAAGATCTCATGGACCAGAAAACTGTTCTTTGCAACTTCGATAAAATTTGGTAACCAAGTATGCAATCTTTATCACTTTTGAAACGGCTAAAAGTAATTATCTTCCAGTTTTATTTTTAAAATAAATAAATAAATGAAACGTTTTTGGCCTCAAAATTTCGATTTGAACTCGGATATGACAACCGAAAGAAAATGTGATCAATAGACATCCATTTTGGTCAAAGTTAATGATTTTTTTACAGAAAATGCCAACACCGAATCGTGAGTGTTGGACGTCGCTTTTTCCTCGTATTTCTCAACGGAGGTAGGCAAAGCAGAACGGAAGAAGCACTAACAACGACATTCCCAACCATATTTCCCTTTTCTCCCGGCTTCCAATTTCCGCGTGGTTTCTCTTTCGTATCTAGTTTCCTTGACACACTGTGTCACTCCATATCGCAAACCTTGTCTGTCAGCTAACATTACGGTGTGATAGCGGTTGTGACCCGACTTACACGTCTGACATTACAGATATGGCATTAAGCAAAACAAATGCCTCCGAACAGTTTGATGTAAGGGCTTTAAAATCTCCTTGCAAAAATCACTAGAGTTTGTGATTCCACTGAGCGTTATCCATCACATAACATATACATAAACAGTGCAAAATAGTTGCTACTGCGCATGTATAAGCATCTGTATATATATATATATATATATATATATATATATATATATATAGGCGTGTTTATACGCGCAAAATAGCCTGCCTTCTTCTACTGGACGCTCGTGGCCTAGGGGTAGAATCGCCGACTGACGCCAATTCGGGTTTCGATCCTGGGTTAGCAAGCGACCGGAGTTTAAGCCGTACTGATGAGCTGTAATACAGCGAAACATATCTGTCTGCGGATATATATATATATATATATATATATGTCAGTGAAGTGTCATACGTGATACACGCTTTGGGATATTATGTCTCGAAAGAGACATAACTGACTGGGCAGAAGATTATCCCGCAGTACGTTACCATTGCTTTCTGCGGTAGACTGGTTGCCAGTCAAGGATATAGAACCTAATCTGTCCTAGTATTTGATCCATAACTGGAGGGAAGAGTGGGATTAATAACTATCCCAAGGGTATTTGTGCCTAAGTGAATGCAAGGAATTCAACTGGAGTTCGAACTCTGCTCCCCTATTTGTCGTTCCGAACCGACATCCGCTTCACCACAACGTACATCCCTTATCATCCATATATCAATCGGATGTCTAACCGTACTGATGAGCTGTGATACAGCGAAACAGATCTGTCTGCAGATGACTATATATATATATATAAACTCGCAATTTTTAAAATTGCAATTATAACGTTTTTATCCATGGTTGCATGCACCTAATAGGTATTTTTAGCATGGTTACACTTAGTCATAATTTCTTTGAGAATAGCATAATTTTTAATTTTTTTTCTACATATTTTGCCACCGTTGTAAGGCTTGGTTGTTTTCACTATACTCCACGTTATGTCTGGTTCCATGATTTGATTTCAATTTTCACACGTGGCTAGCTAATTTTGTACAATTTTTAAAGTTTTTTTTAATGTAGACTTGTGATTGAACCACATATACTTAAAGGTGCCTTTGGTTGATCCTATATATATATATATATATATATATATATATATTGGTCATTTAAGTCATATACTTTTGCTTTGTAAATGACTTCTTTTGTACTGCAAAGTCCATGAAATGTACATTTATTTTTATCCCTGCATTGCATTCTTATTAGTGGTCTTGTTTTGTACAATGCTGTCTAAATTTCTGGCGTTTCGTTTTTTATGAAACTATCTAAATTACTAGTACATCTATAACTTAGCTTGATTGTGTTTCTATTGAAAATTTTGTTTAGTTCTGAGCCTTTTGAAAAGTGTCTATCTATCAGTTTAAAAAGTATTTGTCCTATTTAGGTCTTTACCTCTAAATTAAATTGTGGGTTGAACCAGATAATGTTTCGTTTTCTATTATCGTTTTTTGTTTGTCTGTTTGGTTGAGAATTATATTGTAAAATGTTTTTATGGCTAGAGAATGCATCTCCAACAATATATATATATATATATATATATATATATATATATATATATACATTTACAACTACATTAACAAGACGTCTTACATTACACTTGTCTGACCATTCGTCCATTTCTAGACATCTACAACAACATTCCTGTCTACATTCACAGTATTAAAAAATAATGATCGATAACACAACTATCCTACACCAAGGAAACAACAAACGCAGACTACAGATCCTCGAGGCAATATTCATGAAAAAACTTAAACCGTCAATTAATAGAATCACTTATAAATACTGTAGTAATGTTCTAAAATGTTTATAAAAGTAACAGTTTTTTTCATGCTTTAACATGTGCAGGACTATGGAATTATAACATAAAAATTCCATTTTGGATAATTTTCACGTTCTAATGAACGCTATGCAATTTGCCAACCGTTATATTTGAAGCAAGAAGAAAATTTACAGTAATTTTTAGCAACACAGTTTTGCGGCTATTTTTTCTTCCCACAAATCAAACTCCTGCAGATGATCTCGGAAGGAAATTGAAAGTACTTGGGTACATCAAGAAATGAATAATAAAACCATCTGTCAACGTTACAGCTCATTTCTTCCATCCTTCAATTATAATACGCGAAAGATTATCCGTGAGTATGAACGGATTTTATTAAAAATAAGAAAACACAATGTTTGCAATTTATTTAATCTGACATGTCTAAAAAAATATTTACTGCCTAAATACACACACACACACACACACACACACACACACACACACATATATATATATATATACACGATGCGATGGATAAATTGTCTAAATGACATAAAAATAAAAATGATACTGGCATCTCATTTTAACAGATATATTTACAAAAATTAGACAAAAATATCTTGAAATACTAAAGAGTAAATTTATTCACAATTGGCTTCAACCACGTCCTTCGAACGACTTCAGGGTCTCCTTTAACCTTTCTGAACAGTCTTCTTGTTTAAGTTAGTCAATGTTGCCATAATTCTTGCCTTTAACTTATCTTTGGTGCTACAAGGAGTTTTGTTGGCCTTTCGGTCAACTTTGTTCAACACGTAATAATCAAGGAGGTTGCAGATTGACACACAAACAGAGGTACCCAACTGACCCTACTATACCGTGCAATCGTCAAAATCAGAAAGAGGCTC
This sequence comes from Ascarosepion bandense, assembly GCA_037127315.1. NCBI lineage: Eukaryota > Metazoa > Mollusca > Cephalopoda > Sepiida > Sepiidae > Ascarosepion > Ascarosepion bandense. Next base: position 241,545 of record JBBBDQ010002261.1, on the reverse strand, counting down.
AAGCGCGAAATTAGAAAAATATACAGTGGCAACAATGTATTCATCATTCGCTATATATATATATATATATATGCATGCAAAACTTTGCTTATTCTGTCACAAAATAATATCCGGTCCTGAGCTTGACGGTAAACTGCATCAGGTACCAAGGCCTCTGATTGGGAGGTTATGAGGAGCATGAAACCACCTCTTAATTGCTGTTGTTCCCAGGTCCACCCTGATCCGGAGTGGTAGCATCTGTTAGGGTCCCAGCTATGGGCAAATAATCAACCCCAAACTGGGGTCAAAATACTATGAAAGTATAAAAATACGCTTTTATAGAAATATATACATAAAAAAGACTTTTATAGAAAAAGATGTACTTTTGAAGGGAAAATGTTACCAACAATACATTTTTGAAGAAAAAATTATTCTCAGCAAAACATCTTTGAATACAAAACCAGAAGACATTTTCAATTTTCTAAAATAAAAAAGAATAAAAATTGTCATTAAAATCTGACTAAATCAACCTTCTTACTATAACCAAACATTGTAAAAATACCTTAAAGCCCCACCTTTTTGACTTTAAATAACCCACAGATGTTGATATGCCATTAAACAAAACTCAAACTTGAACTCAAACACCATAATATCCAATGAGGATTAAACTCATTCATCAGCTGCTTGGGTACTGAGTGCTTCATACAAAAAACGAAATCGGCATTAAATAAACGAACTGCTGTTGATATGTCGTAAAAAACAAACCAACCAGCCTAAGCTGGTAATAATCATTGTCGTTTTTCGGAGGATTTCCTGTCAATATTTTTATCTTCTTGAATATTTTATCTTATGATTAAAAAAACTTAACTCCATTTTATTTTTTTTCCTCTTTGCCATCCTGTTTTTCTTTCCACCTTTTCTGGCACTCATTTTTTTTCATTTCATTTGCAGGTCTCTTCACGGAAGAAGTGACAAAATTTTTTAGAAACCATCTCAAAAGCAACCTTAGGTGAACTAGTTAACAATCGATTGTCTTTTGAATGGCAAACAGATTTCACGACCAACACAATTTTTTGGAGCATCCACTGTTAGCCATTAGAGACTCGACCAAAATCTCCAATTAATGTGTGCTGTGGCCAGAGTTGGTAGGGAAGATTGCATATCGATCCATGCAACCCCTTTTTGCCATAAATCTCTACTGATACTGTTATTATTGTGTGACAATATTCAAACGAGTGATGTTATGCAATAGGATTAGATAAGTTCTCCTATCGCCCGGTTCGAACTCTTCCACGTTCTTTTGAATGGGAGTAGAGGTTTATTCATTATTTTCTGTTTAGTATTGAGGTCTCTCTAAAGTCTATTCTCTGTTTTCATTTCCAGTAGCTATTTTGCGTCTTAGTGGTATTATCGCTTTGTTTAAGGTTAAATGATTCAAAAAGAACAAATGGGTTGGATATTTCCTGATTGTCTATCTATGTGTCTTAAATATTGGTTTATGCAACAGTGAATACGTTTGTAAAAGAGATAATGAATCTTTATTAGCATGCAATAATAACAATGTCGAAATCTGGTGGAAATTGACGATTTTCATACCGTGCCCAGTGAAGAAAAAACTCATGACTGGTTCGCATAATCCCCAACCATGCACCCTGTAAAGGAAGTAATAAAAAAAACAACTTTTGCAATCGCTTTTATTGAACAAATCTACAGTAATGCTGACAAAACTAGCTCATCACACTCCATTCCAAGATAATTGGTGGAGAAAATATTCAATGAAAGTACATTTGAGCAAACCTCTCTCTAACGACACAGATCAAAAGAGATAAATATAAAGGTTTTTACACTTATTATCCATTCCCCCTTTATATATATATATATATATATATATATATATATATATATATATATATATGAACATGCGGTGCAGATATAGAAGAATCGAAAAAAGTATCCTGTACATAAAGGGGTAGGATAACTCTCTAGGAGAGCTCTAAATATTTATGTATATAAATACATATAGAGCAAATATATGTAAAAATTAAGACAGACACGTTATTCCATGGTTAAGCGGAAGTGTAGACTTAAGATAGCCGCTTAACCATGGAATAACGTGTCTGTCTTAATTTGTACACACACACACACACACACATATATATATATATATATATATCATAAATATGAAATGCGTAAATAAACCGATAACGCTATATATATATATATATATATATATATATATATATATATATATGTGTGTGTGTGTGTGTGTGTGTGTGTGTGTGTGTGTGTGTGTTAATCATTTCACCCGAACAACGCAGAAATGCCACTGGTGCGCAGGGGGTTAGAGTGACAGAAAAAGGGTACAAGAGATGTCGAAAACTGGATATGAGATGGATGAGAATCAAGAAGATAAATGATGACGATTGACGTTGCATTTAAATTTTGGAGACTGTAACTATCAAGAAAGCAAGCAAATGGAAGTGAGTTCCACAAACGGGAAGAGCGAGAAAAGAATCTGTTAGAGAAGAAGTGGTAGTTAAACTAGTTCGTCGATAAAAGGTGGGATTTTAATGCCAATCCAGGTAATTTGTTTTACTCCCTTTTTCGATTTCTTTTTTGTTTTCCCTTCTTTTCTATCCTCTTTACCTCCTACAATTTTTCAAAAATAAAAGGAAAGTGAGAGTTTTTTAATCTTCTTTTTCAAAAATAACACTTAACCATCATTATTAACTACCTGATAATACATTGTTTTTTCGATGTCGAAACAAAATGTACACTTTTGTAGTAAATTATAATTTGTACATGTTCTAAACTATAACTTATAATAAATATTCATTGCTCCATTTCTATATTGAGCACTGTTTTAAATTAATGTTTTGCAGGTTATTAATACTTTCTTCGTTTTTTATTCACATATATATATAGCTAAGTATAGCGTAAGTATGGATAAATAATATTCCGTATCCAAAGAAACTCTATTCCCAAAACAAGTGCTCAATACAAAGTAGAGATAAGCCCATAACAAATGAACTTTTGTGCCTGTTCTTGTATTCTTCAGATAAGAGATTGTTTTGTTTTGATTGGTCCACCCTGTCTTTGCAACAACGCCTTCCTGATTAAAGGGGTTTAGCTACTCTTTTAACCTTTTTAAACCCTCAAACTTGTAATTGAATTCATCTCTTGATAAGACACGGATAGTGTCGAAACAAAATGACTACTTTTGTAGTGATATTATAACATATATATATATATATATATATATATATATATATATATATATATATATATATATAGTGTTATATTGTAATTACGGTTGATTCCAAAATTGTTGGTATTCTCATAGTTTACTGGTAGAAAGTCATTTTAGGCAAGTAGAATTTTTGTTCAATATTCAGAAAGAGATAGAGCATTAACAGAATTAACATGGAGAGGTTTTTCACCTTTGAGCAATGCTGTTTCATTCACGCTGACCTAGAAATTTCGTGAAGGCATTGCTATAATATCTTCACTCTTCAGGATTTTTATATTACTACTGTTATTTTGTGATTCTTTTTATATTTATATGAAGTTTGGTGTAATTTGATAACTTTGTGTATGAGTGATTCTTATTGCTTGATGAGTTTGGTTTCTTAAGTGCTGTAAGTGGTTAATTGTTTTTTAATTGCTTTTTATTGTATTGACCTCTTTTTGGCATACAGTGGAACCTTTACTTACGAAAGGCTATACATACGAAATTTTCAAGTTACGAAACGCCTCTTTGGAAAAATATTGCTGGAGTAGGATTTGCGTTTACATTTTATTGGTTTCAAAGTAAAAGGGTTGAACCTAGTGGCTAATCTTGTTGCTTAAGGAAATTAATATATAGGGGACCAGTGAGCTAAGTTCATCGGAGCAAAAGCTATGAAAGTATTTGTAGAAAAGATACAGGGAAGCCGGTGAGAAAGTGACTGTATCCGAGCTGCCAAGTCGTGATCGATCACATTACAGATTCTCCGCTGGATTTTGTCAAGGACTCCTAGGTGGATAGCAGGAGCACCCGGCCAGATATGGCAGCAGTATTCAATGCATGGGCGGATGATAGATTTGTATATGTCCAAGATTGTTTCAGGTGGGAAAAAAACTTCCTAGCCCTACACAGAGAACCGACTTTCTTAGCAGCGGATTTAGCTATGGATTCTAAGTAGTCATTTCCCTTGAGGTCGGTTGAGACAGTTAACCCGAGGAGGCGCAGTGTTTTGCTTTCAGGGAGACTAGCCTGATCCATGCTAATCACGATTGTCTGTGATGGTTAATAGATAAGTTTTACAAACCTGGTTTCTTCGACAGTGTTTTTCACATCAGTTTTCGGGAATGTGTGCACCTATCTCCGACAACGAGACCGAAAGGAAGTCAGAAAATGAAAGGCTATGAAAATCACACAGCACAAAGATAAGATATATCAGTAAAGTAAGTCAACCGAAACAGGCATCGGTTATTAAGAGATATGTTAACATTGAAAGGAAATGAGTTAAACCCAAATAAATGAAGATATTTACTTTTCCTGGTAGCAGAACGAACAGGAACCTAAAAAGATTATGTTGCATCCATCAGCCAAATAAAATTTAAAAAAAAAAAGGAAAAAAAAGACATTAGTAAATTAACATAAGAAATTCAAGTTTTTACCTGGATTTGAAACCCGGTCTATCGTGATATTGTGAAAAGCATAAACAACACAGTCAACGTGCAGGGGGATATATTTAAAAAAACTGAAAGATTCAGCTGTGGTAGAATTGTTAGATGCAATCTATATTGGCTTAAATGCAAACTTTAATAAACTCGCTATTTAGCCGAGTTTTCCCGCAATGACTGGATGTAGCCCACGGCCCATTTTACCGTGGGGCTTTCCGGGCGCGTACGTTCGATAAAAAATTTCCCGTAGATCTCGCCTACGCAGAGTCAGGTTCTTGTTTATTTACTCTAGACGACACTCTGCCTTTATCTCGCCGCCCCAAGGCAGAGAGGCCGACAAGGATAGAGTTTTGGCAAACTATGAAATACAAGCAATGTTCGCCTTGATATATGTATTCGGGACAGATCCATTGATGAGGGAAACGGATTATACCACTTTCTCCCCTTCGAGAAAAGAAGTCCATGAACCGAGCAGGCATTCTTTGCTGTTTGCGGAGCCACAGCGGATTGATAGAAGCATGATGAAGTTCTTCCGTGTATTCACTAGAACTAGATTTAACCCTGCTGCGTTTTGTAGTCTAAGAATTAAATACTCGTCCTCTGAGGTAGGTGAGAAATCATTTCGTTGCCACTCGAGAAATGAGCGCTTAAGTGTTTCTCGTAATTTTCAAAAAAAGACCATATTTCTATCTCTGTCCCTTCAAAATCCATCGATGTGTCATGCCTATGGGTCATGCATATGGGTCCTGATTCATCCCTGGCTAGAGTCTAATAATAAAAATTACCCTCGCTTCAATCCAGTTTCACATGCTAGGTAACTGTTGAAACAGTCAGTCTTCCACAAGAATTTTCACGCAGTAAGATCTACTATGTAGTACAACACACAGAAAATAAATATACCAAATACAACATTCTTGTAAATGGCTAAAGTACTAGCCGAAAGCGCTCGGAAGAATAAAAATTATATTCGATTTTTATGTGCTTTAACTTTGAAAAAAGGAAAACATGTTAGAATGCTAAAAAACTCAATAAAAGATTGATTAAATCATCTTTGTTGGCTAATCTAGTATATATATATGGAGAGAGAGACAGGGAGAGAGACAGAGACAGTGACAGACAGACAGAGGCAGATAAAAAGAGAAAGAGAGAAGTTTGTCACTTAATAGACCAGTATTATTTAACCAAATTAACGATCATCAAATCCTACGCTACCGAAGAAACAACATTCATGAAGCAAAAAGAATCATTCGCACACATAGATATCAAATTTCACCAAACTTCATTTAAATACGAAACAAATTGGGAAACAGCAGCAGAAAAAGACAAAAATAACACAGTTCAGCTAAGTGACAAACTTCTCCACATTAATTCTATCTTGATATCGAGCAACTTATGACAACAAAATCTCCTTGGCTAAAATGCCTTTCTACCAGTTTGCAACAGTAAAGAAAGCAATTTTGGCACAAAGCATAATTATAATTGAGCAATATATATATATATATATATATATATATATATATATATATAATAAAATATATTTGTAAGGTATGCTATATTTATTGTCTTAAAAAGCTCAAATATAGCACAGAGCGTTTGTAAATATAAAAGTTTTCCTTGCAGTCAACGTCTAGATGAGAAAGTTTCATGCTAACAGCAATCGTCAGGACTGAAAATTGCGTATTTCGTGTTTAAGCTCTGGAAGTTAACGTAAATATGCACTTATATATCTATATCTATATATATATATATATCAACAGATATATATTGTTTAATATGACAGACAATGAATGTCTATTATGTTTAATCATGAGCCGTTCTAAACGTCGTATTTTGCCTTTAATTTCAGAAAATAAAGACAAAAATTCTCCAACATTGGGATAATTTTTTATTAAGTTGGTTCTAAGCTTTCGGCTCACATGAGCCATCTTCAGAGAGGTTACAGGGACGTTAATATAAAAACACCCACTATCTGCTGTCTCGATACACTATATATATATATATATATATATATATATATATATATATATATATATATATTTCTCAATTGGAGTAGATAGACTAAACTATCGCCCGGTTCACACTCCACCCACGTCTATTGAACAGGTGTAGAAGCTCATCTCTTGTTCCTTGTTTAGGATGTGGTTTCCGGTTTTCTCTTTTCCAATCTTACTCTTACGTAGCCCCCTGCGCATCATTGTTATTACGATGGTTTATAAACGTAATATCACTACACAAAAATTTTCATGTTTCAGAACAAAACTGTTCCTCTGAGGAAGGAACAGTTTTGTTCTGAAACATGAAAATTTTTCTGTAGTGATATCATGCTTTTATAAACCATTGTAACGAAAATTAACAATATTAAGCTCTACTCTGTATCAAGCACTCTTTATAAAAGTAAACGCTTGAAAAGTGGGTTTTTAATCTATGTGTTGTTTCACTTTTCTGTAATATATATATATATATATATATATATATATATATATATATAGTCAATAATGTATTCACCCTAAAATGCTCGACCAGAGTCATTTTGGAAGATTTTTAAGACAATCACCAGTCATTATAATTATACTGATCGTGTTAATAATAATAAAAGAATCAAATTTATTTAGTAATAACTATTGTTACACTGGGTTGCGCAGAATTACATCGACTCTTCGGGAGCCTTGTTGGCATGTCACTAGAAGAGCGGTTTTAATTACGCGAATCTCAAGATTGAAGATAGCTACAATTTAAATGACCAAATTATTTCTAACGCTTTTGAGTCATAGATAAGGATTTCGTAGTGGAAATTTACAGGGAAGCCTTTCCCCCAACCCCATGCGACTGTAAATGGATCCTTGCGCTTATACCCATGACTATACCTTGAAAGTAATTCTATCTTTTTATTTCAGATGAATTTCTAGTGTGAGAACTCGAAAATATAACATTTTTCTTTCAGGTATAATCCACGCCTCTTGAATCTAGATTTATTCTTTCGAAACATGACTGGCTAGGCAGAAGATTATCCCGCAGTAGATTGCCATTACTTTCTGCGGTAGACTGGTTGACAGCCAAGGCTATAGAACCCAGTCTGTCCTGTTATTTAACCCATAACTGGAGTGAGAAGAGATGAATTATAATATATCATTATATTAATAACTAGGAATTAGTGGGGGATCAGTTTATTACTTCATAACAATAAAAAAAACTGATCTTCCACTTTATGCCCAGTAGAAGTTTTAATTGTTTTCAACTATTATATTCAGTCAGTCAGTTAAGTGCCATACGTGATACACGCTAAGGCGATCATGTCTCGAAAGAGACATAAACTGACCGGACAGAAGATTATCCCACAATAGGTTGCCGTTACTTTCTGCGGTAGACTGGTTGCCAGCCAAGGCTATAGAACCCAGTCATGTTATTTAACCCTTAACTGGAGGGAAGAGACGGATTTATACCTTTCCCAAGGGTATTTGCGCGTAAGTGAATGCAAGGAATTCGACTGGAATTCGAACTCGGCTCCACGATTTCCCGTTCCAAGTCGATATCCACAGCATCACAACACACATCCGCGCACCACAGCGCACATTACTTTTCCGAGTATGAAAAATGGGAAGCTTTGAGCTGATGGATAAATAGAAACATAAAATTTTCCTACTTAAATCTTAAAATCTAATCCGACGAATTTAACTGACGATTTATGATCGCCTAATCATGAAATAGTCACCATTTATAAATATTAGACTTAAAAATCACTTCTTTGCACAAAACAAACCTGTTTTCATCTTAACTGATATTGCCATCACTTCTGCGAATCAGTCTTCGAATAAATATTTATTTTATATATTGATAAATGATGAAGTTGCCAATAATTTGAAATGCAGTGTATTTATATAAAAAATATAAAATACATAACGTGGCTGTTATTTAGATAGACTAAACTATCGCCCGGTTCACACTCCACCCACATCTATTGAACAGGTGAAGAGGCTCATACCTTGTTTCCTGTTTAGGATGCGGTTTCCGGTTTTCCCTTTTCAAGTCTTTTCACTCTTTTATTTATTTATTTTTTTTCCAATTGGAGTAGATAGACTAAACTATCGCCCGGTTCACACTCCACCCACAACTATTGAACAGGTGAAGAGGCTCATACCTTGTTTCCTGTTTAGGATGCGGTTTCCGGTTTTCCCTTTTCAAGTCTTTTCACTCTTACTTATTTTTTTTTTCCAATTGGAGTAGATAGACTAAACTATCGCCCGGTTCACACTCCACCCACAACTATTGAACAGGTGAAGAGGCTCATACCTTGTTTCCTGTTTAGGATGCGGTTTCCGGTTTTCCCTTTTCAAGTCTTTTCACTCTTTTATTTATTTTTTTTCCAATTGGAGTAGATAGACTAAACTATCGCCCGGTTCA
>JBBBDQ010002261.1:75000-230000 GCA_037127315.1 Ascarosepion bandense | reverse complement strand
TTTCGAGCTGATCTTCCTAATTTTAATATGAAAAAATGTCAGGAATAACGCCTGACGATACCGTAAGGTTGAACTGATGGAAGCGTAATCGGCTAATAATCCTAATTTTGACACGTAAAAGACGGTCTAAACAAATTTATCCAGATAAAAATCTCGATAAAAAAAGATAACACTGTAAAAATAAAAGCGCCTAGAGGTAACTTACCTACACAGTAAATTGGCCAAAGCCTAGATTGCCTTGACGGAGTAAAAACAGCTTAACAAGGTTAAATCCTATGAAAGGATGGCTCTAGCTGTAACCCAAGTTTCACGCTCAGGTGATTTTCAGACTAATTGAAGGCAAATTATAGAAGGGATAGACGAGCATTTAGAAAAAATAAAAATAAAACAAAACAATTTCATACAAAAACCTCGGCATGAGTTATCCGCCCCTTCCTTCACTCATTTGCGTTCAGTTAGTCTGAAGATTGCATGAACGCGAAACTCAGTATATATGGGTGTGTGTGTGTGTGTGTGTGTGTGTGTGTGTGTGTGTGTGTGTGTGTGTGTGAAATATATATATATGCAATTTGTTATATATATATTGTATTATTTATATATTATATATGCGCGGTACCCTGGGTGTCACAAACTCACACCAATCCAACTGAATATATATATATATATATATATATATATATATAATGAATTTGTGTGTATACGAGCGTGTAGATTGTGTAACGGTTACCAGCGCTGAAAGTGAAATCAAAGTTTAAATTACAGCCGATGCTCTTTCGCTCACTTCCTGCTTATTCTCTTGAAAGAAAGCCTACATTCATATTCGTTCAGTTTTGTACGGCAGACTGAACTCTCCTACATTCCTGTCGCTCATTCTAAAAGGAAATCTATGAATTTTGATCTGAGGAGGTTTGCTTGGAGATTTTTTTGACATCAGTTCTTCTAAAAAAGCGTGATTGCTTCTACACAAGACCTCACTCAAATAATCAAATCCTTTGTATATCTACTCTAGTTGGTCATTTCATAATTGATCTGTTGGTTCCACACATGCCACAATCGACGAGAGGGTCCATCATCATTTTCCTCTTTTTCTTTCGCTCTCTCCATATATCGTGTTGCTATGGTGTACTGATAGCATATATTCCTCTGCAAAAGTAAGACGTTAAAAAATATGAAGCATGTTTATTTAGTGAAGTCTTGTGCGGAAACATCTATGTAATACAGAAGCATATATTTAAATCTAATGGAATCATTTCTGTGTGCATTTCAGCTTTGTTAGAATTTGGCCTGCCAGTAATTTACTTTCTTTAACAAATTTGTCTATAGACTCAACTAAATCTGAATTCTGTCATCGGCACCATTTTGCCGAGTCTCTCCACCACGCTGTCATCGACATTTTCCACTTGGCAACCAACTTCCAGGCAATTACTCTCTCACATACACATGAGACGGATATCCAAGACAACGCATACTAAACTTTATAAATAAACATGACTTCTGTATGATTCATTAACGACTTTTAACCCATATGTAAACATTTTATCCATGTTTGTAATTTTTATTTTCGACGACCCGCTAACCGGTAAACACTGTCTCCATCTCGTTGAAAAGGTTGACCAAGTTTCTTCTGTTTCTTAGTAACCCGCATTTTTTGTACAATTATTCATCTTGTTTTTTTCTTTTCTTTTCTTGATTTATTTTATTTCAAGTCAAACGACATTTATCAGTGATTCTGTGATGCCATTTGCATGTAACATTCCATATTTGATAGCGTTGAAGGATTGATGTAAATTTCTACACTTAAGATATTCGAAAACAGTCCGGAGAAGTAGAGAGACGTTGAACGCCATGATTACCTACGTCCTGAAAGGACAAGGCACATAGAAGTAGGTTTGCATTTACTAGAAGTTTGCTATTTTCGCAAAGATACCATTCATTTGTAGAAGTCGTTTTGCTTTCTTCCGAGGGTAAAGAAAGGGGGCTTATCAAGACATAAGGACATTCAGTTAGAGTAAAATTTTTATAAGATAACTAGCAGTATAGCCCGGCGTTGTAATGAAAGCTTTAAAACTAATCCATGGTCCTGGAGCCCAGAATCTTTGGACGTTGGCACGAAAGACTAAAAAGCAATAGTTGTTTCCAGTCAAAGCGAAACCGTAGATTGAAAGAAAAATGAATGGATGTAAGTCAAATTTTGATTTCCTGGTATCGATATCAAATAAGTTTTTTTCGTCGTAAACTGAATTTTGAAGGCTAAATAAGTTCACTGAGTAAATGGTATCATGGCTGAGACTAAGAACTACAATTATACTTACATAGAGCCAAACGCGAAGCAAAAAACAAAATAAAATGGTTGAAAACCTGATTTTGATCAGACCCGATAGGATATCGATTTCCAATATTGGAGTCTAATAATTCATCTTAGGATAAACTAACCTAAGTAAGTCTATGAAAACTTATCGTACCCATCGGAAGTAAAATTAGAGAAAATGAGCCATATTGATGGTTTTTTGATCAGATTCGATAAAATATCGGAGGTATCGATTTCCGATATCGGGAAAAATTAGTCGTCTGACAAGATCTACTAATGTTTGAGATTAAAACTATAATTTCACCAAGTTATAGCAAATTCTGCAGCAAGAACCACGATAAAATGGCTGAAATCCAGATCTTGATCAGACCTGATCGGATATCGGGGTATCGATTTCCGATATCGGGGTGAAATCGAAAAAAATAAGTAGCCCATGATTTGACTGGAAGCCTAAAGAATAATATTTGTGTAAAGTTTGGTGAGAATCGGATAAAAATTGTGGATTTGTATAAAGGACGCGCGCGCGCGCACACACACACACACACACACACACACAAACATCTTGCCTTTTGTATATATAGTTTTTTTTAATCGTTTCACCCCAAGCAAGGAGTTAACGCCACTGATGTGCAGGGGGTTACATAAAAGAGTTGAAGTATTAGGCAGGAGGAGAGTGATGACAAAGACGAACCAGCGACAGGGGGTGAAAGAGAAAGGGCAAGAGAAGGATGTGAACACAGGAGTGAAATCGGTTGCGAAGGCAGAGAGAAAGGAAAAGAACAAGATAAACGGGGTGATGTAGAAAGAGCTGGCGTTAAGTGGATAAGAGATGGGAATTGACTTTGCATTTAAATTCCTGGAGGTTATAGACATCAGAAAAGCAAGTATATGGAAGGGAGTTCCACAGGCGAGAAGCGCGAGTAAAGAAGTAGAATTGTCGCCTGCATTTGGTTGATCTAACTGTAAAAGGGTGAGAACTTGTTGCCATTCTGGTTGTGCAAGTAAATTCTTATGGCGGGGACACCAGTGACCCAAATTCGTCGGAGCAGAAGCCATGAAAATATTTGTAGAATAGACAGAGGGAAGCCACATCCCGCCGGTGAGAAAGTGGCTGGAGTCGAGCTGCAAGGTCGGGACCAATCACATTACAGATTCTCCTCTGGAGCCTGTCGAGAACACTGAGATGAAGAGTAGGGCCGCCTGACCAGATATGACAACAGTATTCCATGCACGGTCGAATGGTTGATTTGTATATGTGCAAGATGGATTAGGCGGAAAAATCTTCCTAGGCCGACACAGTGACCCAACCTTCCTAGCAGTAGATTTAATTATTGATTCAGTGTAATGATTCCACTTGGGGTAGGAAGATAGGGTAACACCGAGGAAGCGTAGTGTATTGCTTTCAGGGAGACTTGCTTGGTCTATACATGTAATGTGCTATAAAGCCTTGACGTTGGAAACCCAGCTGAAAATAATCAGCAGTCTTCCTTTACTACTTGAAGATTCGTTTGGTCAGTCAGTCAGTTAAGTGCCATTAGTGAAACACGCTTGGGCGATCATGTCCCGAAAGAAAAATGACTGACTGGGCAGAAAGTTATCCCGCAGTAAGTTGCCATTGCTTTCTGCGGTAGACTGGTTGCCAGCCAAGCCTATAGAACCCAATCTGCCCTGTTATTTAACCCATAACTGGAAGGAAGAGACGGATTAATACCTTTCCTAACGATATTTGCGCGCAAGTGAATTCAATGAATTCAACTGGAATTCGAACTCAGCTCCCCGATTTCTCGTTCCGAGCCGATATCCACTGCACCACAACGTCAAGGCCAAAAATCCGCAGTAGCAGTTGAAGAAGGAACTGACAAACTTAAACGAGATTATTGGCTTTTGCGCTATGGAAAGGATTAGGGTTAGGGTTAGGGATTAGGGTTAACTCTGATGCTCCGTTCTCAAAATTTTGTTTTGTTGTTTTTGTTCGTTTAATATAGTGGTCCCATTACTTTTTTTTAGGTCAACACCAAGCAGCGACAAGCTTAAATGCGACCGTCAGATCTGACAATTTTGTTTAAGCGTGAAACAGTCTGTCGCCGCTCGGTGCTGACCTCAATGCCCACCTTTATATTTACTATTTTTGGCATTGACCATTTGAAGCCATAAATATCGCATACATAAAAACTGTATTCATTCTTTTTTACAATAATCTCTGAGGAGTGAGGACAGTAACGGTGCTTTTTTTTTAACGCTCACCTAGCAGGGAATGGCAGGATGTTGGTTGTGAAAATGATTTACGTAAATCATTTTCACAACCAACATCCAAATTGCTTGATGACGAGATAGAAACCTCGAAACATAGAAATTTCCGTATCTCAATGTACTTTTAAATCATAATTATATGATTATATTATAATCTACAATATTTATTGAGCATTTTTTATAAAAAAAGGAAGTTCCAGGGAACTCAAAATCTTAAAACTTTGGGTTCTCTTTACCTGTATATATATAAAGAAAGTTAATCCGAAACAAAAATAAAAAGTATTGTATCAGAAGACAGATATCCCTATTAGTAATAATATATTCCGTTATATTGCTAAAATGGGGTATTTTTGTTTATTTGCAACGAGCAATGCCTCTTGATATCATGATAACGAAATATCTAATTACCTTCAATAAAACAGTAAAGATAAGTGAATGATAAATATACAAATTCACTTTATGCATGTAAACCAATAAATGCACATGCATAATGTTTATATGCACAGTGAGTTATCAAAGTAGACCTCAACACGGTGCAATAGACCCACCTGCAATATAATTCCATTAGCCTACCGAGCTGCAAGGGAACACAGCAATTTAGGAATTCGAACACATCTCACTTGATCGCCACTGGGCTTTTGGTGCGTCAGAACTAATAGTTTGTCGCATACAGTCGAAAACACTAAGAGTAAAACCGTTCAGTGAACATAGAAATCAATAAAGATTTACCTGAGCTACACTTTTTAGCTGGTTCCACATAGGTGGCTTTTGATAGCCTTTGCTTACACACGCATGCACGGAAGTCACTTTGCTTTCATCTGATTGGCTGCAATAAATGAGACATGCGCAGTCGGGGAAACATTGAAGAATTGCTTGCTGATCATAGCACAATGTGAAAATTTCGGAAACTGATACAGCGATTTCAAATATCAATAACATTCTTTTTTTTAAATTTTCTAATGAAAGTAACGTTATGTTGGTTCAGAAACTACAGACGCGTAAATAAAGACACAAGCAGGCATATTACACTCACAAATTCCCGGTCTCACATGAACATACATATAATATTGGTTATCAAATGTTAGGAAAAATAATTTTGTTGTTTAAATCATTGCATGAAAAAATGCTTCTGCCAAAAAACTTACATATACACTATATATATATATATATATATATATATATATATAGTCTGTTAAATTGTAATGATGCTTAGTGCAAAAATTTCTGTTTTTCAGTAGTTTACAGACAGAAAGACATTTTAGGCAAACAATTTTTTTCATTCCCCCCTAAAGATAAACATACACACACACAAACATCTTGCCTTTTATATATATATATTATTGATTTTCTGCACTATTGTAAGAACTGCAACCTTGAAACTGCTGAATATCGTTTCTTATGTCTTTGTCTATAAGTGTATTAAATTTGATTAAAATCCGATTTTTTCGATTATCGATTTTCGATATTTATCGGGGGTACCTCGACAGAAAACCTAGCTAAGAACACTCGCAGACGCTTATAGTACAACTGTATAAATTTTCAAGAAAATCGGTTCAGCCGTTTCGGAATCTATAGGTAACGGACACACACACACACACACACACACACACACACACACACACACAGACAAAGTTCCATTTATAAATAAGTTTAGATGTGTGTAAGTATACATGTTTTTAAAGTATGTATGTGTGTGTGCATTCGTCGAACCGATGTAATGATGCATTTTTTCAATTTTAAGAGAGCGATCTTTATTTTTATTTCTGTTTTTGCCTTTTTCGGGGTTTGTGAAATTCATTCGTGTAAAATCTTCTGTACAATAAAGACGGGAGCTGAAGATGGTTCGCCTGAAATAGGCCCATACTTCTACTTAAACATGAAATAACGTGTCTGTCTTAATTTTTACATATATTTGCTCTATATGTATTTATATAGATATATGTTTAAAGCTCTTCTAGAAAGTTATCCTACCACTTTATATACAGGACACTCCTTTGGATACTTCTATATCTAGATCGCATGTATATATATATATATATATATATATATATATATATATATATAACAACACTGCTCAGTTAAGGAAAAACATTTCCACACACACACATATATATATATATATATATATATATATATATATATATATATATATGTATATTTAGTGTATCGAGGTAGCAAATAATTTTCTAAACATATACTGTTAAATATAAGAAACAATGAATGTCTATTATGTTTAATCATGAGCCGGTCTAAACGTCGTATTTTGGATTTAATTTCAACCAGTGGATAGTAATAATCGAATTAAACTCATTATATATTTAAAAAATTCAAAACAATTGACCTCATAGTCTCTAATAACACTACAAGCACCAAACTAAATTCTCTACAAAAAAACAATGTAGTGTACCATTTTACATGCCCGTTCAGAGATTGTATCTCTGGTACTAATAAAAAACCAAGTACATATCTTGATTTTACTACAACCACACTCTCCCGTATTCTTACATGTCACCTTTCTGATCAGAGTACAATTAAACAACATTTCTCAGAAAAACATAAACATGTAGGTAATATCAGACAGGTTTTAGTCAATAATACAATAATCCTTACTCATACACACAGTTAAAAGAACCTTCAGATATTGGAGGCCATGTACATTAAATCCAAACAACCCACACTTAATAAAATCACTTTTAAATCTGGCCATAACACATTACATTGCATTTGAATACATGGTTCTGTTGTCATTTCGCGCTATCACGCGGTGTGACGTCATAGAACCGCATTGCAAATTTGCGAACTGCGTTTGTTATTTTTGGTAAGCGGATTTTTATGTCAACACAAAATAAAATCGTCGCTGATGATGGCTGTTATTGTGTTACCGTTTTAATAACCTCTCTGAAGATGTCTCATGTGAGCCGAAAGCTTAGAACCAAATTAATAAAAATTGTCCAAATGTTGGAGAATTTTTGTCTTTATTTTCAACTGAAATTAAAGCCAAAATACGACGTTTAGAACGGCTCATGATTAAACATAATAGATATTTCATTGTCTTTTATATTTAACAGTATATGTTTAGAAAAAAAAAATATATGTATTGTCTATCATATTGTAATTTGCAGCAATTTTGTTTTAAAACAATTTATCTATCTCTTCAAAAATCCTTAATATGCCAGGCAAAACTAAGAAACAAAAATATATGTGAACGATTTTTCTATAAAAACGCTTTTTTATATTTTCTTGCATTAATTTTTTTTTTTGTTAAATTCACTCCAAGCAAGGCGATAATGTTACTAAGACGCAAAGTGCTACTAGGAGTGAAAGAGAAGGAAAAACTGTAGAAGAAAGCGGTAAAACAATGCTAAACAAGAAACAGGAAACAAGGAATAAACTTTTACTCCTGTCCGCAAAACGGAGAAGAGTATGACTCGGACGATAGGGAATCGATTAAAATATCACTTAGCATCTATATATCTACCGATTTAGTCAGTGAGAGAAAAGAGGGAAATTTAAAAGAATTATTTATACGATTTCAGGTTTTGCAGATGCACCGTTAAATTAGTAATGATCATTTCTTTTATTGCTGCTCTATTTTAAATATTAATATTGAGCACTTTGTTTACAAAAGATCTGAATGCTATAAAACGCCTTAATTTCCATCAATTTACGGGACTATGATCTTTGTTAGACATTAACGATATACATATACACACACGTACACATAGATAGATAGATAGATAGATAGATAGATAGATAGATAGATAGATAGATAGAATAGAGTAGATAGATAGATAGATAGATAGATAGATAGATAGATAGATAGATAGATAGATAGATAGATATGAGCAGACCGAGATAGATAGATAGATAGATAGATAGATAGATAGATAGATAGATAGATAGATAGATAGATAGATAGATAGATGACAGATGAGATAGATAGATAGATAGATAGATAGATAGATAGATAGATAGATAGATAGATATTGACATAGGAACTTGAGTTTCATGCCACAATACGATCTTCTGACTGTTTGATCCAAAGATTGCACTGACGTGTGATACTTAATCACCTTGTGATTTCCCTGTGTCTATCTTTTATATATACACATGTGTGTGTGTGTGTGTGTGTGTGTGAATAGTTAGCTATATAAATACATAGGTAAAATTCTCGCCCGTCGCGAGCCATTGCGAATGCAGAGCTTTTGATCCTTAGTCGGTGTCCAACTTTCTTTTGTAGTTTTGGGCTTAACAAATGCTTATAGCCAGCCACCCAGTGCCCGAATGTCTACACTGACCACCGAAGCAGCCAGTGATTATCATTCCTTCATAAATGCCCTCAACTGTGGCCTTGAATGAAAGTAAAAAGCCTTTTTTACTAAAAAGTAAACATACTAAATATCTACGGTGAAAGAAGGTCATTGTTGCAGAAAAAGCTATGAAGAAATTTCTAAAGGTATGGTGATTTTCTAAGCGAAGCTTAATTGTGGCACAAGGCTGAAAGTATGGATCGAACTCTCTACTCGTAATTGATCTAGCGAGACACGCTTGCTAACTTTTTTTTCTGTCAAGTCCGATTTATAAACTTTGGAGGAAGTAATTTTTATTAATCAATTTTATCATATTAGTTTTGTCAGTTCTCGTTGTAACTATGCTGATATCTTTTATATATGAAATTTGTTTAAGGTATAGTCTTACTTTTTATTTTTAATGCCATATGCCATCTAGACGTAGGCTATCATGGTTCTCCACAGATTCGGTTGCTTTTTACTGCAATGACTGTGGATTTTCTTCCCTGTTGACTTTTTTGCGGTTTTTACTTTCCGTCCGAAGCTAAAGATTCCAGTCTATTCTACTATTTAAACCTTAACTGGTGATAGGGGAGAAGAAATATATTTTCATGATTTTTCAAACAGCATCTGTGTTTTAGACGGGACCGAAATTTGAATTCCGTTCACCGATTCTATATTCCGTGCCAATAACCGCATACTGTCTACCTTCCGTATTTTTAATATCCATATCTCACTTTCAGATGTTATGCCAGGATTTGTCATCGGAGTCCACAGTTTGAACCACATAAGGTTCGCAGATGATACAGTGCTGATAGCAGATACGGAAAAGAAACTACAAGACCTCCTACAGAAGGTAGCTGAAGAGAGTGACAAGAAAGAACTACAAATAAACTGCAAGAAGACAAAATGCATGGTCATCAGCAAAAAGAGCATCCCAAAATGCCAAATACAGGTGGGGGATACTAAAATCAAGCAAGTACAAAAATCTAAAGTGTTCTAACAGAAGACGGAAAGTGCGACACAGAGATCCGAAGGTGAATTGGCATGGCGAAGGATTCGTTCCAGAAGCTGAGTAAAGTATTAAGAAACAGGAAAATTTCGCTAGAAACAAAGAAAAGAGTACTGGATTGCTATGTGATGTCAGTTCTTTAATATGGCAGTGAATGCTGGATAATGTCATTTAAGATGAAGGAAAAACTTGGAAGTAACTGAAATGTGGTTCTACAGAAGGATGCTGCGGATATCATAGATCGAGCATGTGAGCAATGAGGAGGATCTGGAAAGGATGGAAATGAAAAAGAATTTAGTAGTGATCATCAGAAAGAGACAGCTGAAGTTCTTGGGACATATGAGGAAAGAGGGCATGGAGAACCTGATACTAACAGGCCAGATAGAGGGGGAAAAGAGATAGGGGAAAGCAGCGGATAACATATTTGAAGGGTCTGAGCAGGTGGATGACGGGGGTTGCGTGGTGTAACAGGAGAAAGTGTGTTAAGAGCCACCGGGGATAGGGAGACGTGGAAATCCATGATCGCCTGAAAGGACAAGGTACATAGAAGATCTCACTTTTATTCATTTTTAATACAGAAATATTTGATCGAATTCCTTCTATTTGAAGCTGAAATTTTATCGGCTGAACAGTTGAAGATACTAAAAAAGAACAACGAATGGAATAAATGAAAGAAAAATTCATACCATTATGTGAAGAAACTTAAAATATCTTTGCTGCTAAATTATTTATGGTAACCTTTATTATCTAGGATATGTTGTGTGGAGATGTTAACGGTGGGAAAAGAATGTAAACTAATACCTTTGCTTGGCCTTCTACCTTCTTTCATCTGCCAATTTGATCCACTACGCCCCCAGAAGAACAAGTATCACGAGATGACATGAGGTCATTGTATGATAAATGCTAAGTGCAGGTCGGCCGCAGATAAGTCAAGTGTCAGTACAAAGACCCCTTTCCTCGAATACCCGGTGCTTAAGCAGGTACTCACGGCCAGCTGTCAAGAGAAACAACCACGGGCAATTTCAGACGAAGCCGGGGGAGGCCACGTACTAAAATATGGGACATAATAAAATTACTTACAAAAAGTAGGCATATAAGAGTTAATTATTATATTCGTGTATTATATATATATATATATATTGAGAGAGAGAAAGAGAGAGAGAGAGAGAAAGAAGAAGAAGAAGAAGAAGAAGAAGAAGAAGAGATAGACATAACGCCAGACAGATTTTTTTTTATATATCACCTTAAAAACGTGATTATTCACACCCATTTTCAGTATTAGTTTTATATCTGACAGGGAAGTTAATCATTTCATCCCAGTCAATCAGTTAAGTGCCATACGTGATACACGCTTTGGGCGACCATGTCTCAAAAGAGACATGACTAACTGGGCAGAAGATTATCCCGCAGTAGGCTGCCATTGCTTTCTGCGGTAGACTGGTTGCCAGCCAAGGCTATATAATCTGTCCTATTATTTGACCCATAACTGGAGGAAAGAGACGGACTGATACCTTTCCCAAGGGTATTTGTGCGTACGTGAATGCAAGGAATTCAACTGGAATTCGAACTTGGCTCCCTGATTTGTCGCTCCGACCCACTGCACCACAACGCACATCCATTTCACCCCAAGCAAGGCAATAAAGGCATTAAAACGCAAGGGCGTGAAAGAATATGAAAAAAAATAAAAGCATGACTCCGGAGAAAGGACAACACACACACACACACACACACACACACACACACATATATATATACATATATAGACTTCTTGTGAAATCAGTCAAAGGTGTTCCTGGATAGCTCAAAAAGTAGGTAGCAAAATCTGATGCCCATATCGATTTTTAAATAAAATCTGATGCTAAACGCTTTCCTCTCATCTCCATTTCTTGCAAAATTATAGTTGATAAATAAATTATAAGTATTTTAAAATACGGAGTTACTTTTCAATGTGTGTGTGGGGATGCGTACGTGTAAGAGTGGACATTGAGGTCGACTCCGAACGGTAAGAGTCTGTTTCATGCATGAACGCAATCTTCAAGTCATGCGTTGAAGCATGAAACCCCATATTGCAGCTTGGCGTTGTTCTCAGCGTTCATTTTTATATTTACATACACACTATCTCTGATATTGAGCACTTTTACCAAAAAATAAAGTACACTTAAAAACTATATTTTGATGATATATATATATATACACATATCATCCATATACAAGCCTGTTTTGCTGT
Organism: Ascarosepion bandense; assembly: GCA_037127315.1. NCBI lineage: Eukaryota > Metazoa > Mollusca > Cephalopoda > Sepiida > Sepiidae > Ascarosepion > Ascarosepion bandense. The sequence continues at coordinate 217,914 of JBBBDQ010002261.1, read as the reverse complement.
ATCACAGGTCATCAATGTGGCTAAATATCTACTTGCTTCTGGCCAGGATCGAAACTCGATCGATTTAATGTCACTTAGAGTCCCTACTCCCTAAGACATAGGCACATAGAACGCGGAACGGGAAATATTAGCGTGTTATATATAAGCGATGTATACACACGACAATGACTATATATATATATTCATTCGCAGACAGATCTGTTCCGCTGTATCACAGCTCATCATTACGGTTAGACATCCGATTGCTTTTTAACCCAGGATTGAAACCCGACTGAATTGGCTATGGGCGCTCGGCAAAGCTTGTTGTAAAGCTTGGCTGTTTTCACTATACTCCACGTTATGTCTGGGCCTCCTATATATATATAAACCTAGACATAACGCAGAGTATAGTGAAAACAGCCAAGCTTTACAATGTTGGCAAAATATGAAGACTTTGTCAGGAAGAAAAGTAAGAGATTATGCTATTCCCAAACAAAAATGAACTATTGAATGAAAGAACGCAAATTATGACTAAGTGTAACCATACTAAAAAAATATCTATCAGATTCATACAACCATGGATGAAAACGTTATAATTTCTTGTAATTTTTAGGATTGCACATTCTAAATTACCCTACCACGTGAGCGATCAAAACGTAATAACTCGTTTACAAATGGAAGATATATATATATATAATACCTAGTGAGCCAGACAGACCTACCGAGGTCTCACCTAAAATTCTTTTAAAGATTACTGAATGCAAAGACGAAAACACTTTTGCATTCACTAAACTTTAATAAAACTTTTTAAAATATATTAAATTAAAAATTAAATTTGTTTTCTATTATAAAGGTCTCCCCTATTTTTTTTTGGTGTCTTCTTTCTTGGTCACTTGGGTTGATTGAATTTCCTTTATACATGTCGTTTGTTTCTTTCCTCGTTAGCCAGTAGGTCTGTCTGGCTCACTAGGTATTTTTTACTTATTCCGCTCTACCTAAGTATTGAGCGCTTTTTGCTAGTTGATTACTCGTATCGGGTTTTTTTCCTTGGGCTACGTGCTGACTTGGTCTCAACCCTTTTGACTGATGTTCATGTACTTAGCGCTTTCTTTTTTAAAACCGTTTTTTACCTTCTTCATAAATTCGTGGAAGGTTTTTCGACACGAGTATAGTTATAATCTCATTTATATATATATATATATATATATATATATATATATATATATATATATATATATATTCGTCGTAAAACAAGGATTATTTCCTTGTTGAATTCCGGGTCACGTAATTTAAAAATTATAAATATAAATATAAATAAAACAGCATCATCCACATTTTAAAAAAGCTTAAAGTAATGGAAGATTTACTAATAAAAAAGACCAGCACTCAACAATACCAACTATGAACACCGCCACAATATGCTGACTGTGTTCGGAATATAAAATATTCTTATGACTCTACATACATACACAAATCTATCACTTTATATATATTCAGTTAACTGTAAAATAAAATTCATCCTTAATAATAAGTATAGCCGAAAGCTCTTGGGTAAATAAAACATTCGGACAATTTTAATATAATATATGTAATAAAAAGAAAGAAATGAAAAATGACATGAAAACTTGTAGCCCCTTGTTTATCATGTTGTACAAAAATCGCATAAAAGAGGGATTGCTGCCTAAATATACAAATTTTTAATTGTTGGGGTTTTCACTTTTTAGGATTTGGATTACTTCTAATGGTGACTTAACACTATATTTAATTTATATATATATATATATATATATATATATATATATATATATATATCTGTAAATTCAAACCATATTTAGGAGGAATACGTGTACACACACACGCACACATATATATATATATATATAATATAAAAAATAAAACAAAAATTTCGAAATTTAAATCCGTTGGATAGCCATTATATATATATATATATATATATATATATATATATATATATATAGAGAGAGAGAGAGAGAGAGAGAGAGGTATAGATAGATGTCCAGTCCGTAAACGGCGTGGATAATCCAACAAGATCAACTTAATATAAAATATTAACTGTTATACCTGTATAGAGAGCTCTATATCCAGAATAATCGATGTAGGTATGTTTCACTAGAAATAAAAATTAAGTTAAAGAAAATTTCTAATTAACAGATTTTCATCAACTGTTGAACTATCCAATATGTGGTTATAATGAATTAGTAACGAATGTTTGCGCTGCTCAACTCGTGAACTGGAATGATTTGCAAAGAGCGATAGTCAAAAAGGTGTTCCTGTAAAGCATGGGTCTTATCTGACGGCAAATGTCTTCACAATGCCTGAGAGATTGCAGCAAGGTTACCCTCGAAACAGGGACTCAAGTTGCTATTCATTATCTTTCTGCTAACAACAAATCGGCATAAATTTCATTTGAAATTAATATTTAAAATGTCCCCTTTTTCAGGAAAAAACATTTCTGAAGATTCTATCCATATCTATCTATCTATCTATCTATCTATCTATCTATCTATCTATCTATCTCAGTCTGATCTTTATCTATCTATCTTTTTTTTTTTTAATCATATCACCCCAAGCAAGGCGAAAACGCCACTGATGCGCAGGGGGCTACTTAAGAGTGAAAAGATTGGAAAAGGGAAAAATAGGAAACCACATCCTAAACAGGAAAAAAAGGATGAGCCTCTTCACCTGTTCAATAGACGTGGGTGGAGTGTGAACCGGGCGATAGTTTAGTCTATCTACTCCAATTGAAAAAAATAAAATAAAATAAAATAAAAAAAAGTGAAAAAGAGAAAAACCGGAAACCACAATCTATCTATCTATCTATCTATCTATCTATCTATCTATCTATCTATCTATCTATCATTTTAAATTGTCGATTGTTTATCACCAGTTTCGTTAATCTTCGTTAATTTCCGTAACATCTTTACATTTGTTGACATTACGATACATTTCAAAGCAGATATGATTACTACGATGAATCGCAAATTGTGTTATAGGCTTAATTTGAATTCGTCATTCGTGGTCAAGAGGTCTAAGACGCGTCAGATCACTTGGTGGCTTTCCTTATGTGGATAGGGGTCACAGGTTCGAATCCTGCCGAACTACACACATTTTCGTGACAAAAATTTATCGTAAATAATCAAGCCGGTAGAAATAAATATATTATACTGTTTGATTATAAACAGAACATCTACTTAAATACGAGTAAAAAATAATGTTCAAACAAATCTCTATCTATCTAAATTCATTTATTATCTATCTTTCTGCTTATATTAGATCTTTGAGTTGGGTCTCCACTTTGCTTCGAAAATCCTATCTAGAACATATTCACTGTTTATCGATGAAAATTAATAAATTATCAATCCGTTAAGCTTCCAAGTGATTGGGTTATATTTTTAAAGACTTTCAATGATTTCTTCAAAGCTAGGAGATTTGATTTTCATTGATTTCCTTTTTTTTCAAACATACGCACCGTAATGGGGGCGCTAGAGGGTGTCGTCAGTGATGTCATCGCGAGGATCACTAGGGGGTTTCGGGTCTTTCAACATCATACCCCCCTCACCGCGCCGACCCGACCAGAGATGATCAGCCTCCGGCCCACCCTCGATAAGCGCTTTCAGACACTGGAAAATTACGTTTAGGCCCGGTATGAAACCCTGCAAATGCTTCCGATTGGCGACAGTCAGAGCCACTTTCCATTTAGAGACGAACCACACATGAGCTCGTCCGAGACATTAATTTAGACACAGAATTTCGGGGAATTTTAGTTAATAATTTGGAATCTAGGGACCCTCTCTTTTGATCCATAACCAATTAGCTGTTCTTTCTGCTGTTTCGGTTATGGACTTGAGTGCTTTTCTTTTTTTTACTCCCACTATCCCAATATCTGTTAAGGCTTTGCATAAGGACCTTGCCGCAAATCCTCTAGTCCCCACTTCTATAGGAGTGCAGCTAGCCCTCCAGCCTTTAACCCTGCAATCCTCCAGCAGTTCGTCATATTTTAACTTCTTCCTTTCATGAGCTTCCTCTGCGTTTTCTTTCCAGGGGACCGTCAGTTCCCACAAGACTATCTTCAATTTATGTGAGAAGAAAACTATATCTGGGTGAAGTTTTGTGATGGCAATTTGCTCTGGGAATTTCAATCTTCAGCCTATATCGGCCCTTAGTTCCCAGTCTGTTGCAGGAAATTGCAGGTTTGGATTTACCTTTCTATTTCGTGGGATTTTCGCGCCCGCTTTAATAAATTTAATCTGCCTTGTGTCTTTGATTTTCATTGATATAATTTCAGTTATCAACCCGGATCCAAACTGAACCAGAAATGAAAATAAATAAACCGAATAAATAACCAAGTACGAAAGAAAATGTATCCAGATATTTTTTTCATGATATATTTATATTTAATTTCCAGACAAAAACATTTTTCAAGAATGGTGATTCCGTAAATTGAGAGCGATGAAAAGCCATCATCAATATATTTCAATTGATCGTTCAATTGGTAAGAGTAATTAACGCTTAATTATCAATGTATTCGTCTTAATTATTAAGCTACTCGTCTTTGATAAACTGTTGTGGATTCTTGTTGAAGAAACCACACAAAATAATAAATAACAAAAGCAGGGATAGAGATAAAAATTGTAAGTTATATTGAACAAAAATATATAAACTGGAACACGGGTTAGTTAATTCAGGAATACTAGGAATACTATTAGTATAAACAATATATACAGTCTTGTAGTGAAGAAGTATATCCGGGTGATGTGTCTACATCCAAAACAACTCCAACTTAATATGCACCAACTTACTGACCAACTAAGCGGCTGTACAACGAATCAACTGTCCTTTACAACTACTACTCCCGTCGTTCTCTGTATAGGCAGGATTATATGTACACATCAGGATTCTTATCAATACATAAACTAATCCCTGACTTTGAAGGGTGATAATATATATTTTCTACCCCTAATTTTGGCTTTCGGAAAAAGTACATGGTGTCGTTAGCGTTCTAAAATTTTAATCTACATCTGAGCGCAACTCCCGTCGAGCTTGACCGCAAAATGCAGACGCTAAGTCGAATCTATCAAACAAACAAATACTTACACAACGTCCACCATCGTCACTTTTATAGACATAGATAACAATGTAGAATGTCTCTATTGGATTACGCCGGGAGTGGGAGGTGCAACATATATAGATATAGATAATATAAAGTGGGGTGATCGATTCTATATTATAATCAATACATAAACTGATCCCTGACTTTGAGGGGTAATAATATATATTTTCTACCCCTAATTTTGGCTTTCTGAAAATTTTCATGGTGTCGTTAGCGTTCTGAAATTTTGATCTACATCTGAGTGCAACTCCCATCGAGTTAGACCGCAAAATGCAGTCTCTAAGTTGAATCTATCAAACAAATACTTACACAACGTCCACCCTCGTCACTTTTAAAGATAATTTCCTTCGTGGGCCAATAACATTGTGTTGGTAAAAATAACACGGACAACTCAAACGATAACAAATTCTGGTTATGTTTTAATATGAATTTTTTTATACTCAAAATGACGATTGATCCAATTAAAATAATTTTGTAGCTTAATTTAATGACATTGAAAAAATAACTTGTTTTGTTGCTTTTGTCAATTGTTTTCATTAGTTGAAAATAAAACTTTTTAATCCCCCCAAAATATTTCAAGGCCTACAGTGTGTTCCGATTGATACCATTTACCACAAACTATTTTCTGTCTTTACTTTACATAAAACAAGATTTTAGAAAACCGCTTGTTGCAAAGTGGTAGACAGTAAACTTGTCTCGCAGATTTTTGCTAATCGTACGATATCGTGTTGAACTGAGACTTTTACACTTCTGGCCTTGCTACAGACTATATTATATTTACTAAATATCCGTTTTTCTATTCAGCAGTTTTTAAATGGTTTTCCTCTTCATAAACATCTTCTTGTATGTATGTATGTATGTATGTGTACACTATATAGGCAAAACCATAGAATTTCCTTCATTGAATATTCAATAATCATAGTAAATAAAGATGAAAATATTAATGAATTTCACTCTTTCTTAAAACCATTCAAAATGTTTGCAAATATAAGCATTCCTGCCCAAGACAAATATTAAATATTAAATAAATTAAATTAAATTAATTCACTTACGCACAAATACTCTTGGGAAAGGTATTAATCCATCTCTTCCCTCCAGTTTTAGATTAAATAATAGGATAAATTCGGTTCTATAGCCTTGGCTGGCAACCAGTCTACCGCAGAAAGCAATTGCAACCTACTGCGGGATTATGTTTTGTCCAGTCAGTCATGTCTCTTTCGAGACATGATTGGCCAAAGCGTGGATCACGTATGGCACTTAACTGACTGATTAAATATGAGGCTCAGAGTGAATGAATCGTTAAGAGTCTCACAAAAATAAAGAAAATATCTACTTCTGAAAAAATAATCAGTTGTTATCAATCGTAACAAATGAGAAAATTGATTTCGTTTTATTAATTTTGTTTATTTTGATCAGATGAAAATCAAAAGTAAATTTAATCTTTTATTAAAAGCAAGCCATTTTCAAAATCTTTGACTCATTTTACTTTATTATTTTTTATTTATTCTTGTCTTTTTCGGGTGAAAGGGAAACAAATTCTTAATATATATTCGTTATTTCCTATTTTGGTTGTTTTGTATTATTTTCGCTGTACCTTTAACCGGGTCAACGACATTAATAAACGTTCATTTTTCTGCCCTAGAGTTTATATGTTTCGATTGTTGCCAAAAGATTTTCTAACAAATTCCGATGAACATTGTCAGTGAGATTTTATTTTATTACAAAATTACAGAAAAATTTTGCAATTTTATAAAGTTCAGTTTTTATTTAAATTAAAATATTTATCATGGCAGTCAGCAAGGATTCGGCTTATGACTTTCCGATATCTACCACAACGATCGATGGACAGAGACTAAAGTAAGACCAGGAACAAACGAAAACATTGAACTCTTAAGAAATTTAACATTTTATTTGTGGCTACCTAATTGGAACTGGGAGCTGAGTTCGAATTTCAGTTGAATTCCTTGCATTCACAAGTAGCCTTGGGAAATATATTAATCCGTTTCTTCCCTCTAGTTATGGGTTAAATAATAGGGCAGATTGAGTTCTATAGCCTTGGCTGACAACCAGTCTACCGTAGAAAGCAATGGCAACCTACTGCGGGATAATCTTTTGCCCAGTCAGTCATGTCTCGAAAGAGCACTTAATAGCACTTAACTGACTGAATATATTAATTGAAAGCATGATTAAGGCTTCAACTGGTCATAAATGAGGATCAGTTATGTAATGATATGAAGTAATAAACTGATCTCCCAAATAATTACTACTCAATAATATAATACATCTTTTTCTTCTTTAGCTATGAGTCAAATAACAGGACTGATTGGGTTCTATAGCTTTGGCTAGCAACCAGTCTACCGCATAAAGCGATAGCAACCTAAAAACTCAACACTTAAACGGTTATAAATCCAGAATTTATTTCGGCAGTTGTAAAAATTACACACTTTGTCACATCCCCCAAAAATCAAACGTTACATTTAACTCAGAATATTATAAAAAGATTTTCAGAGAGAGGAAATAAGGTGAGGTGAATGTTAGAGGTGTCTACAGTTAAACATTGCAAAAACAATACCGGAAGTGTTACTAAATTAAGAACATATACACCAGATCAACACATACACACAAAAATTCTTAAAAGAAAAAAATATATACAAACAAAACAAGAGAAGAGATACAAATAAAATAAGCAGACACGGACATTTAATCAGATACACACAATATTGAATAATATTAACACAAAAAATAACCAAACTAAAGAAAAGAAACAATTTATCATACGATCGATTCCTGCTGAGCCTTTTGATAGTCATACACTTATAAAAAAGAAAAAAACTTCTACACCTGAATATGGATTTAAAATGAGAAAGAAAGATGCTTCAAATTCAGTTTGTGGTAGAGAGTGTTAAGAAGACATGTTTACATATTTCAGTTAGCCGAGTTTATCTTGCTCCAAGGTCAACAGGGCAAATAATAAATAAATAAATATAGGTTTCAAGCGTCTGGGTCTATCATGTGTCATGAGCCATGAAGGCAAATGAACCTCATGCCCATGAAAGCGTGATCGCTTAATTTAACCTCTATTTAAAATCATTTTAACACTGAGAACAGAAGTCGAATTTGCATTCCAGAAGCCAGTGTCATTCTTAGCAACATCGCGCCCCCTTACCCCGCAGAAAGCACCTTGCGGCCCCTCTAGCCGCAGAATGCAACTTTTCCCAACCTACTGAACCCACAATAAATGGTAGTTTAAACAAAGTAGCATACTCTCGGAACGCAGATATTCCGTGATCACAAAAAAAAAAAAAAAAAAAATGGTATAAATCGCGGAATTGGCGTTTTAAAGCTATACATTACGAAAGTTTTCTGAACTTTTAGCTACTTTTTATGTATGTTAAAACATATATATATAATCTATTTCTATCTCAAGTTCTTTTTTTTAAATCACAAATGATTTGCGGCCTCTTCGTGGCCGGAAGGACTCTATCAAAGATTATATTATATATTGCGGCGCCTAGGGAACCTGCGGCACCCCCGCAATTGCTGGGTTAGCGGGGGCCTCAGGCACGGCCCTGCCAGAAGCTTAGTAGAGTATTCAGAAACCGGAAAGTTTCGATAGACACAAAGAAGAGAGTACTGGATTGCTATGTGATATCTATTCTTCAATATGGCACTGAATGCTGGACAATCTCCTCAAAGATAAAGAAAAAACTGGAAGCAACTGAAATGTGGTTCTACAGAAGGATGCTGCGGATACCATGGACGGAGTATTGAAGCAAAGATGAGTTTTTGGAGTGGATGGAAATGAAAAGGAACTAATACTTAACATCAAGAAAAGAGAGCTGAAGTTCCTGGGACATGTAATAAGGAAAAAGGGCTTGGAGAATCTGATACTCACAGGATGGATAGAGGGAAAGAGAGACAGGGGAAAGCAGCGCGTAACATACTTGACGGGCTTGCGTAAGTGGATGACAGAGCGGGTTTGGGTGGGGTAACAGGAAAAAGCGTGCTAAGAGCCACTAGTGATAGGGAGATTTGGCGGGCCATGATCGCCTACGTTCTGAAGGGACACGGCACATAGAAAAAGAATACATATGCAAACTGTTTATAAGAAATTATAGTGGATATAAAATGAGGGGTCAATTCTGTATTATAATCACTATATAAACTGATCCCTCATTTTGTGACTATGCCAGTTTCTATCCATGTATATTCTAGATTTATGGGCTTGCGCTAGTGGAGGCAGAGCAGGGGTTTGGGCGAAGTAACAGGAGAAAGCGTGCTAAGAGCTACTAGGGATAAAGAGATTTGGAGGGCCATGATCGCCTACGTTCTGAAAGGACACAACATAAAGAAGAAGAAAGTATTTCCCAACACCAAGAACGATCTTGGTTCAAGGGCGCACCCGAGTTTAGATGCGCATAATTTCGAATTAATAAATAATAAAAAAGGAAACATAAAATTAAGTAAAATCCTTCGCTTCGTAGAACGCAGGATAACATTTCAAAATTTAATTCGTGGGGAAAATAAAATCTTTGATACTGAAATATATAGGGATTAATAAAGTGAAATATCAAATTTTGAAACGTTTTTTTTTTTATACAATAAACAAGAAAAAACTTTATATTGTAGACAGAGAGTGAGACATAGCTTAGATAATTTATCAATATATACACCGACTAGCAGTATAGCCCGGCGTTGCACGGGTGTAATGAAAGCTTTAAAACTAATCCATGGTCCTGGAGCTCAGATTCATTGGACGTTGGCACGAAAGACTAAAAAGCAATAATTGTTTCTAGTTAAAGCGAAACCATAGACTAACACACAAATATCTTGCCTTATATATATATATATATATATATATATATATATATTATCGATTTTCTGCACTATTGTAAGAACTGCAACCTTGAAATTTCTGAATATCGTTTCTTATGTCTTTGTCTATGAGTGTATCAAATTTGATTAAAATCGGACCACTCCTTCTATAACCCGATTTTTTCGATTATGAATTTTCGATATTTATTGGGGGTACCTCGACACAAAGCATAGCTAAGAACACTCGCAGACGCTTATAGTACAACTGTTTAAATTCTCAAGAAAATTGGTTCAGTCGTTTCGGAGTCTATAGGTAACGGACACACACACACAGACAAAGTTCCATTTATAAATAAGTTTAGATATATGTTCTTACTCATCGGTATTTATATCAATATGCAGTTATAAAATCACAAGAGCACTTTGGGTGGGATATGTGCACAAGTTTCAATCACTGAGATACGTATTGTGGTGAACGGCTGTACTTCTTCAGTGAATATCGGCTCGGAATGAGAAATCAGAGAGCCGAGTTCGAAATCCAGTTGAATTCGTTGCATTCGCTTATGCGCAAATACCCTTGGAAAGAGTATTACTCTCTTCTTCTAAGTATGGGTAGAATAATAGGAAAGACTGGGTTCTATAGCTTTGGTAGGCAACTAATCTACCTTAGAAGGTAATGGTAACCTACTGCGAGAAAATATTCTGCTTAGTCATGTCTCTTGCAAGATATCCATCCATGCATGGAATACTACTGTCATATATAGTCAAGCGCCCCGGCTGTTCAGCTCAGTGTTCTTAACAGGTTCCAAAGGAGAATCAGTAATGTGATAGGTACCGACTTGGCGGCTCGACTCCAGCCACTTTCTCACTGACGGGATGTGGCTTCCCTCTGTCTCTTCTATAAATATTTTCATGGTTTCTTCTCAGACGAACTTAAGTCACTGGTGTCCCTGACACAGAAGGTTACTCTTGCAACCAGACTGGCAACCGGGTCCCATCCATTCACAGTTAGATCAACCACATGCAGCCGACAATTCTACTCCATCAGCTTCTTTTCTCGCCCTTCCCGCATGTGGAATTCTCTTCCATGTTCTTGCTTTCCTGACGGCTATAACTTCCAGGAATTTAAATGCAATGTCAATGCTCATCTCTTATCCACTTGACTCCAGTTCTTTCTTCATCACCCTGTATATCTTTTCCTTTCTCTCTACCTTTGCAACTGTCATCACACCTGTATTCCCATCATACTCTTGCTCTTTTCTCTGACACCCCCTGTAACTGGTTCGTCTTTCTCTTTACTTTCCTCCTATCTAATCTTTTACTCTTATGTAGCTCCCCTGTGCATCAGTGGCGTTACCGCCTTGGATGGGGTGAAACGATTAAAACAAAAAACAAAAAAAAAAAAGACATGCTCGCCCAAGTGTATTTCACGTATGGCACTTAACTGACTGAGTCGACCAAGAGTTGCTAAAAGAATGGAATTCATTCGGAGTAATAAAATGCTCAATTAACAAAGAATGCTTGATTTATTCTCATTATTTTCTGTAAATAAAAAAATATATCGAGCTATAAACAAAAAGCATGTTATTTGGAGATTGCTTTTTTCTTAGTTTTAAAATGATTTCATGTAAGAAGTTTTTATGTGTAAATATTAGATTTGCAAATTTAGTGTGTTAGAAGGTCACCGGATGTGATAAAGAAGTTTGTGTGACGTCTAATTTTTCAAGTGGGGAGGGCATACCTGCTTTAAAAATCAGCGTTTACCTAGGCTCGAACACTGACATGATAAAAATATTTAATAAGTATTATTGCATTCTCATTTAAATATTTTATCTTGTTCTATAGTTTTTATTCAACGATTTTTTACACAAATCACGGTGCACACACACACACACACACACACACACACACACACACATATATATATGTATATATATATATATATATATATATATAATTATGTACTTTTAATTCACAATTATAAGATTATATTATGCTCTACAAAATTTATTGTATTGAGCACTTTTTATAAAAAAGTAAATGCCAGGGAACTCAAAATCGTAAAAACTTTGGCTCCTTTTTATCTGGATATATATATATGTTGACATGGGCATACATTTACAAAATGCAAAGTGTGCCCTTATGCACTCACCAAACGCAGCCTTCATACGCTCGGATTAAGTGGATCGACGTAACTATGTGTTTCCCCAGATTTGGAAAGGTGAGCAGGAATTTAGAATGTACGCACACACGTACACAGGCCTTTGCTTCCATACACTCCAACCTGCGGTTAAGACAGACAGATCGGTCGGTCACCTTATATCTATACAGTTTTTCCACGCACTTAAAAACATACACAGGTATTTTAGACGTTATATATAAAACATATGTATGTGTGTGTGTGCACACGCATTATATATGATAAAAACATAAATTTACTTTTAAGTTATGCTATATTCACAGGTTAAAGTGCTCAATATCAGGGATAGAGCGTTTGTAAAAATGAACATTGAATTTAAAAACCATATATATATATATATATATATATATATATATATATATATAGGTACAGATGTCCAGTCCGTAAACGGCGAGCATAATCCAACAAGATCAACTTAATATAAAATATTAAGAGTTATATCTATATAGAGAGGTCAATGGATGTTATCCAGAGCAATATAATATTTGTAAATTCCGACAATGTGAGATAAAAAATACTTGAGAAACAACAAAATATGGATTTATTTTGGGGTAGCCAACATTATAATGTTTCGGTTGTTATAACCATCGTCAGGGCTTATATTATTATTACGAGTGTAAAGTTTTTGGTGTTACGGCCTGTGAATACATTTAGAAATTTAACTGTTTAAAATAACAAGACATCTATTTAAATTATAAGTATCAACTATAACAACGTTTGATATATATATATATATATATATATATATATATATATATATATATATATTATTTTTAAGTTATGTTATATTTATGAGATATAACTTATATAAGTAGCCTGAATATTACGTCAAACCATGAAAAAGACTGTCGTAGTTTGGTGTTGTCTTCAGTGCATGCGTACACACATAGATAGATAGATAGATAGATAGATAGATAGATAGATATGCGTGCGTTATTAACTGCTTGCACGCATATAGTGGTATCTGCTGAAATAGCCATAAATGAGATGATATAAACAACTAATAAGGGAAATAAGTAAGATTAACAACATGGCTTTCACAATACTAATATCGCTAAAAAACAAAACAACATAGTTATTGAGCAATGACCTAACAATATTCGTATGTTTCATCTTACGTAAGCTATCCCTCTACCTCAAATATACTCATGCCTAACTTGCTTGTTTGATGTGCCTATCTGCCAAGAGGGAGCCGTCTATCCAAAAGAGGGATGCCGGAAAGAAAGAAAGAAAGAAAGAAGACTGAAATTACCAGATTTTAAGATTTTGTGTACTGTAGACATCTTTAAATAGCGTATTCTTAAATATTAAGCACACAACCACACACACATAAATATGCTTTTATAAACTACTGTAATAAGAAAATAATTACAATATTACGCTCTACTCTCTGTTGAGCACATATTTATAAAAGTAAAAATAGATGAACTGTAGGTTTTTAATATATCTATGCCTTCATTCCTTATATATATATATATATATATATATATATATATATATATATATATTTCCATTTGTAAACGGGTTATTACGCGACCTAGGTTTCTATCATGAGTGGTGTCTTCAGGCGATTTGCAATGACTGATTTTGCCGTTAAGTGTTTTTTTTTTTTAGAACGCTCACTTTTTTTTTAAGAAGACACCACTCATGGTAGAAACTTAGTCTTTTATTAACTCTTTAAGTAATTAAACAATCAATAAGTAAAATAAGTACAGTGAGCCAACAAACCTACCAAGGTTTCACCAAAACGGATCTTCAGGAACGTTGGAGCCAACGGTCCCTGAAGATCCGTTTAGGTGAAACATTGGTAGGTTTGTTGGCTCACTAGGTTAATTTTACTTATTCTGCTCTGCTTACGTATTGAGCGCTTTTTTGTTATTGATTACTCGTCTCGGGTTTTTTCTTTGGGCTACGTACTGGCTCGGTCCAAATCGCTTTGGCTGATGTTCATATGCTTAGCTCTTTCTTTTTTTACAACCATTTTTCCTTCTGCGCGTATACGCAGAGGGTTTTTCGAAACGAGTATATTTATAAGTTTGTGTTTATATATATATATATATATATATATATATATATATATATATATATTTGAGTTTATACTCAGCACCTGGAGATTGCGTTGTGCATGAAACTGCGAGCAGTACTACTGGTGAGTGATAATATGCATATTTATTAATATATACTTAATAGGTCTGTCATATTGCATCGAGCACTATATATATATATATATATATATATATAAATATATATGTGTGTGTGTGTGTGAGTGTCTATGAATGTGTGTGTGTGTGTAGTTGTCAAGCACACTTACAAACAGGGACATATATGGATATAACAGGTAAATATGTATGATATCCTTATACATAGTAACAGAGACATGCTACTAAATCTATGTAAATATGTTTTCATGTTAACATATGTATTCTTACATCTAGGAATACAGAGATATAAATGTAAATGTGTATACAGTATGCATACGTAAAAAAAACATAATGTTTACTTGCAATCTTTTTTTACATCCACACAGACACAAACATACGTACACACATACACAAACACACAAACACACACACACACACACACATATATATATATATATATATATATATATATATATATATATAGCAACAGTTTTTTAATTTATGTATATAATATAAAGATAAAAAAGCTTCTGCTATATATATATTCAGTTGAATTGGTGTGAGTTTGTGATCCTGGGTTTCACGCTTTTGTTTGTCTGACGATCGCATGAACCTTGAAACCCAGGGTCATAAACTCACACCAATCCAACTGAATATGTTAGCTCTATCACTGATATTGAGCGCTTTCAAATAAGTACCGCGCATATATAATATTTAGATAATATAATATATATAACAAATTGCATATATATATATATATATAATATTTCTATTTATTTACATACACATTTCATATATATATATATATATATATATTGTTAAATGTTGCCCGCTAACAAGTTAAAAAGCTGTTGCTTAAAAAAAAAAAGCAGAAAAGAGAACGAAAGGAAAATCCATCAACATGCGCTGAAAATGTGAAAATTTGCCCAGACCAGAATTTCCTGTGAATTCAATAAAAAAAACGCACATTTCTTCAACAGAAATCCATTCTCCCTGATTCGTTTAACAAACAATCTATGTTTTTAAAAAAATCTTTTCAGGTGATCACTAATCACCACATCTTCGTTCAACCACATGGCGATCAATATTCAATTTGTCTCATATTTCTAAAAATACTGACGGAACAAACTTTTCTCAACGTCAGTCTGAAGTTCGATAAGATGGACAAAGACAAAAAAAAAAAAAAAAAAAAAAAGGAAACGATTTCTGTAAAAATTTAAGCACGCATTGGAACAAATTTAAATTTTAAGAAAAAATAGTGTACAGAACGACTTTATGGTAATGTAATCACGTGACCCATCATAAATCTCTGGCCATTTTGATTAAATGAAAAAAATGTCAGTTTGAATCATAACTTTCCTTAAATGTGCAAAATTGATTTTATTTTAAACTTAAGAACCTTCTCTCTCTCTCTCTCTCTCTCTCTCTCTCTCTCTCTCCCTCCCTCTTTTCTCCCATCGTTAACCCTCACTATCTCTAGAGAGAATCTCTATTCATGTTTGTGTTTGATAGTGTGTATCTTTGTATACACGGGCGCGTGTGTGTGTGCCTCTGTGTTTACTATTTAGTGTTTTTATATGTTTGTATAGGTGTTTGTCTATGTTTCTAAACGTGTTTTTTTTTTTTCGCGCGTCTTGCTCGTGACAAATGCACGAATTTTATAATCATTATATTTCATAGTTTGTTCAACGAAATGCTGTCAAATTTTTTATCAAAGCATATAATATACAGTATGTTTTTTGTTTTTTTTTCTCTTACATTCGGCCTTTCTTTCATTTTTTTTTTCACACTTACCTATACTTGCATGTATGCTCCGTACCGTATTTCCAAAATTCTCCTTTTGTAACAACCCATCGCGATATCGTTCGTACAACTCCATCATATAACGTGGGGGTCGAGCCGGTTCGTCCGGGTCCGGCAAAAGTCTGTTGTTCCTATCGCGGGCTAATCGACCCTCATCAGCGCCGAAAAGCACCTTCATCGATTGCTGTAACATTGCAGTGTGCACATCTCCGTAATGAATGTCATGTTTTGCGACACATGAAGTTAGAGGAAAGACCAAAACAAAAATTAGCCCTGCCGTAAGTCCAAAAAGATGACCATGCATTGTGAGAGGAAAAAAAATAAATAAATAAACAGAAGGTATTTCTTACTAAAGCGAGTGGGGTGTTGTTGGGGCCAGTCTTACTTCTTTTTTTAATTTTTAATTTTTATTTTTTAAGTTGAGTGTGATGTCCGAGGTGTGAGTGTCCGTCTTGTCTTAAGTCTGAACCTCTTTTTAGTACCTCTGGATTATTATAACCAAAAGTAAATCAGTTTCATTGATTTAAAAATAGCTTTTCTTTTTCTCTCTGTTCTTATTTATCCAGCCCGAGTCCCAATACTTAGAAACGACTTGAGTTGTCATCTCGTCTTCTTTTTTTCTTCTCCTCTTTTTTGTTTCTTAAATTCGAACTTTTTTTCTTCAGTCAAATTCAGCAAAAAGCACAGTGTTTTAAAGTGGCTCCGTTTAAAGGCGAGAGTCAGTCACTTGTAATGTAATGATAGTATTTGTTGTGGTCTGAGTCTGTAGTAAACTTGTGGTTGGTTGTTGCTTTTTGTGGCTGTTACCACGTCTGACGTTGTCGTTACTACTGGCGTTGTAGATATTGTGAATGATCGTAGCTGTAGTCGTAGTAGTAGTAGATCAAATAGTAGTAGTAGTAGTAGAAAGGGGGTGACTATACGAATGAGAGTGGCAGTAGGCACCGCCTTCTTCTTTAGCAAAGAGGCCGAACGAATGAAGGGAAGCTATAAAGAACGAAATAAAAAAGAACTGAGTAGCGCCAAAGCTACTGTTTCTTTTTCTTCTCCTTCTTCTTCTTACCACCATCATCATTTATTTCAGCAATCATGACTCTCCACAACTTCCTAGTGACATGTATCAGTTCAATTTTTCTTTTTTCTCTTTCTTTCTTTGTTCGGATTTTTCTTTGATCATTTTGATTCGGTTTTACCTTTGCATATTTTCTTCCAATATTTACGCCCTTTTTTTTTTCATTCATCTTTATTTTTTTCTTTCATTTCTATTTGTTCCTTCTTTTATCGTTTTTTACGGCCAACTTTTACTTTTCTCCTTTATGTTCTAACTATTTTGCCAGGCATTCCACCTCATTATTTTTTGTCCATTTCTTTATTTCTTATTTACTCATGCCTCAAAATATCCGTCTACAAAAAATGATACATATTTCTATCAAAGACATGACACGCAATGCTTAATAAATAAATAAATAAATCATGCTATAATATTACATTCATTACAGTAATAAAAAAAAGTGACAATTCATGCTGAAAACAGAAGACTTCCAATTAAGAAATAGAGTAAAAAGAGATAAAATATAAACTAAGAGAAAATTTGACTTTATCGTACGTAACTCCAAAGAAAATCAATACCTAAAGTTTAAAATACCTTTTTAAAAACTAATAAAATATAATTCTTCAAATTTTTACATTAGTTTTAATATCAAGTTAATAGATTAAATTTAATATTTCTAATAAACAAAATAGTATTTCAAACTGAATTTAAATTGATTAGATTTTTTCATTATCCGTAAAAATGATAAAATCGTTCATACTGACAAATCTGTCAACTCAACGTAATTCGTTTATATTTCTGATATGAGGTAGTATTTACAGTATTTATATTATTCGGACTATTTGTTGCCATTTGTACGATGTTTCTGAGATGAGGTAGTATTTACAGTATTTACATTTTTCGGACTACTGTCTTCATCTTTGATGCCATTTGTACGACGTTTCGGCCGTTATACGCTCCGGCCTTCTTCAGGTGCTAGGAATTTCGAACTGAACCCTTTATTATAATCACTGGGGACACACGGCCCAGTGGATATAGACGTTAGTTAGTTCCTGACTTGACTCTTAGAGTTGTGAGTTCAATACCAGGCTACTGCAATGATGAACAATTAACTTGCAGGGTTAGAGGGAGATAACTCATGACATCCAATCGAGACTTTACGCAAGGAATCAGGATGATATACCCCAGTGATTATAGTAAAGGGTTCGGTTCAAAATTCCTAGCACCTGAAGAAGGCCGGAGCGTACAACGGCCGAAACGTCGGACAAATGGCAACAAAGATGAAGACAATAGTTCGAATAATGTAGATACTGCCAACGTAATTATTTTTATTAAAATTCATTCAAAAATGAAATATACATTGTTGAGACTTTATTTTCAGGAGAGTAGCTGATTTAAATCTTAATCTGATTTGAAACAAATATTGCCCACATTTAATTTCTTCTGCTCCGACGAACTTAAATCACTGGTATCCTGCCACATGAGTTTACACGTGCAACCAGACAGGCAACAAGTGCAGCCGACAATTCTACTCCATCAGCTTCTTTTTTCGCAGTTCCACCTGTCTTCCATATTCTTGCTTTCCATATTCTTGCTTTCCTAACGGCTACAACTTCCAGGAATTTAAATGAAATGTCAATACCCATTTCTTAACCACTTGACTCCAGTTCTTTCTTCACCACCCTGTATGTCTTTTCCTTTTTCTCTACCTTTGCAACTGTCATCACACCTGTATTCTCATCTTTCTCTTGCTCCTTTCCCTGACACCCCCTGTAACTGGTTTGTCTTTCTCTTTACTCTCCTCCTATCTAAACATTTTCTCTTATGTAGCTCCCCTGCGCATCAGTGGCGTTACCGCCTTGCTTGGGGTGAAACGATTTTTAAAAAATCATCGCAGAACAGCATTTTTTTAAACACGGAAGTGAAAGTTTTATGAAGTGTTGACAACTCTCGATATTTTTATGTGTGATAATTTTTTCAACTGTATTAATTACTTGACGAATATAATGTTATCACCGTTTGATATAATTTTACTTTAACTACCCAATAATCTTACTTTTTTAAAGTATTCTAAACAAATTTTATTGAATTTTTAGGTACATTTTATTCTAACTTACGAAAACGCTTAGTTTAATATTTATGATTTTTTTCTTGGAATTTCATTAAATAAAACTTTTTATCTGGAAGTTTTTTTGTTTTGTTTTTTTTTCTAAATAAAAGTTAACGTCTTCTTTGCCACAAAGTGTTCTTACAAATAATAGTGCATTGAGTACTCTAATAAATTTAAACATTTTGGTTTTTCCTTTTTAAGTATACCAAGATGAGACTGTGATTTCCATTAGGATACAATGGTGAACGAGCCGGAATAAAACGTAAAAGGACATGAATTTAAAGTTAACCTGCATCTGTGAATATTTGTGTCACTGAACTAACCTTTGAAAGCAAAATGAGCGATGTTTAAACCGGTGACCACGAGCAGAAATTGTTGGTCTCTGAATAAAAAAGAAAACAATTTCTCTATTGTTTTGACATATCTAATCTTTAAATTAGTCTGCATTGCATTATTTTTGTACACAAAATCCTCCTGTGGTTGTAGTCGAGCGATGATTAGCAATTTAGTTTCGTTAAACGCTTCCTAATATGGTGAATTCGATCATATTGTGTTGTACAAGATGAAGTTAAACTTAATAAATATCTACATTGTTAACGTGGGGATCTGGTGAGCAAATTAGTTTTGTAGACTATTCGTAATGCAGTCAGATCGGTCTTCTCCGGATGCTTCATTTTGTTTTACCCTGTTAGACTAAATTCGTACCTACATGACAAATACCGATATTTTTTCAGCTGTCTCAATTTCAGCCCATGGTCGTTTTGTCATCGTTTTAAATGGTGATAGTACTCATTGCGAATGGTTTACGAATGCAGCCCACTAGTGGCAGATAACATGTCAATTATTACAATTACGAATGTCTCTAAAATTCTGTTCACTTTGGAGGGTAAGATTTTTACTTTTCCCTGCCGACAGAGAGCGCTGTGTTTGCTTTTCTATCTTATGAGTAAGATAATCAGTAAAAGATCATTTTTAGGTGTTGTATATTTTATTATCGAGGTAATTCCTTCATTTATTGCAATAAGGCATTTCATGAAATTGTTGATGATATTTCAAAATCTCATATGACACGGTATATGCATTGTTCTTTAAGCGGCAAGTAAGCCAATAGAGATTTCAAAGAGGCAATAATGGCGGAACAAATATAACTCTCATGGATCACCGATGGAATGAGAAGAAATGATTTTAAAGTGGCGCGTCGTCTAAATGCTGCTTATTAGTTTTTATTTACTCCACACAGAGCGTATATAGAAACGATCTATCACTTCTTATATAAGGCTCCGTTTCCTTAATAATATATACAAACAGTCAGAAAGAGAAAATCATGCTAGCATATCTCTCTGTACATAATCTTCTTTCTTGTGTCGTGTCTCCCAGGGCCTGGGTAATTAAGGTTCTCTACAGCCTCATTTTTTTAAAACTTTTGACTTGGATGTGCGTTGTGCTGCAGCGGATATCGACTCGGAACAACAAATCAGGGACCCGAGTTCGAATTCCGGTTAAATTCCTTGCATTCACTTGGAAAAGGTATTAATCCGTCTCTACCCTCCAGTATTGGGTTAAAATAACAGGACAGATTGGGTTTCCATTATATTCAGTCAGTTAAGTGCCATACGTGATACACGCTTTGGGTGATCATGTCTCGAAAGAGACATGACTGATTGGGCAGAAGATTATTCCGCGGTAAGGTTGCCATTACTTTCTGCGGTAGACTGGTTGCCAGCCAAGGCTATAGAACCCAATCTGTCCTATTATTTAACTCATAACTGGAGGGGGAAGAGATGTATTATATTATTAAGTAGTAATTATTGGGGGATTAGTTTATTACTTCATAACAATATAAAACCGATCCCCCACTTTATACCCAGTAGAAACCTTAATCATGTTGTCAGTCAGTTAAGTTCCATACGTAATACACGCTTTGGACGATGATATCTCGAAAGAGACATGACTGACTGGGCACAAGATTATCCTGCAGTAGGTTGTCATTATTTTCTGCAGTAGACTGGTTGCCAGCAAAGGCTATAGAGCCCAGTCTGTCCTATTATTTAAGCCTTAACTGGAAAGAAGAGACGGATTAATGCCTTTTGCAAGGGGATTTGTATGTAAGTGAATGCAAGGTATTAAACTGGAATTCGAACTCGGTACCTCGATCTCTCGTTCCGAGTCGATATCCACTGCAACACAACGCACATCCTGCATCACAACACACATTATTATATTAACATTCTCAAATTCACTAACAGTTATCACTGTTTCTAGTACTGATTGGAGTTTCTTTCCAAACCTTTTGTTCTTAGTAGTGTGGGAAGTTAAAATCTTGATGACGCCATTATTTTCTTTTCTAGTTCTGTACACTGTCCATGTTGCTGTTGATGATCTTTTACGTTTTCAAGTGTTGTTTTTGTTACTTAATAAAGTTCTTTCTGATTTTGTGACGTCAGTCTTTTAGATCTGATAAAGTATCGTCTTCTTTAAAATCTAAAAGTCCCTTCCGCCTGGAGTCATTTTTCATCACTGATTTCAGAAAATGGTTATATATAGATAATAGTTGCTGTATACCCACCTATATATTAAGAAGGACTTTTACAATATTGGTAAAAAAGTTTTTTATCGTATGTATCGGGTAAATAAGACGTATTAGGGAGTCTCTACTATTGTCCGAAGAATCGGAACAAATGATATATCTAGTTACGAAATCAGAATGAATACATAAAAGGCACTATAATCAAATAAAAAAGAAGTATGCAGTTCAAAAGAACAATTCTTCAAATGAGGTGGAATCTAATTTTCTTTGATAAGTTTGACGTGTCTATCTCACAAAAAAGGCTCCTGAAATAGAGGTCCTGAAAAGGCATAGTAAGAGGAAGAAAGGATTGACATCGACCCTAAAAGAAAAAAAAGATATTAGCTCTGGAAAGAACCAATCTAAAAAGGGGGTGTTGTATACCAACCTGTATACAGGAATAGAATGTTTCTATTCTCTTAAATGCGTGGACACTATTGTTGGTGTAAAGTAAAGTGATTATTCTGACTAACAGTTGCCTAGCAATGTATCTACTTCACGCAGATTGCGAGTCTTGTATTTGTTGATATATATTAATCACAACATTTGGTTACTCACGCAGTAAACATTTAGGGTTGTAACGTTGGTGACGAAGATTGTGCCTTAGACCAAAATATATTTTGGTGTCGAAGATTGTACCGTTGGCAAAATACAACATTTTGACGTCAAATATTACGGTTTTGATCAAATACAGCATTTATACAGGAAAATCTTCTTCTATGTGCCCTGTCCTTTCAGGACGTAGGTGATCATGTTTTTCTACGTCTCCCTATCCCTGGTGGCTTTTAGCACGCCTTCTCCTGTTGCACCATGCAACCCTCATTCCATCATCCAATTAATTAGGTCCTTCAAATATATTATCTGCTGCTTTCCCCTGTTTCGTTTTCCCCTCTATCTGGCCTGTTAGTATCAGGTTCTCCAAGCCCTCCTTCCTCATTGCATGTCCCAGGAACTTTAGCTGTCTCTTTCTGATGCTCAGTATTAATTTCCTTTTCGTTTCCATCATTTCCAAAACTTTATCATTGCTCACATGCTCGATCCATGATATTCGCAGCATCCTTCTGTAGGCCCACATTTCAGTTGCTTCAAGTTTTTCCTTCATCTTTGATGATATTGTCCAGTATTCACTGCCATATTGAAGAACTGACATCACATAACAATCCAGTACTCTAGCAAAATTGTCCTGTTTCTTATACTTTAATTAACTTCTGGAATACTTCCTTCGCCATGCCAATTCGCCTTCAGATCTCTGTGTCGCACTTTCCGTTTTCTGTTAGAACACTTCCCAGGTATTTACATTTTTGTACCTGCTTGATTTTAGTATCCCCAACCTGTATTCGGGCTGCCCTTTTTACTGATGCCCATACATTCGGTTTTCTTGCAGTTTATTTGTAGTCCTTTCTTGTCACTCTCTTCAACTACCTTCTGTAGGAGGTCTTGGAGTTTCTTTTCCGTGTCTGCTATCAATACTGTATCATCTGCAGACCTTATGTTGTTTAAATTGTGGCCTCCGATAACGAAACCTGGCATAACTTCTAGGGTCGTCGCAAGAAGATCAGAAGTAAAAAAAAAAATAAAGCATTTTTGGCTACAATTTCAAAATTACGTAATATCAAACAACCGTGCGAAAGAGAACAGTACAAAAATATGACATTATTTCAGCTGAAAACGTAACGAAAATTTACGTAGAAGTGAAAATAAAATTTGCCAAAAAACATGTAACATCGAGAGGATTTCTCAGGATATAATTGTTACGTGGAAATAATTCAAAAGAAATTAAGTGTTTCTGATTGACAGTTGTGAAGGAAAATGTATATAAAAATATATACTGCAGAAAGCAAAATTAGAGGAGTTTTAAAAAAAAGTAGTTAAAAATTGTAAAGCAATAAAAACAAGAAAACAGCAAGGACATATGCTTAAAAATTCGAGGAATTGTTTCTGAAAGAAGGGAAAATGTTTACAAGTAATACTAACAACCATTCGAATGATTTTCCGTAGGAAACTATCGTGAAAGCGATAACAGATTTTAAATACAGGGCCGAGAAAAACGTAACTTTTACATTGTATTACTCCAGATACGAGGATATTTACAAACGAACAGCATAAATTGGTGAGATCAGAAAAAGGTTAAACATACGAAATTCATGAATTATATTCTACCAAAGAAGATAAGCGTTTACGGCTATATAGTGATGAATACACCGGTTCTAGTCCGATAACCGAAGTTAAGCAACATTGAGCCTGGTCAGTACTTAGATGGGTGACCGTCTGGGAATACCAGGTGCTGTAAAAGGAAGGACCAAGAATAGTCCACCGGTCCTTCAGGTTTGGGAGTTGGACGCAGGGCTAACAATCCTGCCTCATAAAACCAGTTTGTTACGGAAACAGTAACAAAATGTTACTGCCCTACACACTATTAGGTGTAACTGATGATGAAAGAAGATAAGTGACTTAATATTTAATGAAATAATTATGTTACTTTTGGAGCTGTTCAGCTCGAAAACGTCATTATTCCATAAGAGATGGAAGTGTATGAATTTACTGAAAATCAATGAGGATGATTTCACTATGTTCGCTAGTATTGTGAGGAATTCAAATTGACAGAACTAAACCTTGACAATTTCAAATTCTTAATATTTGCGAAAGGTTTAGTGTCAGCTAAAGACACGGAAATTAGGAGGAGGGTTCGGAATAAACTAGAAAACGAACTCAACTTAAATCAGCAAAATCTGGTGGAAGATTTTCAGAGATGTGTAAACGTTCGGCAGGACGCTGAAAATACTGAAATGAGCGTTGTGTCGCACATGAAAAGGTGCATCATAAAATAAAACCTTAAAGAAGAAAAAAGACATTACGCCTAACTAAGCATGTGGAGAATGACATTTCTATAATTTCTGTCCATTTAAAAACAAGGAATTTTTCGTTGTGGAGAAAAAGGTACAAAAAATCTCACTGCGAGACAAAAAAAAGCGTTTTAAGAATTTCGTTAGAGTGGCTAATGCTAATTATTCTTTAAATCAGAAGACAAGAAAATTTGTGCAGGTGAAAATCCTGAACAAAAATATCAAATTACAACTACACAGTGGTTTTGATTTAAGCATCATAAATGTTTATATTTGGAGGAAAATAGGAAAACCAACATTAATGGTTTTAATAAAATAGCTCGTTTTGTCACAGGGAAAAAAATTAAATTCATAGGTGAATTTATTGCGAATGTAACGTTAAAAAAAGCACGTTAAAATTAAAAATATTCCTAATGAAAAACACGAGTAATCTTTTTGGGACAGATTGGATAGAGAAATTAGAATTATGGAACTGTCCAATTAATTAATTTTGTCAAAAACTGAGTTCTACCAACGAAATAGAAACTCTAAAAAAGAGAATTAAAAAATAAATTCCCAGAGGTTTTTTCTGGTGGGCTTGGCAGTTGTAACAAGTTAAAAGCAAAATTCTAGCTGAAGAAAATGATACATTTCTTTCCTTTTTGAAGACTTCTCGTACACAAGTCTTCAAAAAGAAAAGAAATGTATCATTTACGTTGATCAAACTAATAAACGACGAACTTGATTGACTTGAAAAAATCAGTGTTTTATTCAAAGTTGAGCATATCGACTGCGCTTCGCCGACAGTATATATATTTTTAAAAAATCGAAGGAGATACGCATCTACGCGAATTTTTCTATGGGCTTAAACAATGGTCTTAAAGATTATGATTACCCACTTCCGGGTCTAGAAGAGATTTTTTCGCAGTTAATTTTTTTCCAAAATAGACGATAGTGACGGCTATCTTCAAATTCAAGTCGATGACGAATGTTCAATATACTTGACCATAAATACACATAGAGGATTATATAAATTTAATTGTTTACCTTTTGGCATTAAGGTCGCCCCAGCTATCTTCCAGCAAGTCATGAACACGATGCTAAGTAGTCTCGACATCGCAGTCGCATACCATAATGATATTTTGCTGGGAAGTAAAAACACAGAGAAACATCAGAAAAATGTTTTTGAAGTGTTTAAAAGAATTATAGGCTATAGGTTCAAGCTAAGGCACGAAAGGCTTTATAGACAAGATTAAGTACTTGGGGCATATTATTGACAAGGCTGGCAGGAGACCAGATCCAGCACGTGTTAGTGTTATTAAAGACATGTCTTCTTCTGAAGATGTTAGCTCTCTACAAAGTTTCCCGAGATGAGCTGGCTATTACAATGTTTTGTAAAGAACATGCATTGTTTGAGAGCGCCACTAAATAAACTTTTGAAGAAAAACTTAAAATAGGTCTAGACAACGGAGCGGCAAGAAGCATTTCCAAAAATAAAGAAGTATGCTAACTTAGATTTATTTTTGGAACATTAAGATCCGAAAAAAGAATTGATTGTGGCAAGTGACGTCAGTTCGGATGGTATCAGAGCCTGTATTATGCATAAATTTGATGACGCCTCTGTTAAACCGATTGTATATGCATCCAGGATGCTTCTTCCACTAGAAAAAAATTACTCAGTGATAGAAAAGGAAAGTTTAGGGATTATCTTTTCCTCAAAAATTTCCATAAATCTATTCACGGTAGGAGAAAAACATTGCAAACGGATCACAAACCGTTGTTAGCAATTTATGAGTAAAATAAAAAAAAATTACCTACTCATACCGCTAAAAGATTGCAACGATGGGGAACCATTCTTTTAAATTATGACTTTAGAATAGAGCTTTGCTATCGACTAAGCTAAGTCATGCGGACGGATTGTCCAAACTGATTCCAAGGAATAATGAACCCTTCGAAAACAGTCATTGCTACTCTACAATTGGAGGTAGTGATTCCTGAATAAACTCCATGCAAAACACCCTGGTATATCCAGTATGAAAAGCGTATTGAGAAGCTATGTTTACTGGCGCAGCATGGATAAAGACACTGAAGCTTTGGTAAATTCATGCAAAGGCTGTGCTTTGGCAGTCAAGGCATCACCAATTAAGTTTAATTAATGGCCAGAAACTGATCGATTTTGGTCACATTTTCATATTGATTTTGTTGGTCCAATGAATCAATCATACTATCTTATTGTCGTAGATATCTATTCGAAATGGCTAGAGATTTTCGGATTTAAGAGTCCAACCACGCAATTAGTAATATAGTTTTTACACGAACTGTTTGTGAGGTTTGAAGTTCCAGATTCGATTATTTTTAATAATGATACCAAGTTTACGTTGAATGAGTTCAAGAAATTTTGCAAGATGTTTGCGTTAAATCACATTACAATTGTCCCTTACCATCCTAGAAGCAACGGCCAGACAGGGTGTTTCGTGCATAATTTCAAAAGATTTTTAAAAAGGCCAACGGTGGATCCATAAATTTAGAACCATATCTCGGTTGCTTCAAGTCTCTCCTTCATCTTTGATGAGATTGTCCAGTATTAGCTACCAAATCGAAGGACAGACATCACATAACAATCCAGCAATCTTTTCTTTATTTTTAACAAAATTTTCCGTCTTTCAATACTCTTAGGTCTGCGACACAATATTATAAGTGGAGGGCTCCCAAACTTTTTAAAATTACGACCCACTATTCATGACCATAGCTTATGGAGACCCACTCAAATTTACTGGGCAAAAACATCTGAGAATATAAAAGTGTTATTTATATAAATAGGTAAAAATTGATTTTCTTCTTACGATGACGAATGATTAAATTGAGATCATAACCAACCCAGATTCATTAAGCTCGTCAGAACAACATACTGCTTGACACAACAACAGTCTAGCGAGTCTTGAAGTAGCTCAACAGCTAGCGTTTAATCGAAGCTAATGCCTAATTCTAGTATATCTTTTTTGACCCACTAACATTCCGCTTATGACCCACCAGTGGGTCACGACCCATAGTTTGAAAACTGCTATATGTTATAGTTGATCATGTAATATTTGGTAAACTATTCTTGTGGTTGGTTTATGGATCGGGTGTAATTTATTTACTAAATCTTCTATAGTTTAACACAATGACACAAGATTATTTCACTTGGACTTCGTAAGTTGCAGTCCAGTTAGATTCGATCTTTTCTGAATAAACACAAAACGAACGATTTTCCATAAAATACAAAAGAAAATTTAGTTTTTCTGATAAACAAAATTACAATTTTTAACAATTAATCGGAATATTATGTAGGTTAACCTTTCTCAAAGTAAGTTTAAATTTGTAAATTAAATTCGTAAATTAAAATGTAGACTTTGAAACATCGTTTTAACTTTTATCGCACTTAGTACAAATTATATAGTACAAATCGCTTTAAACTCCTCTTTTTAAAATTCAATCAATATGAAGTAAATCTTCGTCGAGTATTTGATCACGAATGTCATCAACCCGATTCCAATGAAATAATCTCAGATCTGTGCACCGGCAATTCTATCGTTATTCCTTTTTGTTGATATTTAAACCTGTTAGTATTTTAGATTTTTACAAGGGTCACGATTTTTACATTGCCACTCGATAAATGGCCGACTGAGTACGTGCCATGAAAATAGAGATTCATCCTTACCTCGGATTTAATACTGATTGATAACACTGCAGCATGGCATGGAGAATTGACACAAAACAGCGTTTGTCGCCCCCTCACCACCACCACCACCAGCACGCTCGCATTATACTGGGTATTTCTATCATTATTTAAAGAGTCCATAGAAGACAAACTCAAACATGCACATAAATACTCTTCTTTTTACGAATACGTGTATAAATACTGACGCAATCAACAACAGAGAAACTCTCACTCTCCCTATTTCTCCCTCCTTCTTTATGTCTATTCATCTTCTTTCTTCTCTGTAACTGTCTTTTTGTCTCTCTTTCTCTATTTCTCTTCATTTCTATCTTTTACACACACACTCTCTCTCTTGCTCTCTCTCTCTCTGTCTCACTCTCTCTCTCTCCCATTACTTTATATCTATTTTATCTCTCTCTTTTCTCTGTCCTTTCCTAAATTTGCTTTTCCCATTCAGCATTTAGCTTTTTTCTCTCCTCCCTCTCTCTCTTTATATCTATTTCTCTTTTGTTCTCTCTCTCTCTGACACAATCAGTTCCATACTTTAATAGATTTACTTTTACCTTTTAACACTTAGCACTTCTCTCTCTCTCTGTCACCCCCCCCCATACACATATACACACACTCCCTTTCTCTCTATTTCTCCATATTTTGTTTTTATCTCTATTCATCTTTTTCCTTCTCTGTAGCTGTCTTTGCTTATCTCTTCGGCTATTTTTTTGTCTTTGTTTTACTCTCTCTCTCTCTCTTTCCCCTCTTTATATCTATTTTACCTCTCTTTCTCTATCTCTCTCTTTCTTTCTCTGTATGACGCAAACAGTTCCAAATATTCTTAAATTTTCTTTTGTCTTTTGGCATTTATCTCTCTCTCTCACTGTCTGTCGATCTCGCGCCGCAGTCAACTAAATATTTACCCTCTCTTTACATCGTTGAAGCCTTTCCCTCTCACCTTTCTCCCTTTTCAGATACTTGTGAACTTAACACATCACTCAATAAGTTCCGGGCCTAACATATAGACGGCGCCACGAATAAAAAATCTATATGATTTTTACGAAGTATTAAACTTCAAATGGCATGTGACAAAATCTGGGCCTAATCGAATTATTAGTTTACAAATTACATTTATTTAAGTGAAGCTACTGTTGCAAATTTTCAAAACAATGGAAAAATCTGAATCACGTGCGTTGATAAAGCATTGCTTTCTGATGGGGAAAATACTGTTCAAGCAAAGCAATGGATTGATAAGTATTATTCGGACTCTGCTCCGTCGGAAACAACGGTTAATAGGTGGTATGCTGTCTTTAAACGCCGTCATACAGACACAAATGATACTGAACGCTTAAGTCCACGCCCCAAATCGACAGTTGTTTCAGAAAACACACACACACACACACACACACACACACACACACACACACACACACACACACACACACACACACACACAAACAAAAAAAAACATAAACTCGTTTTGGCCGATCGTAAATTGAATTTGCGTGAGATAACAGAAGAGTTGACCATATCAAAAAGCAGTGTATTCAACATTTTAGATGAACATTTGTCAATGAGAAAGTTGTGCTCACAGTCGATCAAAAACAACAACGCGTCGACGATTCAGAGCGTTGTTTGCAACTATTTCAACGAAACATGAAGGAGTTTTTGCGTAAGTATGTGAGAATTGATAAAATATGGATCCACCACTTCACTCTGGAGTCAAATCGGCAGTCAGCTGGGTGTACAGCAGCATGTGAAAACTGTCCAAAGCGACCTAAGACGCAAACATCAACAGGCAAGGTTTTGGCCTCCGTATTTTGGAATGCGCAAGGTAATTTGTTTATCGATTACTTTGGGAAAGAAAGAACCATCAGTAGCGAATATTATATAGCGTTATTGGTGCGTTCGAAGGAAGAAATTGACAAAAAACGGCCACAAATTAAAAAGAAGAAAAACGTGATCTTTCACCAAGACAACGCACCGTGTCACAAGTCTATCGCAACGATGGCAAAACTATATTAATTGCACTTCGAATTGCTTCAGCATCGACCTTATTCTCAAGATATGGCCCCCAGCGACGACTGGCTGTTTGCAGTTCTCAAAAGAATGCTCCAGAGAAAGAGATTTGGATCCAATAAAGAAGTGATTTCGGAAACTGAAGCGTATTTTGAGGCCAAAGACAAATCGTTCTACAAAAAATATTATCGAATTGTTAAAAAACCGTTGGAATCAGTGTATCACTCAAGAAGAAGACTATGTTGATGAATAAAGTCGAATTTTGCCTAAAAGTTGCTGTTTTATTAGTTAGTCCCGAGATTTATTGAGTGATGTGTTAATTTCGTGTAAGAAAATATTATCTTCCTTTTCACCAAAATGTTTTGCACAGTTGTCGGGGATCATTTCCTAAATTAGATAATGACCTAACGCCGTATTCGCACTCGCTTCTCAAATTGATCGAAGAGAGAAACACTCTGTGTTGCTAGTTGTGGTTCGTGGCATGCCTGTCTTTGATGATTGCAACAAATACACATTGTATTATGTGAAGACCGACATTCGTAATCGGTGTCTACTGCTTTCGCCGAAAATTCGCTTAGTAATTCGGTGTTTAATCAGAAATATGATAACAGTTTGTTAAAAAGCTTTCTATACTAATCAAAATTTGATTACCTAGAAAACTATTTTGGGTGCTTCCGGTTACAACCCGTTGAAATACCGATTCCCGTGCGATCACCGAAATTACGCAACGTCGATCCTGGTTTGTACCTAGATGGGTGACCGATTAGAATTACCAACTGCTGTAAGAGATAATAGCTCGATATTGTTATTTGGAGGGTCGAGTTCTAATTCCCGTTGGATTCGTTATATTCATTTACGTACAAAGACCCTTGGGGAAATATTGCAACTCACTTCATCTCCCGTTCTATAGGTTAGTTATTAAAATATTATTGCAATTTGTATCATTAAAAGTTTAGTCTCTCCCTAAAAATTCTTACAAATTAAAAATATTTTCTGGCAAAATGTTGATACGCCATAAAAACGAAATAATCTGTTTTGGGAAGAGTCTTAATCCCTCTTTATATATATTTCTTTAGAATTAATAGATTTATTTTTTATCCGAAATTTTTATTACTTCAAATTAGGTATCTACAGCCATTTTTCTATACCTAAATTTAAATTTAAATTTTAAAAATAAATAAGTTATCTTTAAGCATTAAAACTAGCTTTGAAAGCCAAGGGATTAAATTTAGTAATTTTAGTAAGCAAAATATCCTGGTGTAAATTAAAGCGAAATTACATTGATCGGAATCAAAATTTTTCTAAATTAAAAAAAAAAGTTTTTAAAATTTCAAATTTTCCGCCATTTTTCATCGATTGTAAACAGAAGCTAATTCTAAGTTTTCAAAAATCTTACAAAAATAAAACACACCTCGCTGACACATTATTTTATTCAAATTACCGAATTTAAACTTACTTTAAGTTGACTTGAAACAAGAATTAACCGCTTACTGCCTGAAATATTTCAAAAATGCATTTCTCAATTACGGTAGCCTTGTTATCACAACTGTCATCACCTTATCAGAAGGTTTTAATGGATGATTTACAGTGACCGGCCAAAAGTATGGAAGAGGAATTTGGTATAAATCTTATTCATTCAAATCTTTTATTTTCATTTTTAACTGTTAAAATTAAAAAAAAATTAAAATTAAAACTTTAACACAGTTTTCAGTAATTATCCAATATTTTTATGGAATTTTAGTTAGTTTAGCTTTGTAGGCTTACGCTTGAAGATGTTTTATGAAAAGTAAAAATTAAAATAATATAAAACTTTATTTTAAAAAATTTTACAATTTAATGACAGAATAAAAATAACGGTAGAAGTAACGCAATAATTTATGAAATGTTATGGTATTTATTAATTTTTATTTTTAATACCTATTGTTCATATTCTTTTTAGGTACCCCCACAAATTGTGAATTTCACGTTTATTTTATTTTTTAACAAAATTAGAAAATTAAGAATTAAAATGTAAAAGTTGCTTTAAATGTTTAGGGAATGACTTGCAAAACAGGCTTGAAGAGACTTGAACCAGAATCAATGTGCGGTTTCTGTCGTTCTCCATGTAATCCAAAACACTTGTTAACTTCTAAAATCAATACGACCCCTATGGAAATTTGTTATGATCCCTATGGAACATCGTAATTAATAAAAATGAACATATTTATTTTGCATACAAAATAATTTTTTTTTACTTATTTTGAAAAAAAAAAATGATGAACGATTTTTATTAATTTTTTCAATTTTCGATAGGCAATATAAGCATCAATTCTTAACTAAAGAAAAGGCGACAGTTCTTTAAAAGATTTTAAAAATATTTCTAAAACTTTATGAAATATTATAATAATGTAAAAAAATGAAAACAATTCTCTTAAAATTTTATTAGTAATCGAAAAATATTTTTTCTTCAGACTAAGTGACTATAATGTCCTTAGTTATTATTATTTATTCCAGTAATTAAAAACTTATCAAATATATATATATATCAGAGTTTTATTGCTTTTTTAAAATTTTACTCTTCAGAGCAGATTTTCGGATAGTGTCGTAAAATCTAAAATAAAACAAAATAGATGATTTATATTCCAAATGCAGCCAATTGAAATTTAGTAAAATTTAATGGATTTACGTGGAGGTGGGGTAAGAGAGTTAAAAAGAAAAATATATTTTCACAAAGATTTTAAAAAAAATAATGATTTAAAAAATAATTTCATTCATTTGTGAATAAGTACTGAAAGTTTCATTAAAATCCGACAATCATTTGACTTTTGCGAGAATATCCAAATTAATGTGTTTGTCATCGAAAAAAGTGTGTTACGTAAAATTACGTGATTCATTGTAAACAATCGTAACATTTTCTACCACGCTAACTCAAATCAAAACAAAATTTTCTGCCAAAATTTCGAACATGTCAGAAGGGATTAAAAAACTCTAAAAAATAAATAAAAATTACTTCGATCTTTCCTTTTAATAATATTATAAACATTTTGATGGAAAAAGTTCGTTTCATTAATATTATTTTATTTATTTTTTTTTTGCGATTTTTAATGGAGGAACCTACTTCAAATGATATTATAATACGAAGTATCCACTATAATGACGTTTTAATATATATATATATATATATATATATATATATATATATATATATATACTAGAAACACTAAAAACACTAGAAATTTAACAACGATTGTATATGTCTAGAAAACTGGAAATCAAATTGCAGCAATTGAAAGAAAAGAGAATAAAGAGAAAAAGAGAGCAAAAAAAAAAAGAGCAAAAAAGAATGTCATGATTAAGGATTGACTGTACAGGGAAAAAACGACGAAAAGTATAAATAAACAGGGCATTCTACATGGAATTTCTTTCATTTTTTAATTCATTTTTTTCTACGGTTTTAGCCAATGTTTTCAACCACTGTGAATCTACTGCAGTACAAAGGCATGTCAAAATTAAAATCCGTCTATCAAACTTTTCTATTGTCTCTTTGGATTTTTTTCCATAGTATTTGATATTCTCAAGGTGAAAAATGAACATTTTTTTTGCTCTGAGCTGCAGCCACCTCTATTTTAATTATTTCTTTCTTTATCCTTGGTCTGTGAAAAAATTTTTTTATATCTTAGCAACTTCCATAGCATTGATGTTTGTACCGTTTTGAGTTTGTTTTCAAACATTTTTGTTAATTTCCATGATTCATCATGGCATACGGCTACTAAACGCGTGTTGATGTTTGTATGCGCATATATATATATATATATATATGTGTGTGTGTGTGTGTGTGTGTGTGTGTGTGTGTGCAGATACCCGCATTTGTATAAGTCTCGGTGGACATGCGTATGTATGTGTCAATTGAACCGGAGAATAATAAGCATGAATTTTTTTATAAATATCGAACTTATATTTAATCTTTTTCTATTAATATCGAATCCTACGGTATGAATTAATGGATTATCGACAAGATTATTCTATTGAAAAAATATATTTGTAATTTTATGACGATAATAAAAATAATGCACGATTTAGCATAATTTAGAAAAGTTATTTTGTAGAAAGACGTTAAAATGATAATTGTTAACATATGCTTTGATGTGAACCAGTTAGTCAGTTGAGTGCCACTCGTGATACACGTTTTGGGCGATCATGTCTCGAAAGAGACACGACTGACTGAACAGAAGATTATCCCGCAGTAAGTTGCCATTGCTTTCTGTGGTAGACTGGTTGCCAGCCAAGGCTTTAGAACCCAATCTGTCCTATTATTTGACCCATACTTAGAGGGGGGAGATATGTATTATATTATTACGCAGTAATTAGTGGGAAATTAATTTATTACTTCAAAACAATATAAAACTGATCCCCCATTTTATGCCCAGTAGAAGCTTTAATCATGGTTTCAACTAATATATTTGTAATATAACAATCCCGCCCCACCCGAGGAAAGGCTGATGCAAGCGGGGGTGTTTTCCGGTCGTTGAAAGGAACGGATGTTTGTTTGACCTTATTTCCGGCAGTAGCGGAAATGGCTACAAGAGGCAAACAGAACAGGTGGCTCTGAGAATTACGTGGGCGTGCGTGGGCGAGGCAAAAATCGGAAGTACCGGTTTGGAGATTATAAAAAGACCTCGGGCACGGATTTCACCAGTCTAGGCAGAGAGACCAGAGGAGAACAGATACGACACCCCCCCGTCAACCCTTGGAAGCGCGCTCTCACTCTCTGTTCACTAGGCTACACGGTCCATCGTTCATCAATAAAAATATAAGTCATATATTTTTATATATACCCGTGTTTGTCTGTTTATTGGTATACAACATATTCAGTCAGTCAGTTAAGTGACATGCGTGATACACGCTTTCGGTGATCATATCTCGAAAGAGACATGACTGACTGGGCAGAAGATTATCCCGCACTAGGTTGCCATTGCTTTCTGCGGTAGTCTGGTTGCCAGCCAAGGCTATAGAACCCAATCTGTCTTATTAGTTGACTCATAACTGGAGGGAGATAGATTAATAACTTTTTCAGGGATATTTGTACGTAAGTGAATGCAATGAATTCAACTGGAATTCGAATTCGACTCTCTGATTTGTCATTCCGAGCCGATATTCACTGCACCACAACGCACAAATGGTTTTCTTAAAAGATAGATGTAGTTGCAGGCTTTGAAATGCTCGATATGGTCAGTCTCTTTCAGAGATACTTGAGAAGACCTATTACATCAGCAGCCAAAATTCATGAAAAATGAACGAATGTATTTGACAATGAAAGACAACAAGAAATCTAGTAATTCTTAGAAAACTTTCTTTTATATGTTAGTGAGTACGTCGGGATAGATAGATAGATAGATAGATAGACAGATAGAATAACACGACAATATAACAACCAGTAATGAAGCCTCCCTGTGAAACGAACTATTTCTCAACACTTACACGCGTCCACCTTTTGCTTTGCTTCGCTTGTGAGCGTGTGGCACGTGATTACAGATCTTAACAAGGATTGAAAATGAAACAATGATGTTCTTTATTTGTGCACACCACCTGGATAAGTTTTTTTGACAGAAGTGAATCAGAGAGACTGTCAAGATTATTTCAAATGAAGGATTGTTTTCTTTTTGTAAAAAGAGAAGTAAAAAGTAAGAGCACAAAAAAAAGAAAGTGCTTCCATAATGACAACCAAATCAAAGGTCGTCTTTTCCTCGACATTTGATGGGCACCTGTCCGAGAAATTAGAAGGTTCGCTTTCTATGAAGCCCGGGTTCAAAACTCAACAGGTCAGCAAGGTGATTTCACAATGTTATCGGTGTGAAGGAGGCTATTCTAACGTGCGGCACGTTTGAAAATTGCTCGAAAACCACACGACGAGTTGACCCAAGACCTGTGAGGGAAGTTGTATAGACGGGCTTCTTTGAGAGCAGTTGATGATAGTACTAGCATGAAATCTCAAGTCATCGTGAACGAGAGTTAGAGCGCCCTGACTTTTTTCAGGCGGTTGTTAACGCTAGATAACGCGCTTTCTCTCAGGAACTGTGAAGCTATAGATAGCTGGTTAATGTTTCTTTGATTCGGCCTTGTGTCATACATAACTGAACTCCCTAGAGCTATAAGTTTTTATCCAGAATTATCACCTGAATTATCAGAAGGTTTTCATCAGAAGGTTGGTTGGCAGGTTGGTTGTAGATTGTGTGGAATAGTGTGGAAGAATAAAATATATACTTTTCATGTTAAAATAGAAATTTATTAAAAGAATAGAAGACCATGAGTAGGTAATAATTAATGTTCAATGAGAAAGTTGAGGGTATCAAGAAATGTTCGTTGAAGTAATTTGTTGAGAAGATTTTATGCGTACGTACGTATTTAAGTATTAGCGTTTGTTCGATAAAAGTGTCTTTGAATGGAGAAGAAGAAGTAAAACGAATCAGCACACGAGAAGGAAAGAGAAAGAGGACAAACGTCCGAGTTAGTTTGAAGCTTCTCTTGTTACATTTTAGCTTGTCGTCTCTGCTACAGCTTACAAGTTTTTGTCCAAAATTATCATCCGAATTATCAGAAAGTTTTTATCAGAAGCTTGGTTGGCAGGTTGAGATTATCGTGGATGTGTGAATAGTGGAAGAACAAAATGTACATTTTTCATGTTAAAATAGAAATTTATTAAAAGAATAAAATAACAAGAATAGGTAGTAGTTCATGTTCAATTACAGACAAGTAATGAGTTAAGGGTATCAAGAGTTGAAGAAATGTTTCTAGTAGTAATTTGTTGGAAAGAGTATATGCGTACGTAGGTATGTATGAGCGTTTGTTCGGTATGAATGTCTTTGGATGGAGAAGAAAAATTAAAATGAATCAGCATACGAGAAAGAAGGAGAAAGAGGACAAATTTCTGGGTCAACTTGAAGCTTCTTCCGTTATATTTTAGTTTGTCGTCTCTGCTGCTTCCATCCCTGACTGACGTCATCTATATACTCTTTAGATTTTTCGCACTGGATCGCTTCCATTGGTCAGAAAATCAATTTAACATCCACTTGCGAAATCCGGTTTCCACTTTTTCTTTAAGCACATGGGCAATCATTTTTCTATTTGGGAAAAACCAGGATTTCACATGTCACTGTGAATTTTTGCAAAAAGTGAAGAAGGTTGATTTTAATGTTTAATTTTCTATCCCAGAACTGTAACTAAGATCCGCTCAGCGTAGTTGCAGTATAAACAACAGGTGGTCTTTGTGGGTGTTGAACAAAAACAAAATCTGCCTGTGCAGGTGTCTGCAACGGTAATTAGCTAACCGCCCTGGAAGACAGGAATCCTTGAATACGAATGGCCAGACATACCAAAGATATTAGTTGTTTATTGCTTCAAAATAATCATCAGAAAGTTTAGGATGGTCATCTTTTGGAATTTTATGATTAGAAATTTCGAATTTCTCACAGTATTGTTGAAGTTATCGCTATTGTCGAGATTTACAAACTCTTTCATTCAATTTTGATTTTCAAACCAAACGATGAAATTTCAATATGCTGATTTATTTGAAAAAAAATATTTTCACAAAAATCCTACTTTAACAATTTCTTTAATTTAATTTCATATGACTTCATGATAAACAATATTTTTTAAGAAAATTTATTTGTTTTCCTTTTTAACGGCTATGAAGAAATTCTTAGAATGTTTTACTCTTGAGCATGAAACATACAACAAGGCGTGCGTAAATATTTATTTCTGGGACCTAATTTAAGTTTTTTGAAGCATTTGGATTTATGATTTGTTTATAGCTATCGCAAGCGCAGGGTGAACGGGAAACTGGATTCATCTGTATATAAAATCTTTAAAAAATATATACAAAAACAATATTACATATTTTTAATAAGTATTTGTCAATTTTTCTGAAAGGAGGTATTGTAATTATCTATATATATAAAAGGCAATCAGTGAGTCTGTGTGTGACTGTAACCTTTGTACGCCTACATTTTTTAAGCTACGCCATTCAAACTTTCTAGGGACACATATCTACAGGAAAGCCAGGTCGACACATACTTTTTGAGTTTAAGTTCAGTAATTTTCCCTTTCGCACTTTTTGGTCAATTGAGCCGATTGTTTACATTTTCTCCGTAAAACATTTAATATCGAGAGAGAGAAACTGGTAAAAAATGATTTCTGAGACAACAGTACCTCAAGTTCATATGCGGATGTCCTCAAGGATACATAGCCCAGTAGATAAAACTGTTAGTTGAATCCAATGACTGACCCAAAGACTTATGAACTCAATACCTGGCCACAGAGGTGAACAAAAAGTTAAGTTTCAGGGAAATATCTGATACATCTGGAATAAGCATGGTTCGTGGATCTAAAACAATATATATAGCCCTGTGAACGAAATAAAGGGTTCAGTTCGAAATTCTAATCAGAAGAAAGCACAACGGTCGAAACATCGTGAATATGCTAATTAAAATAAAAAAAAAATAAAAAAATAATGTAAAAATTAACTATTGATCTAATTTTTTTTTCATAAAAACAGTGTTCATAATATATTTTATTCATAAAACAATTAAAAGATTTTCTAATTAAATAATATCATATTTTTATCGTATATTTTTTATTTTACAGTTCCAAAGAGATTTTTTGTTGATTATGGGATGGCTGCTTGACAAAATAATTTGTCGATTTAAATCCTTCAAAATCTTGAAAAACTTACGAAAATAAACTTTAAAGTTTGCAAAATTGAATTTTTCTAAATTTCATTAAATTACATAAGTGTGTGCGTGGGAGTCAGTCAGTTAAGTGCCATACGTGATACACGCTTTGGGCGATCATATCTCAAAAGAGACATGATTGACTGGGCAGAAAATTATCCCGCAATAGATTGCCAGTACTTTCTGCGGTAGACTTGTTACGAGCCAAGGCGATAGAACCCAGTCCTATTATTTGATCCTTAGCTAGAGGGGGAAGAGATGTATTATATTATTAAGTAGTAATTATTGGGGGTCAGTTTATTACTTCATAGCAATATAAAACTGATCCCCCTCTTTATTACCGGTAGAAGCCTTAATCTCGTTTTCGACTATTATATTCAGTCAGTCATTTACTTGCCATACGTTATACACGCTCGAAAGAAACATGACTGACTGGGCAGAAGATTTTCCTGCAGTAGACTGCCATTGCTATCTGAGGTAGTAATGTGTCCTATTATTTAGCCCATAGCTGGGGGAAGAAACGGATTTATACCTTTCCCAAGGGTATTTGCGCATAAGTGAATGCAAGGAATTCAACTGGAATTCGAACTCAGCACCCTGATTTGTCGTTCCGAATCGATATCCACTGCACCACAACGTATATCCTGTGTGTGAAGGGGGGATTAAAAGATGTATAAATAAAAACTAAGATCTTCTGAAAAAGAAATGCAACTATAAAAATTTTATTTTTTATGTAAATAAGTGCTGAATGTTTCATTAAGATCCAAAATCCAAAATTTTGGCACTTCTAAAAAGGATTAAAAATCTGATTTCATAATAAAAATCCTTTTAATAATTAAAATTATTAATAATTATTAATAATTAATTTAATAAAATTCTTTTAATAATAGATTCTTAATAATAAATTTTAATAATTTTTAATAATAAATTCTTTTAATAATTTTAATAATTATTAAAATTATTAATAATTAATTTAATAAAATTCTTTTAATAAAAGAAACGATTTTGACGATAAATTTTTTTTTTCATCTTTTATGCTTATTTTTTAACAATATTTTGGAGGTACATAAATTACAGATACACACAAGCACACAAGCATACACACACATAGACACACACATATTATATAAGTAAATGTCGGAGAAAACGAAATTCTAAAACTGTTAGTTCTCTTCATCTGAATATATCGGTGATACAATGAAACAGGCTTCTATGTAGATGACTAATATATTTTGCTCTCATTACGATTGAGCTCTCTAAAGAAGATTTTTTAAAGTTTTCACTTCTGCGATATATGTGTGACTCTTCAGGAATGAATAGAGTTCTTTCTGTGACTGGCATGCTTATACAATGCATATATACAACACGTTCAAATTTCCCTTTTCTGATTCCATGCACCTATCGGGTAGCGACTCCGACTGACACCAAATCGGTCGAGTTTCGATCCCGGCCAGAAGCAACTGGATGTGTCTAGCCACAGTGATGAGTTGTGATACAGCGAAACAAGTTTGTAAGTGGATGACATATATATATCAACATAACCAGATATAGTCAGTCAGTTAAGTGTCATACGTGATACACACTTGGTGAATCATGTCTCGAAAGAGACATAACTGACTGAGCAGAAGATTATCCCGCAGTATTATGCCAGCCAAGTCTATAGAACCCAATCTGTCTTGTTATTTAATTGGAGGGAAGAGATTTTCCCAAGGGTATTTGTGCGTAAGTGAATGCAAGGAATTCAACTGGAATTCGAACTCGGCACCCTGATTTGCCGTTTCTAGTCGATATCCGCTGCATCACAACGCACATCCAAACCAGACACAGAGCAACAATAATACGGCGTGAATAATAATTA
Source organism: Ascarosepion bandense (assembly GCA_037127315.1). NCBI lineage: Eukaryota > Metazoa > Mollusca > Cephalopoda > Sepiida > Sepiidae > Ascarosepion > Ascarosepion bandense. Next base: position 177,023 of record JBBBDQ010002261.1, on the reverse strand, counting down.
AGACGAGAATATAAATGAATTCAGAATAAATATCGCCCAATTTATTGATTAGAATTATATATTGGTGATGGAGGAAAAAAAAGTAAGAGCCTGAGCTCTCCTCTTTTTCCTTCGAATCATATCTCTGTCTCACTGGCACAAACACACGTACACATTCATTTAACTAAATTATTTCTGTAACCATCATAGCAACAATTCAGGGAGAAATATTTAGCCCGTTGTTCTCTGGTTTAAAATCCAACACTTTGTATCGACATCCCGAATACTAATGCTTTTTCACCACATACTCCCCCCTCTTTCTCTCTCTCTCACTCTCTCTTTCTCTCTCTCTCTCTATATATATATATATATATATAAATCTGTTATCTATCTATCTATCTATCTATCTATCTATCTATCTCACTCACTCTGTCCATATCTATCTATCTATCTATCTATCTATCTATCTATCTCACTCTGTCCATATCTATCTATCTATCTATCTATCTATCTATCTATCTATCTATCTCAAGAGGAAGTGATTTTTTGCTAATCTGCTGATAAATACGTAGTAACTTATCAACCAATATGAATCACGATGTGTATTTTGTGTCTCGTGAAGATGTTGATGTCAAGTTGAAATTTCAGCGTCGCCTCAAATGCCTAAGATTAAATATTGAATTAGTTTCTTTTTTTAATTCTGTTATCAACGATTTTTCTTTATCAATAACATTTTTATATTATTATATTTAGTCATTAAATTTTCTCATGTTTGCTCTTTTATTGACTAGCCAATTGCCTGAGTATTTGTAAACAAAATAAATTTCATTATTTGTTAATATTGAAACATTTATAGTCTCACGAGAGACAAGAAACAAAAGAAAAGTGATTCTAAACGATGTTCAGAAGACCATGGACAAAATATATAAGTAAAGACAACATTTCCCATTTTTTAAAAATCACTTCATCCCAAACAAGGCAATTTTACTACCACTGTTGCGCAAGGGGTTACATAGAGTGAAAGTGATGAGAAAGAGGGGCAGGTTACAGGGGGCATCAGGAAGAGGGTAATAGAAAGATGTGAATACTGGTGTGATGGGGGTGGAGTGGATGGAGACAAGAGCTTAAAAGATAGGATGCGAGTCAGTGAGATAGGAGATGACCTTACACTTAAATTATTGGAGATTGTAGTTGTCGGGGAAGCAAGTATACGGAAGGGAATTCCACAGGCGGGAAGTGCGAGAAAAGAAGCTGTTAAATTAGTAATTATGGTTACATTTTATCAGTTTCACTGTAAAAGGGTGGGACCTAGTTCCTAGTCTAGTAGGTCGAGTAAATTCATACATAGGGGACACCAGTGAGCTAAGTTCGTTGGAGCAGAAGCCGTGAAAGTATTTGTAGAAGAGATACAGGGAAGCCACATCACGCCGGTGGGAGAGCGACTGCAGCCGAGCTGCTGTCGGGATCGATCACATTACAGATTCACATTACAGATTCTACGGAGAACTGGAACTACAAGGAAACTGTTGTTAACAGTTAGAAAGACGCAGAAGTTTCTTGAGCATATCATTAGGAAAGAAGGTTTGGCGAATTTAAAACTCGTAGGTGATATTGAAGGCGATAAAAACTGGGGAAAACAGACAGGAATCGACACGATGATGTCAGAACAAGAACAGAGAGCAGCGGTAAAAGGGAAAAAGTTACATAGATTAACAAAAGACAGGAAGTCATGGAGAGCTATTATTAGGCAATGCTCTCATATAAAAACAACACTTTTCCTCTAAAATACCTGTATGAAATACACGTTATTTGTTTTAAATTCAGTTACGAAACATAGATAGATAGATAGATAGATAGATAGATACATACATACATACATACATACATACATACATACGAACGAACATAGATAGATAGATAGATAGATAGATAGATAGATAGATAGATAGATAGATCTGAACATGGTAAATATAAACAGTTACACATGTGCAAGGCATATATAGAGACGAACAAATACAAAACAAATGAAAAAATCAAGAGAAATAAGAAAAACTTGTTACAACTAGGAAAGTGCTCTCAACAAATATTTATAAATTGTTTCAATATTAAATCGTCTACTACATAGACATTTAACACAAGTCTGACACTAAACAACTCGTGACCAGTTTTCTTATTCTTTGTTAGTAAATGTTTATATTACATAAGCATGTATACACAATCATTACTTAATTTTTTAACAAATGGCGTCCTTTATGAGTGAGAGTTTCCTGAAGGATGACATTTTGTTGTTCAATGAATTGCACAGATAATAGAAATATTATAGCTTATCTTAACAAATTAGATATGATTTATTTTCAAATAAAGTCGTGTGAGGAGCTAGATACCCGTTCCTTGGCTCGAAATGGTGTCAACCAGTTAAGGAAATCATTATTGACAAATTAACCACCAGTGGTCGCTGTAGTAGTAGCTGCAGTAGTTATCGATAAGTTTACCATTTACAGCGGTTTTTCTACTTAAGATATAAGAATACTTGACAGACTGTCTTTTTATAAATCTTTTAAGGGGCGGAGTTGGTGAAGATAGGCGTAAAGAAGGAGGTTCTCTAAAAGATACAACAATGAAAGGAGGGAAGTAAAAAAAAAAAAAAGGTATAGCAAGAGAAAGGAAGGAAAACAGGGAGGGAATTAGAGAGAGTGTGTAAAATGATTCGAGAGAAGTAGGAGGAGCTATTAATTGTGTTACCGTTGAAGATATTCAACGGATTGCGAAAATTTCACTCGCAAGATTGATTGCAAAGATCAAGCAATTTTGGTGCTATTTAAGGTTTGACTGTTTTTGCTTTTCCTCTGCAACTGAATGTGGAGACACCGGACGCAAAATCCAAAATAACATGACCCCTTGTTATCATCTGCTCTTCTCCTTTTTACACATTTTAAACCAGAGTAAGGAAGTCAGTGCCATACGCGATACACGCTTTAGGCGATCATGTCTCGAAAGAGACTGACTGGGAAGAACATTATCCCATAGTAAGTTACCATTACTTTCTGCGGTAGACTGGTTGCCAGCCAAGGTTATAGAACCCAATCTGTCCCATTATTTAACCCATAACTGGAGAGAAGAGGCTGATAAATCTCTTTCCCAAGGGTATTTGTGCAAAAGTGAATGTCATGAATTCAACTGAAATTCGAACTCGGCTCCCCGATTTGTCGTTCCGAGTCAATATCCGCTGCACCACTACGCACATCCGAGTAAAGGAAACTTGATCAAAACGGTCAACGATTCTACTGTCCATGGATTTGGAGAAAAAAATGAAAATAAATAAACACTCTCATCTCAATATCTGCACTGAGACGAAAATATGGAATAGTTTGCTTTTCAAATAAGCAAACTTCAAAACACACACACACACATCAAGAAAGAAAGGCGCTGAAATATGAAAGCATTATAAGTGGGAAGAACAAAAATCATTTTATATTTGAATTTTCTTCTTGCCCCATTATACATTGTATAATCATTTTGATGATAAAATGCAAGTTTCTTTATCTTTTACTTAGATGTCAATACATTCTTTATATCTACAGCAACAGTTTGCAGAGTATTTACATCCTAGTCGAGATAAGTAATCTCGAGATGATTTAAAATATTCAGAATTTCATAGAAGATTCGTGTGGTGCAAAATATCACGCCGCTTTTTTGTCGTTTGTTAGCGTTAGAAGAGTTTACTTGTGACTATCGCCTTTCAAAAATGTCGTCATTCGCTGTATAAGTTAAACATTTGTTTTTTATCAAAATCGGTGAGTTTTTGACTTTGTTTATTAAAAAATAGAAGCAACCTTTTCAGAAATGTGAAAATACGACTCAAATATATATATATATATATATATATATAAAGAATTCCACAATTTATGAAGAAGATATTACGAATGGTTGAACGAGTCAAAATAACCTGCCAAGTTTTGTCACTGAACCGCGCTCTATGATCGTGTAGATCGGCTAAAGTCGAGAGCATTAAAATGAAGATAGTAGAATAATAATGTCATATGATTTGAGTGTGAGTTAATATATTCAAAATTTTACTTTAATGTATGGCTTATGAAGCAAAAGTAATTATTAGAGCATCGTTAAATGATTTCTGCGTTGAAAAAACTGTAACAACTCGTGAGAAGTGGGCGTGAAACCGTAGGGAGCTGGTTAATGTTTCTTTGATTCGACCTTATGTCAGACATAGCCAAACTTCCTACAGCTTACAAGTTTTATCCATAATTATAATCATCATCAGAATTATCAAAAGGTTTTCATCATTATCAGAAGGTTGTTTGTCGGTTGGTTGGAATATGTGGAATTGTGGGGAATAGTGTAAGAATAAAATATGCATCTTGTATTTTAAAATAGAAATTTATTAAAAGAAAAAATGACACAAGTTGTAGAAGTGCAATTAGAAACATTATTAAGAAGTTAAGGGTAGAGTTCGTGTTCAATGATAAAGTTATGGGGATCAAGATTTGTAGAAAATGTTCGTAGTAATAATTGTTGAAAGAGTATATGCGTACGTACATATGTATGTATGTATTCAGTAGGAATGTCTTTGGATAGAGAAGAAGTAGGACGAACCAGTACAGGAGAAATAAGGAGAAAGAGAAAAAGGTGCGATCTGACCTTATCTCCAGGTCGATTTGAAGTTGAAGTTACATTTTAGTCGTTTCGTCTCTGCTGCTTCCACCACTGACTGACTGACTGACTGACGCTGATCGAGGCACTTTTATTGTCATTAGATTTTTCACACTGACTCGCGAAATTCTCAAGTCTTGCAAGTTGCTCCTATTGGTCAAAAATCAATTTAACACCTACTTGCGAGATTTGGTTTCAATTTTTTCTTTAAGCACATAATCAATCCCTTTTCTATTTGGGGAAAAACCAGGATTTCACACATCATTGTAATTTTTTGTAAAAGTGAAGAGGGTTGATTTTAATTCTTATCCCTACACGCGCTTTAAAAAAATGAATCATTTGGAGTGTTCCGATCAGTGAGATATAGAAAAGCCTCTGTATATAATTTTACTCGGATCATTTGAGATCATTAGATTTTTTTTATAGGATATACGAGGAAAATATATGTGATCTTGCACAATCCTACTCGCGAACGAAATCGCTAACCTGCTGCAGCGGTATTGATATTTTGAGAGCCTTTTCAGTGACAAGGCTTCCGTTTTCTTCCTTGGACGTGAATCCAAACTAAAATAAATATGAACTTTGACTATCCACCAAAATTCTTCGGAAATTAACGTGGTGGTGATGGAATCTCGATAGAAGTCTTCTGTATACCCACCACCATTACGGCATTCACCCTGTCGGGTTGAACCGGCTTCCTCCCTCATGGAGAAAGATTCATTGGGATTTGTTTAAGGGAAGGGTCCCTAGTCCTACCCTGAGTAGACTGGTTGCCAGCTAAGCCTATAGAACCCAATCTGTCCTGCTATTTACCCCATAACTGGAAGGAAGGGATGGATTAATACCTTTCCTAAGGTTATTAGCGCGTAAGTGAATGCAGGACATTCAACCGGAATTCGAACTCGGCTCCCCGATTTCTCGATATGACCGTAAGCAATCTTCTGTATAGACCTGTCTCCACGCTTGCCAAAAACAACACATCAGAAAACTAGAATGTCTCCTTTCCAAGCAGATCATCGCAGACAAGAAGTTTATACCGAGAAAAATAAAGATGTTTATAGAATAGTACGTATTATACGCCAAGCACATCGACCTGATCAAAGCTTTCGACATAGTGAGTCGAGGGGGGCCTATGGAAAATTGTGACATACCTCGGCTTTCCCGCAATCTACTCAACAGCTGCCCAATACTTAATTTTAGATAGGTTAACAGAGTCGTCACCTAAGCAAACTACCATTCCATCTTTAGTTGTGTAAAGCAGTGATGTGAACTAATCCTAGCATTTTCCATTGTTTTCTTCGGTACACGGACAATAAAATCAAGGACAGCAGGGAATATGGCGTCAACTTTTGCCCCCGGGAAGAATGCAACATTTTTCATCTGTGACGTCTGCTCACCAAAATCGAAGACCTAGAAGCAACTGGTCCTGTATCTTCTGCCTGGAGATGACGAGAGCTTTGTTTATTCACATAAAAGAAGGCGCTACAAAGACTTTGGCAACTGTTTTGCAAGTGAAAGTGACGGCATTTGGTATATATTCTTATATTATGAAGGCAAACATCTTACAGGCCAGTAATTGAATACTGGCGTTTTGATTTACATTATTAGGCCTATTGTCCTCATCTTTGTTGCCATTTGTACGGCGTGTTGGCCGTTGTACGCTCCGGCCTTCTTCAGGTGCTGTCAATTTCGAACCGAATCCTTTATTACAATCACTGGAGTATATTTACAGTAGTTACATTATTCAGTCTATTGTATTTATCTTTGTTGCCATTTGTATGGCGTTTTGGCCGTTGTACGCTCCGACCTTCTTCAGGTGCTAGCAATCACTAGGGCATATCATCCTCATTCCTTCAGGCCACATAACACAGTGGATATAGACGTTGTTTAGTTCCTGACTTGACTTTTAGAGTTGTGAGTTCAACACCAAGCAACAACCGTGGTGAACAATTAACTTGCCGTGTTAGAGGGAGATAACTCATGACTTCCAATCGATGCTTTACGCAAGGAATAAGGATGATATACCCTAGTGATTGTAGTAAAGGGTTCGGTTCGAAATTTCTGGCACCTGAAGAAGGCAGGAGCGTACAACGGCTGAAACGTCGCACAAATGGCAACAAAGATGAGGACAATAGTCCGAATAATGTAAATACAGTTAATACTACCTCATCCCATAATTATAGACAAATACTGGCGTTTTGGTTAATAAAAAAAATTAACGTGGCCCAACTAATATATTCGTAATACGAACAAACAGGTCACAAGAGGCCAACAGATCTTTATTAGTTCAGATTTTAGGAAACATCTGTTAGAAAAGCTTATTAGCATTTTAGAAGCGTACATTATTTTTATCACAGAGAAAAACGATAAATGAGATTGTAATAATAACCGATAGCAATATTTGCCATTCGATCAAAAACAAAAGTTAAATTGAATGATTAAGAAATAATCAGTATGCACATATTAGAATTTTACTATGTAATCTGGTAATAAATAAATGAGAGCATAAGAAAATGGCTTAACTTTAAAGGAATTTATTCAGCATAATCCATTTAAAAATTTTAAAAAACGTATGTAAAACGGTCAACAAGAGACCAAAATATTTATTCACAAAAAATATTTATTAAGTGGACTTTAAAAAAAAGTATACGGTTTCAGTTTTTATCTTAGAAGTGAGTGACAGCAAAAGAGAATCTGTGATAATACATGGAAAAAAAGAACAAAACATACAAAAACTGACAGCGATCGTGGGTGGAGCTAGAGAAACAGAGATAGAGATAGATATACCCACATATAAATAGTGTAGATAAATACACAAAAAATAAAGCAACGAAAGCGATAGACATTTGAGAAAGAGACATAATTGTGATTTTCCCAATCCCTGAATTTATCCAAGTCTGTACAGAGACTGCGATAAATCCCTTGAACATGTCAAATGCAATACATATTGTACAAACGATGTTTGACTGTGAGGTGAACTCAGGCAATGTACATTTCAACAAGAAATAACAGGTTGATATAACACTACAATAACAAAACAATGAGGAAGTGTTCCTGACTTAGATCAAAGAAAAATGAAATAGATTACTCATTTAGTTTCTCCTAATTTAGAAGTTCGCAGTGTAAGACCAAAATGGATTTTTTTAAAGCAGTCGCTTGATTAGTGATTTTCACTCGTTGATGTTAATCGCTGGTCGCTTTCTGGGGGTGGTCGCTCACTAAAGGTCAATCAGCATTAGCATATCGTTCGTGCATAGAAAAACGGCCGTTAACAACAGGTGGTCGCTGACGAAGAGGGTCGCATACGGCAGATTCCACTGTATTATATTATAATAATATTTTATTGAGAAATAAAGTGATTAAGTATGGAAATGAGACTTGGAATCCTTCCGGAAATTCCTGAAAGCCTTTAAGAGAATTTCTCAATGAAATGAAAAGCGTTAGTGAATATGAAGGGATTTTTTCTTGTCGTTTTTTACTCAACGGCCATTCAGGTAACGAGGATTTCCCAGCTCCCAGCTCTCAGCCATTTAAGCTAAAGAGAAATAGTAAGACGTCTTTCGCATAAGCTATAAAAACACAGTAACAATTCCCTGACATGCAAAGAAATATGAACAAACGAAAAAAACAGAGACGCATTTAAAGATATTATCAGGTTGTTGAAAAAATAAGTAGAATTTAGTAACTAGAGCTCGATACTATATATATTTGTGAGAAGAAGATGTAAATTTTCATTGGGAAGAATGTTCGATGAGAAAAACGTATGCAATTGGTTTGCTAAGTGAAATGTATGTAACTGAAATTGTCCCATTGAGGTTTTCGGTGTTCATGGTTGTGTAGTAGCAGAATTTAAAGTTTTTGTTCCTTCCTCTTTTTGTTAGGTCGCGACAGGTGGAGAGAAAGAGAAGGCAAAACAAATAAAAAAGTAATACTCAAGACTTTCATTTTGTCGTTGTTGTTGTTCTCTTTATCGGCGTGGAGTGAAAATAAAGAAAAAGACATTGGAAGAAGAGGTCGAATGAAACCGTAGCGTGAACTACGCCCTGGTTGGTGTGGAGTGAAAAAGAAGAAAAGAAAATTGACAGTGAGGGCGAGTAAGCTTGAAGTTTTTTTTACATGGTGAGATGCTGTCAGGTACTATTTCCATCTGACGGACTGCTGTGATCACTGACCTGTTGACTGAATGACTGTGACCGGTCAGGGGCCATCCATAAATATTGAATTCTGGTCACGTGGGGAGGCTCTACGGACCATTTTTTCTTAAGCTGTGAAAAAAACCGTTACGCTGACGTATTTTGAATTTTTCGATTTTTTTTTTTTTTTTTTTTTTTAATCATTTCACCCCGAGCAAGGCAGAAACGCCACTGATGTGCAGGGGGTTACATAAATGTAGAAAGATTAATTAGAAAAGAGTGAGGAGTACAAGCTAGTTAGAAAGGAACAATAGAAAACTGAGAAAGCAGGTGCAATGACAGGTACATGGGCGGAGAGAAAGGGAAGGTTATACAGGGGAGGGGAGAGAGCTAGAGGCCAGTGGTTAGTAGGTGAGTATTAACTTTGCTTTTAAATTTCTGGAGGTCGTAGCCGTCAGGAAAGCAAGAATACGGGAGTGAGTTCCACAGGCGGGAAGTGCGAGAGAGGAAGCTGCTGGAGTAGAATTGTCGTCTGCGTTTGGCTAACCTGACTGTGAATGGGTGGGACCCAGTTGCCAGTCTGGTTGAACGGGTAAACACCTGTTGAGGAGGCATCAGTGACTTAAGCTCATCCGAGCAGAAGCCATGAAGGTATTTATAGAAGAGACAGAGGGAGGCCACATTTCGACGATGGGAAAGTGGCTGCAGACGAGTCGCCAGATCAGAACCTATCACATTACAGACTCTCCTTTGGAGCTTGTCGAGAACACTGAGGAGAACGGCAGGGGCACCTGACCATAAATGGCAGCAGTACTCCATGCACGGACGGATGGTTTTGTTAACCAATCAGGATCTAGGTTGTCGCTTTTCACACTGACTTGTGAAAAAGAAAAGCTTTTAGTCGTTTGAATCCTCTTTTGCGTGTGTTCAATTTTATTTTGGGTTTTTCCCAAACGCTTTTAGTCGTTTGAATCCGATTTTGCGGGTGGTCACTTTATTTTGTGTGTTTTTTTTTTTAGGTGACTGATGGATTATATAGGATCTGTATCCTACAGGAGGAATAGAGTAGAAAAGAAACACGATAAAAGAAGAGAAAGAGGAACAAAAAGAGAAGATACAGAGAATAAAGGAAAGAATGGCAAAAATACGAATGAATACGGAAAGGAAGGATGTAAAACAGATTTCAGTGACACAAACTAATGGGCGGAAAAAAAGGGACATAAATTAGTCAGTTAGTTAAGTGCCATATATGATACACGCTTTGGGCGATCATGTCTCTTTCGAGACATGACTGACGGGACAGAAGATTATCCCGCAGTAGGATGCCATTGCTTTTTGCGGTAGACTGGTTGCCAGCCAAGGCTATACAACCCAATCTGTCCTGTTATTTGACTCATGACTAGAGGGGGAAGAGATGTATTATATTATTAAGTAATAATTATTGGGGGATCAGTTTATTACTTCATAATTGTATAAAACTGATCTCCCACTTTATGCCCAGTAGAAGCCTTAATCATGTTTTCAACTGATATATTCAGTCGGTCAGTTAAGTACCATACGTGATACACGCTTTGGGCGATCATGTCTCGAAAGAGACTTGACTGACTGGGCAGAAAATTCAAATACAAGAGACAGACAGAGACAGCTTGACAGAGACAGAGAGACAAAGGCCGAGAATTGAGTTAATCGGAGGACCGCACCAGGCCTAAAATGACAACAAACCCTATCCGATCCTTACGAGCTGAAAAGAATTCTTCGATACCCACAGTACTTTCACCTCTATAATTTATCTAGAAGATTTTTATTAAAGAAGAAAGAAATGACATGTCACCAAATCAACAATCCACATCAACGCGATTACACCACTGATCAAAGAAAGCAAAAGTTATATACGAGGGTCAACACTAAATTCTAGGCAGAGAGGATCCTAAAAAAACACGCTAATTTCAACTAAAATTAGACAAAAGAATAACGCTGAATTCTACATTGAAGCACGATTAGAACCTAAAGAAAACTCTACATTAAAGACAGACTTCATCCTAAGGACAACGATAATTTCAAGATAAACTGGATCCTAATTACAACAGTAAATTCATGACATTCACGAATAACTGAATCCTAAGGACAAAGCTAAATGAAAGACACACTGAATCCTCAGGATAATGCTAATTTTAAGACAGACTGGATACTTATTACAACAGTATATCCACGTCAGACTGGATTCTAAGGAAAAAGCCATAATTTACTGAGAGACAACGTTAATTTAATGACCGACTGGATTCTAAGGGCAACGCTAAATTCAAGATAAGCATAATCCTAAGGACAAGGCTAAATTCACAACAAAATGTATCCTAAGGAGAATGCTTAATTCAAGGAGATCTGGACAACTGTAATTTCAAGAAAAGCTGGATTCTAAGAAGAAAGGTATCTTTTAGTGTCAAGATCCTTGGCAAAAAGCTAAATTCACGACATACTGCGTCCTAAGGATAACGCTATAAACAGTCTCTATCGTAAGAACAATGTTAAAATCAAGACAGACTGGATCCTACGTAAATCGCTGAATTCTAAACAGACTGGTTCAGAAGGAACCGGTAAATTCAAGACAGGCAGGACCCTAAGACTTGATTCTACGGACAATGATAAATACAAGAACGATGGAATCCTAAGGATAACACTAAATTCAAGACACTGGATACTAAAGACAACACTAGATTCAAGAGAGGCTGCATGCTAAGAATAACGATAATTTCAAGACAGACTAGACACTAAGTACAACGGTAAATTATAGAGAGACTGGATCCTAAGTACAGCTTTAAAATCACGACAGACTGGTATCCGAAAGAGAAGGCTACTTTCAAAATAGACTGGATCCTTAGAAATACACTATAATCTAGACAGACTGGATCCCAAGGACAACGTTAAATTCAAGACAGACCGGGTCCGAAAAGCAACGCTAATTTCAGAACAGGTTGGATTATTAGGACAAAGCTAATTTCTAGATTTCCAGAAAGACTAGATCCTAAGGACAATAATAAATTAAAGACAGACTGGATCCTTAGGACAACGCTAAATTTAAGACAGACTTCATCATAAGAACAACGATAAGTTCAAGACAAACTGGATCCTAAGTACAATGGTAAATTTATAGACAGACTGGATCCTAAAGAGAACGCTAATTTCAAAACAAACTGCATCGTAAGGAAAAAGCTATAATCTAAACAGTCTGGATTCCCAAGGACAATGCTCAATTCTGGACAGACTGAATTCTAAGAATAACGTTAAATTCAAGACAGGCTGGATCATAAGGAGAACGATGATTTCAAAACAGATGGAATACTAAGTACAACTGTGAATTATGGATATACTGGATCCCAAGTACAACATTAAAATAAAAACAAACTGGATCTTAAGTAAATGCTAATTTCAAGACAGACCACAACGTAAGGGAAACACTAAAATCTAGGCAAAATGGATTCTATGGATAATGCCAAATTCTAGACAGACTGAATCCTAAGGACAACATTATATTAAAAACAGGTTGAATCCTGAAGACAGCGCTTATATCAAAGACTTGTTCCAAGAAAATGTTAATTCAAGAAAACTGGGTCCTAATTGCAACGCTAATTTCAAGAGAGACTAGATACTCAGGATAATGATAAATTCAAGACAAACTGGATCTAATGGGCAATGCTAATTTCAAGACAAACTTGATTTTAAGGACAAAGCTCAATTCCAAAAAGTCTGGATCCTAAGAACATTGCTAATTTCAAGGCAGACTGTATCCTTCGGACAACGCTAAATTAAACTCAGACAGGACCCTAAGGATAACGAAAGTTTCAAAACAGACAGGATCCTAAGTACGACCTTAATTTATAAATATACTGCATCTTGTGTAAAACAATAAAACAAAACAGACCGGATTCAACGAACAAAGCTAAATTCAAGAAAGATTGGATTCCAAGGACAACGCTTGTTTCATTCAGACTGCATCCTTAGGAAAATGCTACAATATAGAAAGACTGAATTCTAATGACAACGCTATATTCTAGACAGACTTGATCCTATGTTCAACGTTAAATACAGGACAGACTGGATCTTAAGTAAAAAGCTAAATTCAAGAAAGACTGGATCCAAAATAAAATGCTAAAGATAGACTGGATCATAAAAGAACGCTCAATTCAAAACAGACTTAATCCAAATGAGAACACTAAATTCAAGACAGGATTGTAAAGTCAATGCTAAATTCTAGACCGACGGAATCCCAATAGCAATGCTAAATATAAGAGAGGAGTATCCTAAAAACAATGCAAAATTTACGACAGACTGGTTGCTTAGGAAAACGCTAAATTCAAGTCAGACAGGATTCTAAGGAGAACGCTAAATTTTAGAAAGACAATCCTCTCGATACCGTAAAATTCAAGACAGACTGGATCCTAAGGACAATGCTTCATTCAAGAACGATTGAACTCTAAGGACGAAACAAAATTCTTGTCATTTAGCCATCAATACAATTATAGTTTTTACTGCATTCAGTACGTATTGGAAGGGCCACGAATACATTCTAAAGTTAAGCCGAGTAATATGCGACAGAAAAATTTCGTTAGAAACAAAGAGTATTGAACTGCTACGTGATATCTGTCCTTGTGTATGGCAACGAATGCAGGACAATCTCATTAAAGATGAGGAAGAGACTTGCTGCAACAGAAATGTGGTCCTATAGAAAGATGTTGAGGATACCATGGTTCGAACCTGTGAGCAACGAAAATCTTAAGGAGAGAATAGATACAAAAAGGAAACTTATTCTTTATATCAGGAAGAGGCGGTTGAAATATCCGGAAGACGGTAATGAAGGTTTGGAAAACTTGATACTCACAGGACCGATCGAGGTAAAGAAGGAGAACATGGAGAAATAACAGAGACAAAATCTATTATGAGCTATAAAAGGAAGGAAGATCTAGAGGGCCATGATCATTTACGTCAAGGTACAGAAAAGAAGACGGCATTCAACATTCAACATTCAATATTTTTCCTTTATTGCTGTAGTGATATTACACCTTTGTGAATTTCGAAAGTCAAATGTTAGTTTCAACTCGTTGTCATAAGATCTCAAAAGGGGTTGAGAACTGACACATGAGCTGGTCACTGCAGTAGCTCAACTAGCCAAAATGATTTTGTGTGAATGGTAGCATAACCTTATCCAATATTTCTAGTAGTTATTTATTATTCTTATCTAGTGGGGTTTGAGTTTGAGTTTTGTTTAAATACCAAAAAGGTGGGCTCTTAAGGTATTTCTTTTAATGTTCGGTTATAGTGAGAAGGTTGATTTAGTCAGATTTTAAATAAAATTTTTGTTTTTTTTGTTTTTTATTTTAGAAAACCGAAAATATCTTCTAGTTTTGTATTCAGAAATCTTTTGCTGAGAATAATTTCTTTCCTTCAAAAATGTGTTATAGTCAGAATTTTTTCTTCAAAAATGATATGTTGGTAAAATTTTCCTTCAAGAATATATATTTTTCTATAAAAGTCTATTTTTAAATATATATTTCTATAAAAGCGTATGTTTATACTTTCATAGTGTTTTGACCCTAGTATGGGGGTTAATTATTTGCCCATAGCTGGGACCCTAACAGGTGCTACCACTCCGGTTCAGGGTGGACCTGGGAACAACAGCAATTAAGAGGTGGTTCCATGCTCCTCACAACCTTCCAATCAGAGGCCTTGCTGCCGGATGCAGTTTACCGTCATGCCCAGGACCACTTATCTAGTGGGCTCGTGCCGTCAAAAAATGATGGCAAAATATTTATATCTATATGCTGTCTAAAAGCAACACAAATACACCAACAAATCACCATCACAGTATCATTAATAAATTGCATCAAGCAATTCTATTTCGTTCAAGTACTAACTCTAGCAATAAGAAAGTTTTTGACAGCTCAAAAATTAAAATACAGGTACAAAGATTTAAGCATTTGGGAAGTATTCTAACGGAAGACGAAAAGTGCAACACTGAGATCCGAAGGCGAATTGGAATGTCCAAGGACGCATTCCAGAAGCTGAGCAGAGTATTAAGAGACAGGGAAATTTCGCTAGAAACAAAGAAGAGAGTACTTGATTGCTATGTGATGTCTGTCAATCAATATGGCAATGAATGCTGGATAATCTCATCAAAGATGAAGGAAAGACTTTAAGCAACTGAAATGTGGTTCTACAGAAGGATGCTGCGGATATCATGGATCAAGCATGTGAGCAATGGTGAGGTTTGGGAAAAGATGGAAACGAAAAGGAAACTAATACTGAGCATCAGGAATCGACAGCTAAAGTTCCTGGGACATATGAGGAAAGAGAGCTTGGAGAATCTGATACTAACAGGCCAGATAGAAGGAAAAAGAGACAGGAGGAAGCAACGGATAACATATTTGAAGGGCCTGAGGAGGTGGATGGCAGAGGGGGTTAGATTTGGGTAACAGGAGAAAGCGTACTAAAAGCTACCTGTGAAAGGGAGACGTGAAAAGCCATGATCGCCTATGTCCTGAAGGGTTAATTCTTCCTAAGTTGAATTAACAAATATTTCTAACAAAATGAAAATAATGTTCGTTTTGTTTACGTCCGGTTATGGTGAACTGAGATAAAAAATAAATAAAATAAAATATATAAACAAAACAAAAACTTAAAATTAAGCATTTGCTTTCCTTAAAACCCATATATATATATATCTTTCTGTCTTTCTCTCTATATATATTCTCTCTCTTTCTCTCTCACTCTCTCTCATTCTAAATTTCTCTCTCAAGTAATGAGAATGTGACACCCAAATAAAAAGAGGAAGAAGAAAAGACGAAAGTTTGTTGGCCACAGGTTATTCCCCCACCTGCGCGTGACAGGAGGAATATATATATATATATATATATATATATATATATATATATATATATATATATATATGCGCTATTAATCAAATAGAAAATAGATCAGATTATATCAAATAATGCCAATCCTTTCTATTATAAGAAAGACTGTCTGTTGTATATATATATATATATATATATATATATATATATATATATATATATATATTGTCATCCGTAGACAGATCTGTTTCGCCGTATCACAGCTCATCAGTACGGATAGACTTCGATTGCTTTTTTACCCAGAAATGGCGTCAGTCGGCGACTCTACCACTGGGCTATGGGCGTTCGGTGGAAGTAGGCAGACTTTTTAGCGCATATCATTATACGCGGCCAATAGCTAGAGCACTCTAATTCATTTAACTGAATGAGCGATACATATATATATATATATATATATATATATATATATATGGGTATGTTTTGAAGGCTATCACAATGTGTTTAGTAAAATAAAGGAATGCAAAGAAGGTGTTGGATATTACCTATTTATTATTCATTAATATTTCGAGATCAAAAGCTTGATTTCACGTCCGTTCGTGGACCGTGCCTTTCAACGAATGGTTCTCTTTCGCTGCTACTGCTGTCCTTAATTGTAGTAAGTGTGTGTGTGTGTATCTACAAGTGTGATCTCGAAATATTAATGAATAATAAGTAGGTAATACCCAACACCTACTTTACCTTCCTAAACGCGTTGTGATAGCCTTCAAAACCTGCCCATACACCTAATATACATAATGCTTCAAGCAAATTACAAAAAAACTCATATATATATATCTAGCATTTTCAGACATTACACCCGCATGACGCTTTTTCCTCTGTGTTTTATGGATTGCTTTAATATAAAGAGTGCAGTGTATTCTTTGTCCACACTTCTAAATTATCTCTATTGATGAAATCCAAAACATGTTAAACTTGGATCCGTCACTTCATATTTACAACATTATCACGTTTTTCTTATAGTAATAAGAAATATATATATATATATATGTGTGTGTGTGTGTGTGTGTGTGTGTGTGTGTGTGTGTGTGTGCGTGTGCGTGTGTGTGTGTGAACTTTTTATGGGATTCGTTCATGATAGACGTCTGTATGTATATGAGCGTTTGTATTTATTTCGTGAAAATGTGTTCGGATTTATGAGACTACGCGTATCAAAAAGTGACATGCACACACACACACACACACACACACACACACACACACACATATTTGTACCTGAGGTGTTTTGAGAAATCACCAGCGGCCACCTGCATGAAATCACGTGATGTGAAATTCTGCCTTCGTGATTAATATTGAAACTTGTTCAGGCTTGTTTCTTTATTACGTCTTTTACGCAATTAAATTATAATTCACTATGGTTAACAAATATTGACGAAAACACTTTTACTTTTTGTTTAAAACAAATTTTAACTTATTCTTAACCGAAATGGAAAAAGTTAATTTTTAATTAACTTACAACAAGCTAAATTGATTGAAGAAATCTTCAAGAATCAAATCGTGCGTGTGTGTGTGTGTGTGTGTGTGTGTGTGTGTGTGTGTGTGTGTGTGCGCGTGCGTGCGTGTGGAAAAAAATTCTCGTGTGATGCGTTCCATCCTTTAGAACTTCATCAAACTAAATTTGCTCTGTTGGTGCAACTACGCATGAGTACGAACGCGAGACGCTGGGTAGTTTAAATTAAACTTTTTTTATTTGATCATCGTAACGAGATGGACCAGAATTTTGACATAAAAATGTTACTCTGATCAAAGGAGAAAACAATTCACTAAAACCAAAATATTTCGAACGTGCTTTGTTCTGAATGTCATTCAAAGTAAATTTGCGCCCCTGGCTCTTACGGCAATTTACCATTCCTTAGTGAGTTATAAAATATGGTGAATATGAACGAAGAATCTAAGTTGAATTCTCTCAAATAATTCCTGGCACTTACAATGAATTATGTTTCCATAACAACACTAAAGGTCAGTCGAGACATTATGGAAGCGTCTATTATCTTACAATACACGAATTATTTTCCTGTGTGACAAAGCAAATATTAACAATATTCTAGTCGTGATAAACAAATCAAATTTTACAAAATAAAGGTGCATTCAGGATATGAAGAGACAAAAATTAATTCAATTAAAGGAGGCGGTCACTGAATATTAGATGAATTGCGTTTTAGTTTAGGAGAATACGTTTAAACTGCGTCTAGAGATTATATGCAAAAGAGTTATTGTCAAATATTTTATGTAAAATTCATAGATATGTATTATCCAATGAAATAATTTGTACTATTATGTATAGCGAGTAAGCATGAAAGCAATTAAGTCCCAATTTTCAATTTCAGATTGATATTTAGTATTTTTTTTAATAATTATAGCAATTTGCAGTGTCAAGAGATTATTTGCAAGAACTATGATTTAGTATTATTGCCCATAAAAAGAACTAACGATGAATGGAAAGAACTATATAATCAAAGAAATTAGCAAAGGAAAATCTTCGCTTTAAATTTCTAAGGATTTGAAAAGGGATCATCGAACAATCAAGAAAATATGTCAAATGGGAATTCAGCCAAGGAAAAAAAAGTCTCAGGCTGAATTCAGAAATTTAACAAAGCGAGATCTATCACATATCCGAAGAGAATTAATAAGAAACCCAAATGCGTCAAATGCGTTCATATTTGAGGTCGCTTGTGCTCCTATGGTGTCAAGAAAAACAAGGTGTAAAGCATTAAGAAAATTTGCTGATGTAAAAAATCAAATAAAGAAACCCATTTTAACGACAAAAAAAACATAAGGAAAGAAGATTGCAGTGGGCAAAAAATACATGAAAACTGATTTCAGTAAAGTGCTTTTTATAGACGAATATAGGTTCACCGTCGATGGGCCCGATGGTTGGGCTCGAGGATGGGTTTGCAAGCCACATGACTCAAGAATTTTTTTTAAACGCCAGCAAGGCGGCGGTGGGATCATGATATGTGTTGGGATTATTGGTAATGAGCTCGTGGGTCCATTTAAAGTGAAAGACGGGGTTAAAATGAATTCCAAAAGTTACTGTTATTTTCTAGAGCAATATTTCTTTGAATGGCTTGATAACCAGTCTTTAGCCAAGCGTAAATCTATGATCTTTATGCAAGACAACGCACCAAGTCATGCATCAAAGTTTACTAAATCCTGGTTGAAAAGAAAAAAGGAATTTGTTGAAGATTCTCTTATGCCTTCAAATAACTGTGACTTGAATCCCATTGAGAACATGTGGAGTATCCTCAAGAGAGATATTTATTCTAATGGAAGGCAAATCAGCAGCAAATGTGACCTCTGGGAGGCAGTTAAAGTTGCTGCAAACAACTTACCAGCCGCTAAAATTGCAAATCTAACATCAGATGTTGACAATAGGCTGCTAAGAGTTATTAAAAAGAAAGGAGCATTTGTGCAATAAATTTTAGGAGGTTCTTATTTTTTGTTAATATATCTTTTATTTTTAAAATTAAATGTGTTTTTTTTTTGTTTTTCCTTTAAGAAATTGACGAATTTGTTCTAAAATCTTTTCATATGTTTTTTACATTAGTTTTACAAGGTATAATAATGTAAAAGTATCAAAATAAATAGTTGCAAATAAACTACTGACAGTCAAATTATCTGTTTTGTTAACTTAGTAATTTTTTTCCAACCAAAAACAATAGTTTTCTCTATCACTATATATCTAAGTTAGTAATATTGAGTAGAATCTAAACATCATATTAGGACTTTTAAAATTAAAGACGCAACTCTTTATTCAATTCATAACTTGCATATAATTTCTAGACGCAGTTTATATAGAAATAAGATTTTAATATCTGAATGAATAATTCAGCGAATAATAAGCAGAAGAGAATATTGGAAATTTACTTGCACAGAAAAGGTGAGTAGAAAAGGGAACGCTTGAATATATCAGAAGAAAGCAAATCTATTATGGAGAAAGAACTGTAATTTAGTAAGTCGAAAGTTGGGTAACTCAGGTATCTCATTGAGTAACTGATTCGTTTTTTTTACGGATTGTCAACTCTTTGCAGGTTATTTAAAGCCAGAAAATAGTTTTAGATTTTAAGAATGGTTCAGTGTTACAAGTCTTACCAATTATAATTAACCCATAGCTGAGAAGAGAAGAGGTGGATTCAAACCTTTCATAAGGGTATTTGTGCATAAGTGAATCTAACGAACCCAACAGGAATTGGAACTGGGCTCTCCGATTAACAATTCCGAGTCATTATACTTTACACCACCCACATATCCATTCTTACCGCCCCTCACAGTCATTTCAAGTATATGAGAAAAAGAAAAGTCAATATATCAGACGAGGGGCAAATTAGTATTTGAATACAGAGATATTGTTTTTCTTTCTCAGCTGAGTCCAGGTTCTTAGACCGATCTCTTACTTAGTTGTTCTCTGCCGGAAGATAGAAAGCTTGACTGACAGTTTCATGTTTAGGTGGTTTATCTACCGTCCGGTTTGCACTCCACCCTGGTCTACTGAACAGGAATCAATTTAGGATTGGGTTTTTGCTTCTTTCTAAGAGTTTTTTTTCTTCTTTTGCGTGTTGGTAGCATTACCATTCTGCTTGGTGTGGTGCCTGTTACTCTTTAACACTCTACCTTAATTGGCTCTTAGGTCTTGTACACGGTGAACATCACTGTAAACATACTCAATGTTCTTTAGCACTGTCCGCTCTCTGCTTTTGTGCGGAGAGTATTAACCTAGTCGAGGCTCCACTGAAGGCAACTGAATATTGCAGTCACACCCGTGATTGCTTTGAGCACTGTCAGCTCTCTGTCTTTGGGCGAAGAGTATCAACCCAGTCGAGACTCCTCCGAAGGGTAGAGTCTCGTCTGGGAAACATTAGAAAAAAATTTTGGCCGGGCTATATTTTCCGGATTACCCACATTAAAAAGGCCTTATGCCACATTTTGCCTTAAGTGGTAAGGCGAATAAATATCGCAGTTAACTAGCAGTCAAATACAGCAGTTAACAAGAGCAATTAACGACAGCTACTAGTCAGGCAGCGTAATAATACCTTCGGCCTTACTTATTTCTATATTACTTATTATTAACACTTCTTTGAATATCTTGTTTTTTTTTGTTATACTAATGCACTGTTTTGAACCTACCTTCTTGCTCCGTGTCTTACTTCCGGACCAAACAGGTCACTACAACTTTGCGACTTAGTTTCGCCACAACTCAACAACAGAACCCGATCCCGCTCATGTGGGGTTTGGAAACTTTTGTCCTGAGCGTAAGCACTCGAAGATTCTTTTGTGTTGCATACCGCCTCATGGGGGGATGGTTTGGTAAGCACCCAGTGTTCAGCGCGAACTCAAGCTTTTTGGACTCTTTTTCTTCGGTCGCAGAGGAGCTTAAACAACACACACACACACACACACACACACACACACACACACACAAATCCCTTTTTAGATACGCACTTTCATTAGTCAATATTTTTTCTGACATAGGTTCAGTCGGATTACGTTTTCACTTCCCCTGGCGTGGTATTGTAGTATTTGTTTTAGGAATAGCAATACTTCAAATATGTCCACCGGTCAATTAAATTGTACTGGTTGCTTATTATGTGCATATGTAGATCTCAATAGGCTTATATGTCTTCTATGTAGAAATCGTCTACCACTGACAATGTATATTATACTTGCCAAGACATTCAATAATTTTTCTTTCCTGGCAATTTTCTTTTCCAACTGAAAAGAAGATTGTATTGCTGATCTTAAATGATTTGACGGCGGACCTGAAGGAGACTACCACCACCTTTAAATTTGTTGTTTTTCTTCCCCCACCCCCGTTTTTCAGCGCAGTCTTATTGGTTATTACATAAGGTTTCCGATTATCAAAAGAAATTTGAAAAAAATTCAATATTCAAACAATTTTAGTGGGGGTTAACTTTCTCATACAACGTTATAGTAAATCGATCCTCCATTTTGGAACCACTTACGTTGGGGTCGCTTTGTTTTTGTTTTTTTGGAACGGGTTGTTGCTCTTGTTTTTATCTCTTTCAAGTTTTCTTTAGTTCTGGCATCTTCCTCGGAAACTCCAAGAATGGCTTTATTCAAAAATGTCGCAAAGGATTCATTTGTTAAATATGCGCAAGCAAAAAAAGTTAATTGCACAGGATCGATTTACTATATAAGGTTGTATGAAAAACTGAGCACCCCCTCCCAAATTGTTTAAATATTGAAATTTTTACAATTTTTTTTTTTTTTTTTTGTCACTCGGAAAGTTTAGGGTTTAATCGATAAGATTGCACTGAAAAAAGTAAAAAAAAAAAAATGATAATCAACAAATTTACAGGTGGTGGTATTGTCGTACCGACGAGTGATTCCAAACCGAGGATCGTTTTACTATAACGTTGTATGAAAAACTGAGCACCCCCTAAAATTGTTCAAATATTGAATTTTTTCCTATTATTATTATTATTATTATTATTATTATTTGTCAGTCGGAAAGTTTAGGATGTAATCGATAAGATTGCACTGAAAAAGTCATAAAAAAATGAAAAACAACAAATTTAAAGGTGGTGGTAGTCTCGTTCAGGTCCGCCGATTTGACAATTTCGAACTGTCAATTTTTCTTTTTTGATTCTCGCCAAAAATGAATCTAACTTTCCTAGCAAACATGAGTCCTGCAGGCGACATTTTTACATTTGATGTCATTCGATATACGCTCAAAAATTAATGTAGTTTTCAGCTTCAAATACTTTAGCTTTTCTTAATGTCCTTTTGAAGATGTCAAAAAAAAAAACCCGTTCAGCTTCATCATTCGACCTCGGATGATAATTCGGTGTTGTCAAATGTTAAACTGCGAGTGTTTTTGCAGAAATTTTAAAACTCACTAGAAGTATATTGAGTTCCATTATCAGATATCACACTGTCAGGTACTCCAAACCTTGCAGAACGTTCGCGTAAAAATTTGTTTGCAGTTTTAGGTCGTTTATGCACTAATATCTCTGGTCGTTTTGTAAAACCGTCGACTACAATTAAATAGTATGAACCGTTAGTAGTCCACCAAAGCCCATACGTAGTATGCCCTCGGTTTATCAATCTTGTACGATTTATGCACTGCTAACGTGTGAATTCTTTTTACCAAATGTCTTTGATCATACCAACATTGTTTTCTTAAATGACACCTTTTCTGGAGTATTCTGCAAATTGAAATTCAGATATCTTTAGGTTTAGCGCGACACAACTTTCCGAACAGAAGGCATATTTTTTTTTTATCCGACCATCCTTGACATTCTTCTCTGAAAATGACCTCGGACATTTTGAAGTTTGGTAGGGATGTAATATTTTTTCTGTAATGTAATTCACTAATTTATTTAACGAGAGAAATTGACGCACTTCCTGTTCTTTGTTTTTCCAGGATTGCCTTCAACTGTTCTCGATATTCAATTCGCTCTTACAGCATTTGTTGCAATAGTTGCTGAATAATGATCTTTAATTCTTCCATTGTGGATTATTTTCGTACAAGTCCTTAACTAGGAAGAATATGTTTTTTCCTAATAGGAGTATGTCATACATCATTGAAATTTATCGACTTCTATCGTGTCTCCCTAACATTATACACGAACTCAGCAAAATTATTTCCCGTAAATTTTCTTTATCAGCTATTTATGCTAAGCAAGAAAAAATATTTTTCTTTTTCGTGTGAATTCGAATCCTCGTCGCCAATGGTGTGTCTTCATTTCATTGAATGAAGATAACACAATCATGAGATATAATATTGCTTTGGAGGTGACGTAGTCTTACTGAATTCTGTAGTAAGGATATAAGTCTCACTCCCGGCTAGCTCTCTGCTGACAATTTTCAACGTCAGTATATGCTTTTTGGACGAGTCGAATAAGCGCGTTCATCTCCGCAACAATAGCTATTGGCTAATCAGGATGTAGGGATGGAGAAGCTTGTTATCTTCCTTTGGTAGAAATAAGTCACATGGCTCACCTGACGGCCACTTAGTGACGCGTCTCTTCATATTAACAAAAATGGCCAGTCATTTAGTCAGTAAGCTTACTGGTATCAAAACACATGCGTTTGTTGTTTGGGGCAGCCAGCTACCAAATGCTACAACTTACAAGTCGGCGGTGTCGTTTCTCTATTGGAATATACCCTCCCCAAGTACAGAAATAAACTACGGCTCTCAGTAATCGATTTAGAAAAAACCCAAAACACGCAGTTTTTCATATTTCCTCGCTTGGGATGAATCAGGCAAGCCTAAATTTGGAGTCCTAAATAAACATGACTTCTTCAGAAACACAGAGGAGTCTCCATATTATATGTAAGATCCTATCTTTTTGTTCTCCTTACAATCTGCTTGCTATGGAGACATATGTGATATATTTTTTCTCTGTGCAGGACACGTATCAATATGTATATATAATTTTGTGTACGACGTAGCATTATAAACTCTCTCTGAGAACAAAGAACGTTTGTTATTCTTTTTTCATTGAGTTATTCCGTTCCGTCAATGAAGATCGCTGTTATTATATTACGGATATAATAATGCTCATATATAGGAGAATAAAATTTTCTTCCACATCTCTCTCCAAATGAAGGATATTAAAGGAAGAGCAGGTCGTTTAATTACAAGAAGGGCAACACTATACATCAAAATGTAAATATCTAAATATTGGAATATATGCTTACAATAATCAATTTATTACATTTACCAAATGGTAATTACCCTTTTCTGTTCAATTCGCGCCGAATTAAATCTGCTGTCAAAAAAAT
Source organism: Ascarosepion bandense (assembly GCA_037127315.1). Lineage (NCBI taxonomy): Eukaryota > Metazoa > Mollusca > Cephalopoda > Sepiida > Sepiidae > Ascarosepion > Ascarosepion bandense. The sequence continues at coordinate 152,593 of JBBBDQ010002261.1, read as the reverse complement.
GCATACCATTTCTTTTTGTTATTTGATCCTCGATAAAATAATTCCATCATTTGATGTCAATTTTCAGTTTCCGACCTTGATATAGTTCAAAATCGTTTACGCATTCTTGTGTCGAGGTGAGGTGGGGTAGAGTCTTACCCTGCACTGTCTTTCCCACAGACACAACGTCGCAAGCCTATCACTGCCCTACAGCTATTTTAACGGCAAATCTTCAGTCAAATCCCAATCTCTCGTTCTAACAATTCTTAACAGCTAGGACACAGAGTCACCCTGATTTCCTCCATATTCAAAATTTAAGGAGATATTTCTATTCAGATCGCTTTTTAAAAACAGTTCCTTTGCTAAACTGAGACCCGCGTGGGTGCTTACTTGAAGATTTTAACCTTAACCTCATCAATTCAAGGTCCAATCTTTATCTGTCGCGCACGTCATTCATCTATCTGCCTTGAGTGATTCTCGAGCTTTGCATTAGATGAAATTTAGTTGAAAATGTAATTCAGTAAATACGCTTTTATTTTATATTAACTGAGCTTTACGTACGTTGCTTTAGTCTGACACAAAGACGAATGAAGGGGAGTAAGAATGAAAAGATTGTGTTGCCCCAACTTTCAATATAATTGTTTGCCCGTTTTTCTCCCGAAAATCTAATCGAAATTTCGCCTGAGCTTGAACACCGATCATTAGCCTCACGAAGAAATATAAAACTCTAATAACTACGACCCTGAACAATTTTTTTTACTAAGCGTAACAAATGTCATAGCTGTGGAACACCTAGTGAGGATCAAACTACACGCGGAGATGAGCTTGTTAACCATAGCTCTACTGTAGGAGGGCCTGATTTTATATAGATTCTGCATATGAAGTCAACATAGTAAGACGCCTCGATCAGTTGTTTTGATGTTTACTTTTATATAAGATATATTAACGATATATTAAAGTCTCGACTAATTACGAAATAGAAAATAGGAAAAGTCGTGCATCGTTTTTTTAGAAATTTTGGTTATTTTAGTAATGACTAACAAATATTTGAGAGTGCCTTTCTATTGTAACGAACAAAAAGAGCCTTTGATTTTATGACTCACAATACATTTAGGCATTTTCTTCTTCTGTGTGCCCTGTTCTTTCAGGACGTAGGCGATTATGGCCTTCCACGTCTCCCTATCCCTGGCGGATCTTAGCACGCTTTCTCCTGTAACATTTCACAACCCCATTCTGTCATCCACCTGCTCAGGCCTTTCAAATATGTTATCCGCTGCTTTTGTCTCTCTCTTTTACCCTATATCTGTCCTGTTAGTATCAGGTTCTACAAGCCTTCCTTGCCTATTGCATGTACCAGGAACTTCAGTTGTCTCTTCCTGATGCCTAGTAATTCATTTCCGTTTCGTTTCCATCATTTCCGAAACCTCATCATTGCTCACATGCTCGGTCCACGATATCCGCAGCATTCTTCTGTAGAACCATATTTCAGCTGCTTCAAGTTTTCCCTTCGTCTTTGTTGATATTGTCCAGCATTCACTGCCGTATTGAAGAATTGACATCACATAGCAATCTAGTACTCTCTTCTTTGTTTCTAGTGAAAGTTTCCTGTGTCTTAATACTTTACTCAGCTTTTGGAACGCATCCTTCGCCATGCCAATTCGCCTTCGGATCGCTGTGTCGCACTTACCGTCTTCTGTTAGAACACTTTCCAGGTATTTAAATTTTTGTACTTGCTTGAATCTAGTATCCTCCACCTGTATTTGGCATTTTGGGTTGCTCTTTTTGCTGATGACCATGCATTCAGTTTTCTTGCAGTTTATTTGCTTTGCCACTCTCTTCAACTATCTTCTGTGGGAGGTCTTGTAGTTTCCTTTCCGTGTCTGCAATCAGTACTGTATCATCTGCGTATCATATGCTGTTCAAATTGTGACCTCCGATGCCAAATCCTGGCGTAACATCTACGGTCCTCAAAACAGTCTCGCTGTATAAGTTAAACAGATCCGGTGAAAAGACACATCTTTATCTCACACGCCTCTTTCTATCTTTGTATATCTGCTGAATTCGTTACCTGTCCGTATGCAGGCAATTTGCTGTCAGTAGAGATTCTTAATTACTCTAATGTCTTTCCCAAATATGTCGAGGCTGCTGAACATCATCAATTCTTAGTGGCGTATTTTGTCGAACGCCTTCGCATAATCGATAAAACTTCGGCATTTTAGACATTGACATTCTAAATACAAAACTAAAATTTACGCAGATTTAATCAGACAAATAATACAAATATCTATTAATTTCAAATATCAGTAGCTATTGTGCTTACAGCTTTGTTCTTGTGTATTAGTTTGTAGTTCGTTGTGTACGCTGTCCAGGTAGCGATGCACCTACCACCAGATCCCAGTAATAAAATAAGACAAATATTCATAAGTTTTAATTAATTTGGGCGCTTGTGCGCGAAAGCACTTATACACTATGAAAAATGCACCAATAAAGAATGCAAATGAAAAAGCAGTATAAGCAGTCAATTCCTTATGCCTCCCTGACGAGTGAATGAAGTGATTCCCGGAAGAACCGTCTACGAAACTTTGGAGTCGAAATGCTGAAAGCAATATCAATCAGCTAAACGGCAAGCCTTATATATATATATATATATATATATATATATATATAGCCTTTGAGATTTCACTCGCCCGATCGACTCAGACGATTAAAAGATAATTGGGCGATTAATGTTTATTGCTTTACTCGCCCGCGGTCGATTAAAAATCTCGCAATGAAACGTGTCCGTTCAAATATAGAAAAACCCAATCCAACTTTTACAACCCAAAAGTATGTCATTGAAGATTTACAATGACCATGACAATGACATTTGAACTCTTTATCCTCCCGGTCAGTGTATACATTCGTTTAATTAACGTTTCCAGAGTGGAGCCAAAATGTCTAGGTCGCCCAACTTGCTTACGAAAAGTAAAAACGAACATTTGAAAGAAAAAAAAATACGCATATTTCTTTCAACCACGAACCGAAAAACAAATCATACAAGTAAAAGAATTTTTTATAGAAAATCGTTGAGAAAATCAAATTTGTTATTTTTTATCATCTATGAGATGGAGGTTGTAGTCAAACAGAAGAAAGAAACTACGAATTTAGGTACCTCCACTCAATTGCCAAAACAAAAAATAAATAAAAATAAAAAACAGCATATCATGATGTTAAAACGGCTCAAACTTAATACAAACAAAGTTTTATCATCAAAATTGTTATGCTATTATTAAGAGGAAATATCAAATTTTGTTGTTAATATTTTTTTTTTAATTTTTAAAGCTTTCTAGCATGTTTGAAATTTTAATTAAAATTTCATTTTTTGTTTTCCGTCAGTGACTCACACTATGTTTACGTAAGGCGAAAATTAAGAAAATGGAGTCGGTCGAGTGTAATGATTTTGGGGCGAGTAAATTTTCCCTCGCTCTCGATCGCCGGTCGAGTGATATCTTTTTCAAATCTCAAAGGCTATATATATATATATTAAGGAGTAATTGAGGCTATGTCCATGTTCTATGTTCATGATAAGTTATAAATGTAGTGAAAATGTTCTACTGTTAGTCTAGAACCTAAATAGGATAAAAATATAGTTTTAATGTATGCCATATGTATGATTAAAATGCTAAGCATCAGGGATAAAACGTATGGATAAGCGTAAATAATAAACGTAAGGATAAAAGTGGACATTGAGGTCAGCATCCAGCGGCGACAATCTATTTCATGACTAAACGCAATCAACATATGCGCGGTGCCTTGACGTGACTATTTATGTATCACTAGTCATTGATACATTATGGGTCGGTCGTTCTATTGTATAATTGTAACGGTCACTTGGTTAGGCGGTAACGGTTATGTTCAGATAATTCTAGGGACTATTGAGTGGGGAAAATTGTAGATCTAAATGAAGTTTTGCTTCTATTTTATAGTGTTGGCTGTTAACTTTTTTTATTATTAAATGTGTTACAGAGATATATAATATATTGTCTCTATTCTTTCGTTCTGCTTTCTCTTCTTTTATAATTATATATAACGTTCCCTTATTTCACCATTTGAAGCTGTCATCTTGGCTACTGAATATTTTTCATGTCTTAATTCTTCGTTAACTCACCGCCGTCGATCCTATTTTTCCTTTCTTTTTCCATTTCTTCCGCCATTTCTTATTCCTTTGACACGGTTAAATTTTGATTTTTGATTCTTTAATACAGACATAATCTAAAAGTTTTCTTCTAATATCGAGTCATGAATCTTTCTCTGCCCCTTTTTTCATGTCTGGACGACAAATTTAAAAATGTTTTTTTCTTTCTTAATACCCACCCATTTTTTTAACTTCCTGTGTATGGATAGTTTTTATGCTCTTTCCGGTATGTGAATTTATAGATATATTTATAAAGTAGATTGTAAATTCTACAGCTTTGACAAACTTGCAGTATTATGTTATTCAGAATTTTTTTATCAAATCTAATTTTATATCAAGTATCAGTTCCTTCATTCTAAAATTTCTCAAAAATGACAAAACATTTCAAGTGAAAAACAAATATAATTATATTTAGATTATGCGATTTTAAAATTGAAGCTTTTATAATAAAAATGAAATATTTTATAATAGAAATAAAATATTTCATATTAAGAATAAAAAATATTTCATAATAGCATAAAGAATTTTTTCATATAAATAATGCAAATAAAATTAGGGGAAAATTTGAATAAAATCTTATAATTTTAATCTTAAAAACTTTACGTCGTATACCAACATTCAGACAGTAGAAAATCTTTATAAAAGAAAAATTAATAAAATAAATAATAATTAAAAAATTAAAATATTAGGGGTTATGACCCTAAATAATATAAAGCAATTGTCGTAGACATAAGAACTACGAAGTGTCGATTTCCAGTTACTAATTTCTCTCTTTTCCTTAATCCAACAATGGCCTACATTGACTGCAAAAATAGTGATAACAATTGATGTACAGACAGCATGAGGCATGAAACTATAGGATACAAATCTTATACCATCCATCAACTAACTTAAACAGACAAAGTAAAATTGCACACCCGAAAAATCGGATTCAAACGACCAAAAGCGTTTTGGAAAAACCCAACTATAACAGACAAAGTAAAATTGCACACCCGCTAAAGTAGACTAAAAATATTTTAGAAAACCCAAACCAAAAAAAATTCACAAGTCAGTGTGAAAAGCAAAATTCTGGTTCCTGATTGCATTAGAAATCAAAAATTTATATATATGACGTTTTTTCACACCTAGATGCGAAAAGGCCTGCTGGAGCCGGGAACTTGAGAAACTTCACTATTTAAACCATGTCGCTAAAAGCTCAAAGTTAGTCCGACATGGAAGCGGTTAGCTGACGGACCTTGTGGCAATGTAACAAAAGAAATTCAAATTCAGTTAAAATGGGAGCGGTATCTGATATCATTTCTCACAATGTAAGGAAGAAACTTCAAGCTGACTCGGTCACGTCCCGCCGATCTCTTCTTCCAACTTTCTTTTCTACTTTTTCGTTCCACGCCAACCGGACGTAAGGGCGCATCACATATACATTCTACCTCTTCATCCAATTTTCTTTCTTCATTTCACTCCACGCCACCAAAGAAAACAACAACATGGACACTTTGTTCTGTGATAAGTACTGTTTCTTTATTTCTTTTTTCTCACTCTGTCGCTGACCTTACAGAAAGAGGAGGGAACATAAGACTTTACATTCTGCTACTACACAACCATGAACTCTAAACTTCTGCGGACATTTTAAATACTTACATTTCTCTTTGAACAATTTTAACTACGAAACTACATGCATTTTCTGTATGAACATTTTTCTTCTCACAAATGTGTTACAGTGTTCAGTTAACACATTTCCTTCTTACAATTTTGTCATTCTGTTAATAAATCTTTACTTTAATGTACACATGAAATACTTTATCTTTTCACATTTCAATATCCAACTTTCGACCTTCTGATATTTAAATTGTGGGGACTTCGGACGTGTTTGACACGAGGCCAATTTACCAATCCATATCCGAGGCCCCTACAAAACTAATAATTGTCATATAGCATTGATTTCTATAACAACACGATATGTATATAAGGAGCACTTTTTGCCAAAGATTTTGTTTCTAAAATTGTCTTGATTATAATACAAAAATCAATGAAATATAAATTTCCATAAAAAGTAATTTTCTTTTAATTTAAATAATTTTAACTGAATGTTTCTTTTAAAATATTTGATTATAAAAATTATGAAAAATAAAACATTTTTCTTTCAAATCCTTTTAGCAAAATTATTCAAAAAGAAAAAAAAATTCTCTGTCTATTTATCCGTCTGTCTATTTGTCTATGTGTCTATTTATCCGCGACAGGAGATTGTAACTCGATGTATTGTCATTTGGATTATTTGTTAAAGTCCTATAATTTGAGAATTAAACGCGGATATATATTGTGGCACGTTACGTTGAAGGAAATGCTTGAAACTTTATCAGTAATTATTGTGAAACGACAGGGGTTGTTGTCGGTGGAGGTCGACGGACGGAAGGTCAGAAAAACCAATAGAAAAATGTAACGACCACCCAAAGCGTCAGTCAGTTTGTGACGATTTCCGTGTTCAGGCGCGTGTCGGCCATTCGATGTCGACGTTTTTTTTTGTGGATATCGGCGTAAATTTCTTTTAGAACAGTTTTATGTCTTCATAAATCTGTCTAAGAACAATATTAGCGAATACTCATACATACATACATACATACATACATACATACATACATACATATATTGTATATTTTGGCAGTAATCTCTCTTTTATGCAGGTTTCATTAAAAATGACAGACAAGGTATTATGATCATTTTTTTATGTCATTTTTCATGTGATCTTATGATATTTTTTAAGGACATAAATTATATAAAAATCGTCCAATTTTTTTTTCGAGCGCTTTCAGCTATACTTTTAGCCATTATCGAGGATGGATTTTATTTTAAGTGTAACAGACTGTAAGTAGTGTTATGTTTTATGTTCAGAACACTGTAAGCATGTTTTTAGCGTGTTCGTAGTTGATATTATTAAATGTTGGACTTTTTTTTATTAATGAGGCCTTCATTATTTTTAGCCATTTTTATTTTTTATTTTTTGCATGTTGATGATGCTATGATATTTGTGTGTTGTCAACAAGCATATTACGGATAGGGTTTATTAGAGCTTCATATATATATATATATATATATATATATATATATATATTACTGAAAATAACGAAGATTAACGAAATGGTCTTTAAACCACCGACAATTTGAAATTATTTGTTTGAACATTATTTTTTATCAATACTCGTATTTAAGTAGATATTCTGTTTTATAATCAAACAGTATTATATATTTATTTCTACCGGCCTGTTTATTTACGATAAATTTTTGTTACGAAAATATCCTGCCAAATGACACATATTTTCGTAATAAAAATTTATCGTAAATAATCAAGCCTGTAGAATTCTTCTCTCGCCCGGACTGCATTTTCAAAAAACGTCAGCTGTGACGACCAGGGTTTAGTAGGGTGTGTTCCAAGTCCTGCTGCAGCTGTCCCTTTCAACCTGAAATGATAAAAATGTATCTGTCATCTCATCAGATGTATAGTAATAACATAACACAATTTCAAGAGCCTACAATAATTTTAAATGCCCCCACAAAAAAGTTCGGAAACTTATTGAAACGTATTTGTAAAACTTGATGCTTTTTAAAACTAGAATCTATTTCGATGATTTTGTAAACGAACAAATGTAAGCGAAAAGTCATTGAGAAGAAATCTCGATAAGTGAAGATTTTTTGTGGGTAAAATGCAACATGCAAAAGAAGGCGACAAAATTAATTTTATTAACAAGCAAACCAACTACAAACTACAGGCCCCTCGTTTTATAAAATTTTGCATAATTGGTTTTGTTTTAGGTTTTTACGAAATCAGCAGATCTGGTTATGTAAAAACCAATCGTCGATTGTCAGATGTGAACGGGAATGAAATGAAAAATTCAGTAATTTTCTGAATTCTCTGAAGTGTCCAATTCAAATCAAGAAGGTGATTTTAAATATCTTCGTCAATTCTGTCTCGTCTTATAAAAATTGTACTGATATCTACTGTAAACAAGTTGATCACGCAGACCAATTAAAGCCTTGAGCTTGATTCTCGTTAGTTCCTCAAATACTACATGCCATATGAAAATAGAATTATAATGAGAAATTTACTTTAAATGGTTATTGTTTGATATTTTGAAAATGGTTTTCCTTGTTAGTGACATGACTGAAACGAACATATACTCTTTTTAATGAGTTCCGAGAAAGAGAAGTGAAACGAGACTGGATTAGCGACTCGTTCTTTGCAAAATGCCAACCAAATAAACATTAAAACAAGTTCGTATTTTCCCAATCAATGTCTTAAAAACAAACTTTTAGAGCCAACAAAGAATTACTTTAGTTTTTACCTCGACGTATTTCTATAAATTTTATATCATTTCCAATTCTTAATTTGTTCAAAATATAACTCAAGAAATTTTCATAAAAGAAATCATTTAATTTTTATTCCTAATAATAATGTTATCTGCACTGCCAATTTATTTTTTGTTTAATAGAAAATTGTTTCCGACGTTTTGTTCGACTTCATTTTTGCGTCTGTTGCATTCGATTTACTTTATTGATCTTTCGTTGATAATCGATTGTAATTTATGTTATTAAATTTTGGTTAATATTTTATTATTTTGTCTATTTTTAATTCACCTTGAATTCAATGTTGAAATTCAGTTAAAATTGAGACAAGAGTTATTTCCCTTTTGTAGATAAAAATATTTAAATCCTTGTCGTAAATATGACAATGACTTTTATCACACTAAATTAATAGTCTTTAGCATCTTGATCCCAACACATATTAGAATGTTCTTGACAATTTATTTCCGGATCAATGTAGGATAGTTTTAAAAACTTTAACTAATGACTAATGTTGTTACGAACATATTCGGCGTATAATTATGGTAGATACCTCCATTCATTCGCTGAAAATCAGCATATCATGATGTTAAAAGACCCCAAACTTAATAAAACCAAAGTTTTATCTTTAAAATATTCATGTTATTATCAAGAGGAAAAATCAAACTATTTTTTTAATTATTTTATTAAACTTTTTGATACTTTTTAACGCATTCGAAATTTTGTTTAAAAATCTTGTTTTTCTTTTCTTTTCGACCAGATTTTACAAGAATTTATTACGGCAACGTAATACTACACAACTCACTTTTTTGCCGGTAAAAAACACATTAATTTGAAAATTCTTGCAAAAATCAGGTAATAGATTTTTATAAAACTTTCAGGACTTATTCACAAATGACTGAAATTATTTTTGAAAGCATTATTTTTATAAAATCTTGGTAAAGATATATTTCTTTTGTTTTTGCATATGTCACCCCACTTCAAATTAATTTCCTGAAATTTCTATAAATTGACTACCGACTCGGATTCTTTTTTATTAGTTAAATACAGGACTTTTTGAGGAATGTAAATCACTTTTTTTTTTAAACAACTGCTCCTTTTCAAAAAAATCCGCTCTGATTAGTAAAAGCAAAAATGCAATAAAACTATGCCCTTTATATTCAGATTACCTTTTAATTGCTTTATAAAATAAGGATATCATAGTCTGAAGAGAAATTTTTTTCGATGAATTACAATTTTTTACAAGAATTGTTTTCATTTTCTTTTTTATTTATGATAACTTATTAAATTTGAAAGATCTTTTGAAGTTTCTTCCAATCATCGTTCCAACTACATCATTAATTAATAGGTGAAGACTATATTTACTAATCGAAAATTAAAAAGGTTAATACAAATCTTCACGCACCAAAATATTTAAAATAATTAAAACATTTTTTGTGCGCAGATATCTGCATTTTCTTTTTAATTTTCTGGTTGGCCGTAAATACCATGCCATTAAAAGGTCGCGTGTTTTAAGGGTTGTTCCAATTACGAAACGGGCATGTAGGTTTTATAAATTTATGCCAATTATGGTCAACCATACTTGGTCAGATATGTAAAAATGATTAATGGCAGGGCTGTCATCGCTTACTTGAAAGGTCAGAGAGTTAGACTTCCGTGATTATGAAACACTTTTATTTTGAATTCCATGCCATAACAAGTTGTATTTGTTTCAAATCAGGTTAATTTAACTTTAGATTTCTTAATTTTCCAAAAATAACGTGTCACAGATGTATATTTTAGTTTTGCAAGATTTTTTAACACCGTGAACTAACTTTTGCTTACTGATGTGTCGATTGCTCAAAAATGCCCCCCCCCCCCCCCCCCAAAAAAAAAAAAATTCTAATCTCAAAATTTTAGATTCGAATTGATAAAATGTCTGTTTGAAATTCACCAATGTTTCACTTACGGGGATATTCAGTTGAAATTGAGACAAGTTATTTCCCTTTAATTGATAATAAGTTTTGTTGATAAGAATATTTCAATCTTGGTCGTAAATATGACAATGACATTACTTTTCTAGGTACCTCCATTTCATCTTTGATACCTAAGTTTTAGATAGAATTTAAAAAGATGAAATAAACTTTTTCAGGAAACTTTAATTTTAGCTTAATTGAAAGCTAATTTGAGAAAGTTTTTCGGCAATTTTTTTTTTTTTTTGAGTCATCGAGAAATTTGTAAACAAAAGTTAATTTTAGGTTTTAAAAATCTTCCAAAATTAAAATATATATCTCTCATTCGTTATTTTTGTAAAATTAGAAAATATAAAGTTAAATTAATCTGATTTGAAACAAATATTACTTGTTTATGGCATGGAGTTTAAAATAAAAGTATTTCTTAATCACAAAGGTCTGCCTCGTTGAATTTCAAGTAAGCGATGACAGTACCTATCAATGAATCTGGAAGTATATTGACCAAAAAAAGTTGATATAACCCAGTTTAACATTTCGTAAGGGAAATAACTTTTGTAGCCTGTAACCTTTAAATGATAACTCTCTTAGAAATTTCCATAATAAAAGAAAATGTACACTTTAACATAATAAAAAATATGGAAATTATTTTAAAATCTTCATTCTAAATGGTTTGTACAAAACTTATGAATATTCGATTTGTAAATAAAGTCTATTTTTAATGAATTAAAAAACGAAGAAACTGAGTAACTGGAAGAAATTTAAAAAAATGTTTGAAATTAGCAAAGAAAAAACGAGAACAATTCTTATAAAAATTCATTATTCATCGAAAGTTTTATTTTTTCTTGTTCAGAATATGATGTTCCAAATTTATATTATTTATAAAATCAATTAAAAGTTTATTTACATAAAAAACAGCGTAGTTTTAATGATTTTCGATTTTACTATTCGGGGCAGATTTTCAAAAAGATGGTCACGTAATTAAAAAAAATTACATGATTTACGTTCCTCAATGAGTCCTGCATTTCACTAATAAATAAAGAATTGGTGTAGATAATGTATTTCTAGAGGTTTTATGCAATTAACTGAAGAGGGAGGGGGAAACAGATGTAAAAACACAAGTATTTTTATCAAGATTTTCTAAAAATAATAATTGCATAAATAATTTCTTTCACTTGTGAATAAATCTTGAAAGTTTCATTAAAATCACACAAATAGGTCATTTTTGCACGAATTTTAAAATTAATGTGTCTTTCAACGCTAAAAAATGACTTGCGTAATATTACATTTTGCTTAATGGTCACATTATGTAAACATAGCGTGAATGGCTGACGGAAAAAAAATTTAGTTGAAATTTTGAACGTGTTAGAAAGGATTAAAACATTTTAAAAGATAATGACAACAAAATTCGATCTTTCCTCTTAATAATGACATAAACATTTTGATGATAAAACTTTGTTTTTATTATTATCATGATATGCTTTTTTTTCGGCAATTGAGTGGAGGTATCTAGTTAAATTGAAAAAGTAGATAGAAATATCAGCAAAAATATACTTCGATCTCTGAGGATTTCGAAACTCTATTATGTGTGTACCCCTGTCTGGGAATGTGTGTGCTGATTTTCGAATGATTTTCTTTGAAATTCTGATTCCGTAATTATTGGTGATGGTAAGGAAGACAAAAATTACTGAAATGAGTCTTTCTTCTTTACTGTTGAGTTTTAAGGATCATGCTATGTCGCATTTAAAACTCTTTTTCCTTTTCTAACGAGGAAATCTAATTTTTTTTATCTTTTAAGAAAGCATGTACACATAATTCTTCAACACATTTCAACAGAAGAAATCTTTATCAAGGTAGACTCAGTCAGTTAAGTGCCATACGTGATACACACTTTGGGCGGTCATGTCTTAAAAGAGACATGACTGACTGGGCAGAAGATTATCCCGCAGTAGGTTGCCATTGCTTTCTGCGGTAGACTGGTTGCCAGCCAAGGCTATAGAACCCAATCTGTCCTGTTATTTGACTTATAGCTAGAGGAGGGAAGAGATGTATTATAATATTAAGTAGCAATTAGTAGAGAATCAATTTATTATTTTATAACAATATAAAACTGATCCCTCACTTTATGCCCAGTAGAAGCCTTAATCATGTTTTCAACTATTACATTCAGTCAGTCAGTTAAGTGCCATACGTGATAGAAGCTGTGGGCGGTCATCTCCCGAAATAGACATGATTGACTGTGCAGAAGATTATCCAGCAGTAGGCTGCCATTACTTTTTGCTGTAGACTGGTTGTCAGCCAAGGCTATGGAACCCAATCTGTCCTATTATTTAACTCATAACTGTAGGGAAGAGACCGATTAATACCTTTCCCAACGGTATTTGTGAGTAAGTGTATGCAAGGAATTCAACTGGAATTCGAACTCGGCACCCCGTTAGTTGTTCCGAATCGATATCTACTGCACCACAACACACAACCGCAAGGGAGACAATTAAGATAAAAAAATAGAGTTATTTTTTTCTTTTAATTTTATTGACCGTGTGATTTCATTAAATCATTTACGGATAAAAGTTTCTAGCTCTGTTTACAAAGGTCTGTCAAAAATGTTGTATGTTCTATATTCTAAACTCCCTACTAAAACAAAATTTACAAAATTAGATAAAATACATGGTAAAATTCGGAAGATAATAATACATATAAAAATAAATAATTCCAGGGAGATTCCAGGGAAATAACTCTTATATTTATTTATTGAGTTATTGCCCCTGAAAAAGTTTTTTCTGTTTTTTTCTTTTTTAGTTTTTTTTTTCCTCACATTCCTGCCTACAAGTTTCTACATGTCTGCTCATATGTTTTTGCGTGAATTCATATACAGAGTACGATAAATTTCCATCTAAATGGCACAGAAATAATACTGACGTTTCATTTAAATAAATACATTTACAAAAATTTCGCAAAAATACCTTGAAATATTAAAGAGTAAATTTATTCAATAAAATCGCCATTAATGTCCACCACGGCCTCCTGGCGATTTCGGAATCTCTTGCATTTCTTCTCGACAGTCTCTTTTATTAAGTTGCAAAATGCTGTCATAATTCTTGCCTTCAGTTCATTTTTGCTGTTAAAAGGAGTATTATTATTGTACTCCAAGTATAATAATCATTAGGATTGCAGTCTGGAGTGTTAGATGGCCAGATGTAAGCCGAGATATGCTCTCAGAAAATGAATGATCATCATGACTGGGTTGTTTTGCTTGTGCGGCATGATGCAGTTTCCTGTTGACAGAGGTTAGGGTTTTCCAGCAGTCAGCTTCTTGCACCAAAGGAGCATCACATCCTCCTGATGTAGGCGTCCGTGTTGTGTCTGAGACCATTAACAATCAATTCAGAAGTTATTTTCTGATCACAATCATCTGAGTGAGTTTTTCAAGCTACCGTACATTCGTAATCACCATTAGACACATCCAACTCTTTCTCAATCTTCTGCACTGTCCCTAAATTGACACACAAAAAACACTGCAATGTCGTATTGTAACTTCCGTCGCGAATGCCAGGTCAAGCAGCATGTCTTTTCCAAATTTTTACGGGATGCGCATTGTGATGCAGTGGATATCGACTCGTAACGACAAATCGGGGAGCCGAGTTCAAATTCCAGTTGAATTTCTTGCATTTACTCACGTACCCTTGGGAAAGGTATTAATCCGTCTCTTCCCTCCATTTATGAACTAAATAATAGGACAGATTGGGTTCTATAGCCTTAGCTGTCAACCAGTCTACCGTAGAAAGCAATGACAAGCTACTGCGGGATAATTTTCTGCCCAGTCAGTCATGTCTTGAAAGAGACATGATCGCCCAAGCGTGTATCACGTATGGCACTCAACTGACTGACTAGCTCTTGTAAAGGTAGAGGTCAGCGGAGGAATCGAGTCACTAAGTGAAGCAGTACAATATAACGACTATTTTATAGCATCTTTAGCGTATGTACGTGTTTCAAGATGTCTAGGTTAAATTTGTCTCAACAGGCACCAAAGGAATTCTCTATTATCTCGAGGTTTAATTCTATAAAATCGCATATCACGAACCAACACAAGAAACCCGACAAACCTATGCTAGTAACACAAAATTCTATATCATATAAACTGTAAAAAACGATAACAACACCCAGAAATATTAAGTCAATAGAATTAAAATGTTATCAAATTTCAGGGCAAATATACTAAATAATTTGGTAAATTTTCGTTTTAGGTCCCGAAGGCTTTTATCCCTTTATTTTTTTTCAAAACAGCCTTAACTCCGTGCAAATGTATATGCTGAACTAAAATCAACAATTAGTTATTGAAGAAACCTACCTTTATTGATGTTAACGACCAGAAAAAATCGAACTTCATCTCGCGCTTTTTGTCACCCACTGCTGTCACACTGACATGTTATTCAATGTTGAATGACTTTCGGCGTAGGAAACAAATTTCGGTCTATTTACTTCCTTTACTGAAATTAATACACGAATTTTTTCGATGCTCAATTTCAGCAGAAAGTTGCATGTTTTTGCGTGTTTTTGTTTTTTGCATTTACTTTTTTTTATACTTTTTTTTATAATTTTCAAAAATATGAAAATAAGGGAAAATTGTAGTTTTACTTAATTGTTTTGGAATAAAGTTAACTTTCAAATATATGAAAATATAGAATTTTTTAAGAAAGTTAACTTTCACATATATGAAAATAAGTGATAACTGTAGATTTACTTAATTTTTTTCCGACGAAAGTTAACTTTCAAATACAAGAAAATATAGAATTTTTTAAAAAAAAGTTAACTTTCAAATATATGAAAGTAAATGATATATTTGCGTTTTTTTTAATTTTCTTTTTTTATTTCAGAAGAAAGTTAACTTCAAATATATGAAAATAAGTTATAAGTGTAGTTTAATTAACCTTATATTGCGTGTATTTGCGTGTTTTTTTGTTGTTTTTTTTTTCCTTTTTTTTGGTTCTTAATTTCAGATGAAAGTTTACTTTCAAACATATGAAAATAAGTGATAAGTGTAGTTTTACTTAACCTTCATATATATGAAAATGCTTATAAATTAAAAATAACAAAAAGGACAAAATAAGTAGTACAATAAAGCATTTTTTATAATTAACATTGAAAATAACACAATAATTACATCAATTAGAACGGAAGTTAAAAAGAAAAAATGGAAAAAATGACATTGATGCAGTAGTTTTCAGAAAGTTGCGTGTATTTGCGTGTTTTTTTTCTTTTTTGGGGGGATGGGGTGGGTGGGGTACTTAATTTCAGAAGAAAGTTGCGTGTACTTAATTTCAGAAGAAATTTAACTTTCAAATATATGAAAATAATTGATAAGTGTAGTTAAATTAACCTTCAAATATATCGCGTGTATTTGCGTATTTTTTTTTTCGTTTTTTTTTTTTTGGTACTTAATTTAAAAGAAAGTTAACTTTCGAATATATGAAAATAAGTGACAAGTGTAGTTTTACTTAATTTTTTCAGACGAAAGTTAACTTTCAAATATATGAAAATAGAGATTTTTTTTAAAGGAAGTTAACTTTAAGGTTAAGTAAAACTATACTTATCACTTATTTTGATATATTTAAAAGTTAACTTTCTTCTGAAATTAAATACCAAAAAAAAAAAAAAAAAATTAAAAACAAATTAATTACCAAAAAAAAAAAGGAAAAAAGGACACGCAAATTCACGCAACTTTCTGCTGACATTGAGTATCGAAAAAAAAATCGCTTAGTAAATTCTGCAAAGAATTTACAATAAAGGAAGTAAATCGGCCAAACTTTTCTTTCTACGCCTAAAAACATTCAGCAGCAAATGTAAGCCAATAATGGGGACAAAAAGATCGAAAAGAAGTCCGATTTTTTCTTTGGTCGTTAACATCAATAAAGGTAGGTTTCTTCAATAACTAATTGTTTATTTGAATTTAGCATATACATTTGCACGGATTTAAGGTTATTTTGGAAAAAATTGAAGGGATAAAAGCCTTCGGGACCTAAAACGAAAATTTACCAATAATTTCATAAAAAAGAAAACAACTGAAAAATGACACAATCAATAAATAAATAAATAGCGACCTGACGCGTGAAGACGCGACATAAGAAAAACGTTAAAACCGACATAATGCACACATCCACGCACACATTTTCACTCTCTCTCTCTCTCACACACACACACGCACAAACACATACACAGATACACACACAGAGACGCACACAGACAAACGCAAAATCTTTGATAATTTATTATGAAAGACGGGAGTACTCAGACATTGAACAATTTATCTTTAGACTAGTGTCATAGCCCGGCGTTGCCCATGTAATTCGGAACATTTTAATCTCTTCAGCGGATAAAACAAATAAGTGTAAATTCGCTGCAGACACTTAAAATATAATCTATATATATAAAAGGCAATTTGTGAGTCTGTGTGTGACTGTTCCCTATGCACGCCTACATTTTTTAATATTTCTTCTGTTTCAAAATTACGGGGAAAAATATTTACATTTTTTTGTTGAACAAATGAATTTTTAAAACGTCGGAATAAAAATTAAATATAAAGGCTCATTTTCTTTTTTTAAATAAAAAATATTTTAGTCGCGTTTGACACGTGTGATTTGATTTCTGTGACGTAATCTAGCAACCATCTTAGATCTTAGATGTTTTACGGAGTAAATGTAAACAATCGGCTTCATTGGCCAAAAAGTGCGAAAGGGAAAATTACTGAACTTAAAGTCAAAAAGTATGTGTCGACCTGGCTTTCCTGTAGATATGTGTCCCTGGAAAGTTTGAATGGCGTAACTTAAAAAATGTAGGCGTGCATAGGGAACAGTCACACACAGACTCACAGATGGCCTTTTATATATATATAGATCCTCACCGTAAATCAGAAATATTATTCGCTGTATAGAAAAATTTTTTTTTGAATTCTTAGCAAAGGAAACTTTGCCCTTGCATGAATTAAACATTACTGAACAAATACATCATATATATATATATATATATATATATATATATATATATATATATGGAGGCATACAGTTAGCGTGTGTTATACCATGTATACATACGCCAGTAGTTAGTGTTCTCATTCATTACTGAATGAACGATATGTGTGTGTGTGTGTGTGTGTGTGTGTGTGTGTGTGTGTGTGTGTGAAGAGGACTCAAGGTTTTACTATTTTGAGTACCCCGGCATTTATTTTATTACAAACAGTGCTCAAAATAATAAATATTATAAAGCTTAATGTAATCATATAATTATACATTGTACACTGCGACACGGAAATTTCTGTTTCGAGATAGATTCTCTTCATCAGGGAATGTTGGATGTTGATTGTGCAAATGATTTACATTTAAATACAAAAACCCTTCGGTTTGCTATTTATATATGTGGGAAGATATAAAATTTACGTGTTTGTTCCTTTTTAACTAATCAGAGCGAAGATTCATTTTGGAATTTGGCCCCAAAGAATACATACTAACATTTTCTCTTTTTTTCCTCCTTTTCCCCTTTCCTTCCTCTCCTCTTTTCTTCTTTTTCCTTCCTAACGGTCAAGATGTCCACCTGCTTTTAACCTAATATTATCTTTTCCCCTTTTCACATTTAATTTTATTGCTTCTCATTTACTTTTATTGTCTTTGACGTGATGTACCTATTTAGTACCGAGGCTGTCCTTTTCACTTTCTTATCATTTTTGTCTCCTCTTGTAGCGAACAGGAGAGGGGTGAAGAAAGAGAAGAACTTCATTCTTTTTATCAGTGCTTTTCTAGTTCTAATTTTTTCCAGAACCTTTGATTTATAAATAACATTTTTATTTCTTCCTGATTTACTTCCTGCTATCCTTATCCCATCTTTCTAATATCGATTTATTTTTAAACTTTTTGTAAAAAAGAAATTTTTATAAACAATTTTATTTACCAATTACTATTATTTTAATATTTCGTCAGTTATTATTTTCTTTAAGCGACTTATTAATCATATGCATGTTATTTCATTTAGAGTTTTTTTTATCCATATTTTAATGTGAACATTTTGCAATGTCTACATATGACATTTATCTTATTGCGTTTATTTAATAGATTTTTATTCTTAAGTGATTTGATAATATATAGTTTTTCGTATAGACACAATGATCATGATTCATTAAATGAGTTACATGCTTTAGTATCTTTTAGACTTTTCTACTTTATTGTGGCTGTTTACTATACTACCACATGCTTAACATGAAGACCCATGATACATTTCTCTGGCCCTATTTCTATTAGGTCTGACTTAAATACACACGGAGACCTCCCAAATTCTATCTGTAAGATACTTGTCGATAATACTAATATAACGGCATCATCCATACGTAAAAATTGACTAAAAATAATGGAAGCCTTATTAATAAAAAAAAAAAAAGAAAAGAAAAAGAAAAAGTAAAAGCCAACACTCAAAAATATCAGCTATGAACACGGCCACAACGTTATGACCCTGTTTGGAAAATAAAACATTCCTACAACACTATATACATACATAAAACAATCTATATATTCTGTTAAAAGTAAGATAAAATATCATCCAAGATAATAGCTAAAGTATAACTGATAGTACTTGAATAAATAAAATATTCGGACAATTTTTATATAATTTATGTTCTGAAAAGAAAAAAATAGTTCACATAAAAAAATAGATTAAAAACTTAACTACAGCACCTTGTCTGTCATTTTTAATTAAACTTGCATAAAAGGGGAATTGTCGCCTAAATACAGAATATATATATATATATATATATATATATATATATATATATATATATATATATCTGTATTTAGGCAACAATTCGTCTTTTATGCATAAAAGGGGAATTGTTGCCTAAATACAGAATATATATATATTCTGTTGCCTAAATACAGAATATATATATATATATATTCTGTATTTAGGCAACAATTCGTCTTTTATGCAAGTTTATTCTGTATATTCTGTATTTAGGCAACAATTCCTCTTTTATGCAAGTAATTAAACAATCAATCAATCAATATATATATATATATATATATATATATATATATATATATTGATTGTTTAATTACTTAGTTTCTGGTCATAATAAGATTAAACCAGTGCACATTTGTATTAAAATGTGTTCAATAAAATTATATTGTAGAACTTTTGAATATTTTCTATTTATTACATATATATATATATATATATATATATATATATATATAAACAAAAATTTCGATATTTAAATCAAAATGAAAAAAAAAAATCATCCATCCACAGGAAAATATTAGGGATGAGCCTCTTCACCTGTTGAAAAGACGTGGGTGGAGTGTTAACCGGGCGATAGTTTAGTCTATATCTACACAAATTGAAAAAAAAAAAAAAAAAAAAAGTAATGAGTAAGAAGATTGGAAAAAAGAAAGCCGGAAACCACATCCTAAACAGGGAACAAGGGATGAGCCTCTTCACCTGTTTAAAAGACGTGGGTGGAGTGTGAACCGAGCTATAGTTTCTTTAGTCTATCTACTCCAATTGGGTGGGGGGAAGTGACTTACTAAATTTTAACTTAGTTGAAGTCCAGTCAAAGAAATTTCTGCTAAAAACAAAATCAATCCTTCAATTAGGCATGAAAAGTTTTAAAATTAAGTAAAATTAGGTAAAACGAGCAAAAACAAAAAACATGGGTTACTTATTCAAGTCATGATTCCATCCCAAAACACACATTGTTTCTGCCCGTGAGTTGAAAAAAAATAATTTTTAACTTTTTGGCCAGAGAATGATGGGGAAATGGGAGACTATAGCCTGTGTGACCTATCCACCAACCTGACTTAAATACAACCGGCCAACAGAAAGAAAGAAAGAAAGAAAGAAAGAAAGAGACAGACATACTAAGGAAAGATAAAATAAAATAAAGACGTTATATAAAGAAAGCAGAGTGAGTCAGAGAACTCAGAAATCTAATGGATGCAAGAACACACACACACACACACACACACACACACACACACACACACACACACACACACACACACACACACACACACAGGTGTGTGCTATACCTCAGTATATATAAATATAAAATATAAATATATATAAATATAAAAGTTTTCTTTTTCAGGAATGCGCAATTAAATTTTGTCTATTTTAATTTGTTCATAGTTTTGTTCTAATTCCTGTTCAGATTATAGGCCGAAACGTTATCTTCACAACCAGGTTAAAAAATCACAAAATTCCTATCGATTATCTCATTTTGATAATCCACACTAAAATACTGACTCAGTCGGCACTCATTATGCAATGATCGGTGTGGGAAGCGGAGAAATATTGTTTTATTTCTAACTTTCAAACATTGAACGGTCAACGAACAGCATTATCGCTTTTTTATCTGCCATTTCGAGAATTTTACTCTTGTCTCGTGGAATAAAATTAGACACCTACAAAAAAAAAAAAAAAAAAATACATAAGATGATGAGACACGATGCAAAATTATTACCCAAAACACAATAAAAACAAAATGTTATCTTCAAAATTTGTGTTACTATTACGAGGAAAGACTAAAAGATATTTTAAATTTTTTTAGAACACTTGAAATTTTTATTAAAAATCTTGTTTTGTTTATGTTTTTGTACTTTTGATTTGTTTTTTTTTTATTTTGTTATGTTTGTTGATTTTTTTTTTTTTTACTTCAATGCGTGAACATTGATTTGGAAATTGATTTAAAAAATGGATAACTGTCTGTTGTTATGATATATTCAAAAATGAATTAAATTATTTTTTAAATGTTTCATATTTTAAACCCCTGTTACCACTCATTGAAGTTTATGAAATTCCGAAAGGTTTTTATCACTTAATATTTTTCTGAAAATGTCCTCGCAAAATTTCATTCATTAAACTTTTTGGAAAACCAAGTTCCAGAAATTAGAATAAAAATTAGTAAAATAAAAAAAAGATGAGTAAAATTAAAAAAATGCAATAATTAGTAAAGATTAGTAAAATAAAAAATGCAATAAGACTAAGACATTTTTCAATTAGAAAGCTTTTAGTTGTTTTCAAGAATAAAATAAAGGACATTTTACAAGAATTGTTTCCATTGTTATATTTTAATTTATACGTTGTTAAATTTTTCAAAATTTTGTATTAATTTGTATCGATCAAGTGATATTGGTATTAAATAAAATCTGTTTACTAATCATAAATGGAAAAACTCACTACAATTCAATGACCCCAGTATTTTAAAAATGATTAAGATTTTGTGTGTGTGCCCATAAACGTGTTTTTTTTTGTAAATAAGGACATCCATACACGACATCATCAGAAAATAAATGATAACTGATAATTTTCTAACATTTTCTCAACAAACGTTTGCGTAGGTAAATCTCTAAAATTCAATAAAATATTAGAGTGCTTACAATATTTTCTTAAACTTTTAAGAATATTGTATATATATATATATATATATACATTTTTTTTTTTAAATTTTTAAACGAGTTATTTCGCTACCTTGGTTTCCACCATTAGTGGTTTATTCAAGCGATTTTTTTAGTTATTAAAAATCCCCTGAAAAAACTACTAATTGTGGAAACCAAGGTAGCGAAATAACTCGTTTAAAAATGAAAAATATTCAAAAGTTCTACAATATAATTGTATAGAACATTTTTTAATACAAATGTGTACTGGTCTAACCCTATTAGGACCAAAAACTAAGTATTAATCAATCAATCAATATATATATATATATATATATATATATATATATATATATATACACAAAGTTTCACGTTGTATTCATCAAGTAAGTGTTATTTTCTGTACCCCTTACTTTAATTTCGAAAATATCAGGTTTTCGATAGACTTTATCTTGTGCGATATTTAAACTAAAAGTTATATTTGTTTGAATTATTTATTAAGCATTAAGTCAGCTAATTTTACTCAAATAAAGATTCAGTTAAGTATAATTGTTTATTTATTTATTTTTTAATAAAGAGAATTATGTTGTTATGATTGATATATCAATATCGATGAATTTATTGGCTTTACTAATAAGGAGAAAAATAGATTCCAATCAATTTAAATTCAGCTTGAAATAAAGTAAATATTTTTGAGAATATTTAAATTTAATTTATTAGCTTAGAATTAAATTTAATATTTGGAATTAAACTTAAAATTAAAATTTAAAGAATGATTCTTCATTTTTTAAAATGAATTTTAAACTTGAGATATCTCTTTTTTGGCGGTAACTACCGTGAGTCCCCGCCTATTTGCGTTTCATCATTCGCGGCTTCACACATTCGCGAAATTTTTTCTAGAAAATATCTACGGCTGGTGTTTTAAAAGTTGCGCAACAGCTGGATGCTTGTGTGCGTATGTTTGCTCCAATCCTCGATTAGATGAAAGTAGATACGCTGTTCTTGTCGAGAGCCTGGTGTATACTCAGTGATGGTCGTAAGCATATCAGCAGTAGACCTGGTGAAGCGGATATCATATTGTTTGTCAGAGAAGAGACTGTGGGCTGTGAGATGTTGAACCACCTCGGCGCTGATGATAGCTTCGAACACGTTTTTTTTTCAAGTTAATATTGTATTAAGAAATGTTTTAAGAACAATGAATTTCCAGATCTATTTTTTTTCTATTTAACTCATAGCTAAGTGAAGAGATGAAAGACATCTTTCCAAAGGGGATTTAGATATAAGTAAACATAACTAACGTGACTGGAATACGAACTCAGTGCCGCTATCTATTACACCATCCAAACAACAAATGCCAAAAATGGAGAAAATAAGAAAAGAGAGAGAGAGAGAGAAAGAGAGAGAGAGAGAGAGAGAGAGAGAGAATCATATACTTTGACTAATTCAAAGAACAAGAAAGCGAGAAAGAAACCATTCTGAATGTTTTATTTCTTCAGTTACTAAGAAACACGAAGAGCATCAAACTTAAGCACGAAACAATGGCCAAACTTCGTAAGGGCCACACGACTTTTAAATGCCGAGTAAAAGGCTTTGGCTCTTCTAAAACGAACACCGTCAACTTTTTCAAAGTACGTGTGCTGTCAGTTCCTGAAGAAAGGGTCTGTTGTTTTCTGGGTTGAGCCACGGGCTTTTTAGCTACAACGCCATCATCCAATGTTCCGCAGAAGTTGTATAGATACCTACACACCACTTGATACGCAATGACAGTAGAGTTTCCATTACTGTGTTTCCTTTGAGACTTTCCGGTACTCTCCTTACCAATCAACCAAACGATACCCGACGAAGAACTATGGATGCTTCTATTTGACAACAGTTGAACAACATTTCTGTCATCTACTTGTATGACAATGCAATCTGGATTCTGCCATTGTGATCTAGTCATCTGTCCAGAAGGAGCACTGATTCTCACGTCGGCAGAACCTTTAAGTTTTTGATGTTCATCTGAATAGACACAATGTAAAATATATACGAAATAGCTTTATACATATATCAACGATATATATATATATATATATATATATATATATATATATATATATATAACTATATTAGTCATCCACCTACAAGCCTGTTTCGCTGTATCACAGCTCATCAGTGTGGATAGACACATCCACTTGCTTCTGGTCGGGATCGAAACTCGACCGATTTGGGTCAGTCGGAGTCGCTACACCCTCAGCCACAGGCGCATAGAATCAGAGAAGGGAAATTTTAATGCGTTGTATCTAAGCAGTGTGGAAACTGTTTTTAAAATTTTCTTCTCCAGAGAGCTCAATCGTAATGAAAGAACAATTACGATTGAGCTCTCTGGAGAAGAAAATTTTAAAAACAGTTTCCACACTGCTTAGATACAACGCATTAAAATTTCCCTTCTCTGATTCTATGCGCCTGTGGCTGAGGGTGTAGCTTGCGGTGTAGATATAGAAGAATCCAAAGGAATATTCTGTACATAAAGTGGTAGGATAAGTCTCTAAACGAGCTTTAAATATATATGTATATAAATACATATACAGCAAATATAAGAAAACATTAAGGCAGACACGTTATTTCATGGTAAATCGGAAGTATAGGCCTTTTACAGGCAAACTATCATCGGCTTCCGTCCTTTATTGTACAGAAAGACGGAAGCTGATGATGGTTTGCCTGAAATAGGCCATACTTCCGATTTACCATGAAATAACGTGTCTGCCTTAATTTTTTCTTATATATATATATATATATATATATATATATGCACGTGTGTAAGGAAAGGCATGATTAGATGAAAGCAGATAGAAATTGGAGTTAAAAATAATAGTATAATAGTTTAGAACGAGACTCGTACGCTTGCATAAAATGACTTTATTTTTCATTTAAGAGAGGGAACTTGAAAATGGGTATTGATGATGATGATTGCGTATTTTGTCAACATCTATGATCCTTCTAGGCCCATATTTTACGAGTTCAAGATTAACAAGCCATTCCTTGTACCAGTTAACAGCGGATTGTAGGACATTTTTTAGATTAGCTGCCAATTTGACATTATCTTGCAATCGAAGAGGAGCAAAGTTTTAACAAAGTATTATTTTATACATTAATAAGAACTCCTTGACATTCTATAACCAGTTTTTTTTAACCATTGACTTTAACATTATTTTTAACTTTTTCGACTCTTAACCTTCCGCTATTACTGAGATAACCTGATCCGCTCATTAAAATAATGGGG
This sequence comes from Ascarosepion bandense, assembly GCA_037127315.1. Classification (NCBI taxonomy): domain Eukaryota; kingdom Metazoa; phylum Mollusca; class Cephalopoda; order Sepiida; family Sepiidae; genus Ascarosepion; species Ascarosepion bandense. The sequence continues at coordinate 127,483 of JBBBDQ010002261.1, read as the reverse complement.
AAAAATGTTTTGTAACTTGTTTTTCATTAGACCTTTCTCAACGCACAGTATTTGTACGAATGTTTCAATTCCACCAATGTTGAGTTTTGCGAAAAGATCAACATTGGACACCCAATCGTCAAAGGTATACCCATATACCCCGCTGAGACACCTTTTGTGGAAGACATTTAGCTGGTTGATATGAGACCTACATGGGTTCCACGATTCTGAGACAGCAGTCAAAACCGTATTTTGCTGGTGTTTTTCACTGTCTTCGTTCGTTTCTTAGCCGAGAAATACAACTGATTTCGAAACTTCTGATACCACCTTGGCACAAATATCTCCAGTTGTTGCTATCTAGGGCAACTCGCTCAACATTAGAATGGGATACATTTAGAGTTGAGAGGTTATTTCTTTAGCTTGTCTCTTACATCTGAGCGACGGCCATCCAACACTACTTTCGTTTACTGTCAAGCTGGCTATACAGGAGTACCTTAGGTATTCTGTCGTCATTCATCTTTGCAACACAACTAATCAAGGAAAGATTTGACTGCATTAGTTATGACCCATTTCCAGTACTATTGCATTTTGCGAGAAGATCAGCTTTGGATATCCTACCGTCAAATATATATATATATATATATATAAATATATATATATATATATATATATATATGTGTGTGTGTGTGTGTGTGTGTGTGTGTGTATGTGTGTGTGTGTGTGTGTGTGTGTGTGGGACGGATGTAAATATATTCGTCTGTTCAGAAAAATGTCACTTTAGAATGTCTTGATGATTGCTATTGAAAAATTAGTCAAATTAAGTTTTCTTTTTTATATAAGCTGGAACTTTGTCAAGCAATAATCATTTTTTGAATGTTTCATTCGTCATTCTTCGTTTTATTCGCTGCTTGCTGGTGACCTTAAAAGTCGGTCCAAGTAGTTGCAATGAAAACGTTCTTTAAAAAACACTACAAATGAAGAATGGAAAGATAGACGTGTATCTCATATTCCAATTGGGTTGTAATCGCTGAAAAAATGAGACAAAAATATTTCTTTTTAAAATTCTGCACGTTTTCTTGATGTGCGCCAAGATAGTAATTATCAATTGTGGTGTAGTGGATATCAGCAAAGAACGAGAAATCAGAGAGCCGAGTTCGAATTTCAGTTGAATACATTTGATATTAATTTGTCTCTTCCCTCCATCTATGGCTGAAATAATAGGACAGATTATGTTCTATAGTTTTGGTTGGCAACCAGTCTACTACAGAAAGTAATTGCAGCCTGCGGGAAAATAGTCTGCCTAGTCAGTCATGTTTCTTTCGAGACATGATCGCCTAAGATTGTATCACGTATGGCACTTAACTGACTAACTGAATAAAATGGTTGGAAACAGTTAAAGCTTCTACTAAGCATAAATTAGGGGTTGTTTTCTTATTGTCATGATGTAATAAAATGATCCCCCACTAATTACTACTTATTAATATAATAATATATCTCTTCTCCCTCCAGCTATGGGTTGAATAACAAGACAGATTGTGTTCTATAAACTCGGTTAGCAACCAGTCTACTGCAGAAAGTGATGTCAATCTACTGTGAGACCTTTCGAGACATGATCGCCCAAGCGTGTATTACGCATGGCCCTTAACTGATTGACTGATAGCAAGCGCAAATTTCATCCATGACCGCTTCGATTGCTTTCACACCAACACCGCTTGGAGTGGTATGAATTCCTCTCTTCTTTTAAATAACAAGATTTGAATAGCAATTAGCCTAGAAAAAGGGAAAATCAACTTAAAGAGGGATCGGTTCCTGCAGGCTATCTAACCCTAGACTTATCCCGTTAGCGTGTAATGGGGCTTGTGACGTAATGTGACCCACTGTCTTGTTAATAGCAAAATAACGATCATAACATTTACAACGATGAAATGATGATATTTCATGGAAGAATTATTGTTTGATCTAATATATCGTTGTTTCTAAAGGTCTAATATTAAAATGTACAACGCTCACACTCACCCACGCATGCGCGCACTCGTGAAGAAATAACAATTAAAAAAATAATAAAATATTGGTGTGACCAATGATGACGCTAAGCGAGCACGATTCTTCGTTTGCTTTGCATGTCAGTCAGTCAGGCAGTTAAGTGCCATACGTGATACACGCTTGGGCGATCATGCCTCCAAAGAGACATGACTGTCTGGGCAGATGATTATCCCGCAGTAGGTTGCCATTGATTTCTGCGGTAGACTAGTTGCCAGCCAAAGCTATAGAACCCAATCTGTTCTGCTATTTAGTCTATAGCTGAAGTGAGAAGAGATGAATTATAATATATCATTATAGTAATAATTAGTAATTAGTGGGGGATCAGTTTATTACTTCATAACTATAGAAAACCTATCCCTCACTTTATGACCAGTAGAAGTTTTAATTATTTTCAAATATTATATTCAGTCAGTCAGTTAAGTGCCATACGTGATACACGCTTTGGGAGATCATGTCTCGAAACAGACATGACTGACTGGACAGAAGATTATCCCGCAGTAGTTTGCCATTACTTTTTGTGGTAGACTGGTTGCCAGCCAAGGCTATAGAACCTAATCTATTTTGTTATTTAACCCATAACTGGAGGGAAGGGACTGATTAATACCTTTTCCAATGATATTAATGCGTAAGTGTATGCAAGGAATTCGAATTCGGCTCACCCGATTTGATGTGAAGTTTATTAAAATGCGCAATGTAAAAGACACCGAAAAGAAAATGAAAAATTATGTCGATGTTTTATTCTATCATTAAATTAAAAAGCCAAACAGAAAAAGAAACGCAGCCAATAGAGTAAAAAAAGTGTGCGTCAAGTTTCGAACGGCTGCACTTGATTTAAAAGACAAACGTTTTCTTTGTTTTTTCATGGAATTTGTCAAATTACCAATATTCTGTCTGTCTATACGCAGTTTATCCGGAAAATATTCATTGGAAATTTCTGTTGTGTCAGTGTCTTTCACTTTGTCGTCTTTTTTGCTCAATACGACCGACAAGGAATCAGCTTGTTTTGTGGTGGATTTCAAGGCAACGATGTTGTCGGTACTGTTGTTTGATAGCATCTGATGTCGACGGACAACAACCACTTTTTCTTCAGGCTGAATGCTCTCGGGCATACAATCTGGATTAGGCCACTGAGCAGAAGGTGCGCTGATTCTCACGTCAGCACAGCCGTAAAGTCTTTGATGATTTCCTACTCAAGGTAAGATAAATACATTATTAAGTATACTTTATACAGCTTTACATACACGTCTTTCACTTTTACACGTACAATTACAATAAGTCTCACACCTGAATCTATCTATCTATCTATCTATCTATGATGAGCTGTGATACAGCGAAACAGATCTGTCGGCGGATGACTATTTACGCTCTCACACCCTGGTTGAGTACTCTGGAAGAATGGTAGACTGAAAACACAGTTACTACTCAAGCATCTACGCATCGTTCATTCAGTAATGAATTAGAACACTCTTAGTTACTGGTGTATGTTTACATAGTATATCACATGCTAAAAGTCTGCCTCCTTCTACCGAGCGCCAATAGATCAGAGGTAGAATCGCCGACGCCAATTCGGTCGGGTTAAGCAATTGGATGTCTAACTGTACTGATGAACTGCGAAACAGATCTGTCTGCGATGACTATATATATATGTTTGAACATTATTTTAATGGATACTCGTATTTCAGTAGATAGTCTGTTTTTTCTATAATTAAATGATATATTTTAAATATCCACCGGCCTATACATTCGAGAAATCATGTTTGGAGTAAATATTTTCTCAACAAGATTTTTCGAACATTTAGGCCGGTGAATATTTAAAATGTACGGTTTAATTACAGAAACAAAATACGAGTATCTATTAAAAATAATGCTTATATATCGGCCATAATTATTAGGCTAACCCAGTGTTTTAAAAAATTATGGATGTCATACTATTTTTTAGCATTTATTGCCAAGTGAAAAATTGAAAATGAAAATAGAATGGTTCTTTTGTTAATACTACACAATAGCATGTGCATCAAATGAATATATAAATATTTAATAATTCCCTATATTGCAGTTTCATCAATAAAAGAATGAAGAACATTTAGGGTGAATCGGACGAGTTCATCTTTGCTTCCTTGCCTTATAAAGTTTTGTAAAGTAATAATGACTAAAGAACCATTCTATTTTCATTTGGCGATAAATAGTAAAAATAGTATGAAACACATCATTTCTTTAAAAAAAACTGGGAATGCCAAATAGTTATGGCCGGTGGCGCATATATATATATATATATATATATATATATATATATATAATTATGAATTAAACGTACATTGCGACACGGAAATATCTATGTTTCGAGATAGAATCTCGTCATTAGGCAATGACATGGAAATGTAAATCATTTTCACAACCAACATCCAACATTGCCTGATGACGAGAAAGAAGAAAGAAAGAAAACATCCAGCAACATACCTGCAAAATATTTCCACCTGAAAACGCAAACATCACAGCTGACATCCGAGGGAAGCTGTAGCTCGATTACCAATACCGTGTCTGGAGGAAGATCAGCAGGTATTGAATACAAACCTTTATCATCATCTCTTTCTATCAGAATATCAGTTTCCTCAGACAACGAACCGTGCTCATGAGAAATATCCTCGGAAGTGGCAGCCAAGCGATTTTCTATTGGTTGACTTGGGTCGACTCTGGACAGTGACAAAGCCTTCAGAATATGTTTGTTGAAACATTTTTCTGTTTCTTGCTCATTCGGCCTACATTTCTGACAAAGATCAAACTGGAACAAACCACGGCGAACGGTGGGCGTTATGAGGAGCACTCCGACTTTGATCTTTTGTCCAACTTGGTAAGTTCTTACGATTTTCAAAGTATTGTCAGTAATTTGTTGTGTCTGAAATGTCTTTGCCACCAGAGAAGTTTCTCCACATAAACTACATTCAGGAGGTAGTGATGATTTATGCAATGGATTCTGGATTAAAAACAAAATTTGAATGAACAGATATTAAGAGAATTTCCCCACTACCATAAACATAGATAGATAGATAGATAGATAGATAGATAGATAGATAGATAGATAGATAATGAACAGAAAAAGGTATATATTGGCTGGTAACTAGTGCTAAACTGGTTTTAAGGTATGTTATATTCGTGAGCCGACGTATGCACATCTACTCACGAATAGAACATACCATAAAACCAGTTTAACATATCTTAAAACGAATATACCATACCTTAAACCACTACGCACATCCGCTCACGAATGTTATATTCGTGAGCGAATGTGCTTTGTGGTGCAGTGAATATCGACTCGGAACGACAAATCGGGGAGCCGAGTTCGAATTCCAGTTGAATTCCTTGCATTCACTTACGCACAAATATCCTTGAGAAAGGTGTTAATCCGTCTCTTCCTTTCAGTTATGGGTTAAATAACAGGATAGATTGGGTTCTATAGCCTTGGCTGGCAACCAGTTTACTGCAGAAAATAATGGCAACGTACTGCGGGATAATCTTCTGCCCAGTCAGTCATGTCTCTTTCGAGACATGATCGCCCGAAACGTGTATCACGTATGACACTTAACTGACTGATATTCGTGAGTAAAAGTGCTCAATATCAGTGATAAAGAATACGTAAATATAAAAGTGGACACTGAGGTCAACACCAAGCGGCAACCGTCTGTTAAATGCTTGAACGCACTCTGGCTTTTCATAGCATGAAGATTGCTTTCAAGCATGAGACAGACTGTTGCTGATCGTGTTGACCTCAGTGTCCACACACACACACACACACACACACACACACACACACACACACACACACACATATATATATATATATAGAGAGAGAGAGAGAGAGAATTAGTGTAGAAAAGATTGTCATTTAGCTGAACAGTGTTACGCTTCAGGGTTTTTGTTTTTCTAATGGTGTTTCCCAATTTTGTTCCGTATTTATATAAAGTTCAGTGCAATTTAATTTTTTTTTGTGCGTGAGTGATTCTTTTTGCTTGATGAATGGTGTTTCTTAAGTGTGTTGATTTTGCATGTGGTTAATTGCTTTTATGTGCTTTATGTGGTTAATTGCTTTTTATTGTGTTGGCCTCTTATTAACTTGTTTAAAGGTATGTATGCTTAATTATTTTAGATTCAGTTGATCGGTTTGTGGTTTGACATCTTTTATTGAGCACTTTATGACAAAAATGTGCTTACTTAAAATGCATTTTTACCAATGAACTTGTAAAAAAAACAATTTTGGCACTAAGTATCATTACAGTTTTTTGTTTGGGCTTCATGTTGATTTCGGTCCGAAAACTTTTGACTGACTTTCATGCCCTAAGCTCTTTCTTTTTTTACAACCATTTTTGAACTTCATTCGATCAGAGTTTTTCGAGGAAGGTTTTCGAGACGAGTATAATTATAATCACGTTTATATATATATAGAGAGAGAGAGAGAGAAAGAGAGAGAGAGGGGGGAAGGGAGAGAGGGGAGGGGGAGGGAGAGAGAGGGGGAGGGAGGGAGAGAGAGGGGAGAGAGAGAGGGGGGGGGGAGGGGGAGGGAGAGAGAGAGGGGGAAGGGAGAGAGAGAGAGAGGGGTAGGAAATAAAAATCAACAATGAATGGTGACTGTCAGTTTCACAATTAGTGCGATCTTCAGACTGAGTGACACTAATCCTTTAGTGGGCTCTATATAATATTAATGATGTATAACCTGAAGGTTGCATTCAGGAATAAAGCTGCTACTCATCAAACAGTGTAAATACCTGTCTTCACACTGTCTACATTTATAAATACTCTCTCCATTATCGAAAACTCTTCTCCAATAAAATTAATTCTAATATATATATATATATATATATATACTTTATTTATTTATTCATCACGGGTCTGAACGAAGCAACTGTAACATTTTTTTCTTTACATTGCTGAAATAATTTCTGGATTTATCAGCCTTTAATTATGTGCTGAACTTTTTGAAAGTTTTTTCCTTTATATATATATATATATATATATATATATATATATATATATATATGGCCAAAAAAGATTGAGAAACACTTTTAGAAAAATAAAAGTAACAGTTAAATTCATTTATATTAGTTATCATGCTTGATGAGGGTTAAGATAATTTATAATAGCATTATTTTTATTTGAGCCACTGTTAAGTCAATATCACGAATGTTAATTTTAAAAGTAGGATTTTTTTTATAATCGGGAGCCTGGTGTATGTGTGTCTGCGTGTGATTCTGCAAGTATGCTCATATGAAATATTTGACAATATGTTCTTTGATTGAAAAACCTATTTACGAATTCCATCAAACCATATGTTTTTCTGTTTACCTTTTTTTTTCTCAGATAACAGGAGAGTTCGTTGTCTTGACTGTATTTTGGTGTGTCGTAGCCATGCCTCCAGAGACTTAGTCGCGGTGGTGGCTCAACCAAACGACCTTTTGACTGGTACGATTTCCCGGCACACACTGCGACGAGACTCGACACAAAAACAAGCAACGAAAAGATCAATCTCTTTACAGACGCCATGAACATAACAGACTAAAAAGTAAAAAAAAAACTTTCATGTGACGTCAAGTATTAAATGACGTCGTAACAACGTATTAATCTTATTATAATTAATCTTAAGGCTTGATCAGTCTTTCCATCAGTCGTGAAAGTGTGTAGATAGGTATAGGATAGTTAATGAGTACCACCCTCTATCCACCCCACTTTTTCGGCCTTGTGCCACATTTTGTACTTTTGTATAATTTACTAAGCGCAGCTTAGATGTGGCACAAGGCCGAAAGTATGGGGCACCCAGTGAGGATCGAACTCACTACTTAATTGCAATAGTGCTAGCGAGACAAGCTTGCTAACCATTACACCACCTTGAGGTGCCCTCTTTGTACTTTTGTATAAATAAATATTATAAATCTCCGTAATTTATTTTGTCTCTTTCTTCCCCTAACAAATGATCTGATTGGTTCTACTTAGCGGTAGATTACACTAGGCACTCTAATTTTTCTGTAGGCTGGATGGGTGCTACTAACATATCTTTACTTTAGTTTTGTTGTATTTTACTTTTGTTACTAGGTACATCCCTCCTCCCTCATTTCATGTCATAACCCTCTCTGTTATAATAAAAATCATTGTGTATTTATTTGTATATATATATATATCCCTCCTGTCACACTCATGGAGAGAGAGAGAGAGAGAGAGAGAGAGAGAGAGAGAGCGAGAGAGAGAGAGAGAGAGAGAGAATAGCATGGCAGCGTCGGCTCTTTACTACCAGTTCTTAAACTTTACCACCAGTTATGAGACCTCTTGCCGCGTGTTTTCTCTTTAGCAGTGCCTTACTTATCATTTCACTTTTTGTAATAATTATGTCGTCGAATAGTGAAGAATACATAATATCCCAGTTTCCCATACTGACACCGTTAATTTGTATGTAGATGTTATTAAAATCTACCAATCCCAAAGGCAACATTCTAGCTTCACTGAATGTTGACAGTCTTTTTACCAACGTCCCAACTGACGAAACATTGAATATAATTAGCAACTGCGTTTACAAACACCCATCTATCCCTCCTTCAAAAATCCAACCTGCAATTCTTCGGAAATTACTGCGTTCACCAAACGACCTCCATTTTTAGACGATAATGTTAACATTAACATACAAACTAACGGTGTCAGTATGGGAAACGCATTGGGTCCTACTTTCTCGAATTTTTACATGTTGCATATCGAAAAAAAAAAAAAAAATGGAACAACTGACAAACCGGAGATTTACACAAGGTACGTCGACGACATTTTTGTTTTAATAAAAAATACGGACGAAATCGCAAATCTAAAATTAAATTTTGAAAATAACTCCTCGCTGAAATTCACTTATGAACTGATGGACAATAACAAAATCCCGTTTCTTGACGTCTAGATAGAGCTAAAAACCAACGAATTTATCACTTATCTATATAAAAAACCCACTAGTAAAAACTCTTATCTTTTTAATTATTGTAGTCAATGCCCTGAAAGATATAAAATAGCAGTAATAACGAACTTAAGTAGAGCATATCAAAATTTCCCACCCAAAGAATATTTTTGAGCGAACTAAAACACATAAAACAAACATCAGTCAACAATAATTTCCCCAACTATATCATTGATAAACAAATAAAATTATTCTTACAAAAATACATGACACTAGCATTAAAAAAACACAAGTAAACATCAACATATTTTATTATAGCCAAATGCACATTAATTATGAATAAAACGAATTTTCTATACGAAAAATTATTAAGCATCATATTTCTACCGTAATTCCTCAAAAACGTAAAATTTATAACACATTATAGAAAATGGAAGACAGCAAATCTTATTGTTTCTAATAATAATAAACCCATCAAATCTAAACTAACAATGACTAATATAGTGCATGAATTTCAATGCCCGTGAAAAGGCTGAAAGCGTTAGGAAAGTCGAAAATTATGGAACATTTTTACTTTCTTTCTCTCCAGCAAAAAAGAAACATGCAAGAATACTGAAAAAATTAAATAAAAAATTAATAAAATCTTCTTTGTCGATCGTTTTTAAGGAAACATATATAATAATAATATACATGTATAATAATATGCATTTGTGTACCTTCATATGTATATTTATTAATTCACGTAACTATATATATATATTAGTCATCCACACACAAGCCTGTTTCGCTGTATTACAGCTCATCAGTGTGTCTAGACACATCCACTTGCTTCTGACCGAGATTCAAACTCGATCGATTTGATGTGAGTCGACGTCGCTACCCACTAAGCCATAGGCAAATGGAATCTGAGAAAGAAAATTTTCAAGTGTTGTATATATATATATATATATATATATATATATTCTTCCTGACGCGCTCGGGGTGGTGAGTGAATTATTTTATTTTTATTCTTATGTCTTAATGTAAGATAGTCAATAGTAGGTACATCATTATATATGTTGGCGTCATTTTAGATGGCATATAGAGATCAATATTTTGCCGTCATTTTTGATGGCAAGGGCCCACTCGTTTTATTCTTGTTAAGTCATTGCTGTTTTAGTAGGAACCCTGTGAATATACGTCAACTGATTTTCTAACATTTTTTTTCCGGACGCATGATAAGTATTTTCAGAACGCATAACTGGAAGTTTAAAATAAGGAAGGTGCTGGTCAAGAATTGTAAATACTTTCATCCGGGTTTGTATGATCCTAAAATATATTTTCAGAAGTGTTTAAATCCGGACATTAGTTCGGACATTTCATTTAGAAACTTTTCTCGTTGTGACACAATCTGCAGACATCACCACCGTTGCAAATGGAGCATATTAAAAAAAGCCCAGACCTACCATCCATTACTCTTTAAGCTACCGTATGTAAAAATCACATCTTCCTGCTCTCGTTTGTGCATTCTGCCATTGTTTAACAGGATACTTCTCAGTTACAAATGTACAAGGATTACAAATGCAACGCAGCGCCATCTGCCGTAAAATCCAAAACGTAGAATTTGCGGAAATATGTTTATATGGATTTTTGTCCTTGTTTTGGTGTGGGAAACTCTCCCCCAATATCTGCAAAAATATTTCACAGTTCATCAGTACGGTTAGGCAGCCGATTGCCTTTTACCCAGGATTGAAACCCGACCGGGGTCAGTCGGCGATTCTATCTCTGAGCTACGGGCGATCAGTGGAAGAAGGCACACTTTTTAGCGTGTCATTATACACGCCCAATAGCTGAGAGTGTTCTAATTTATTGCTGAATGAACGATGCGTAGATGCCAGAGTAGCTACTGTTTTTCAAAGTCTACCATTCTTCCAGAGTGCTCAATCAGGGTGTGAGAGCGTATATATATATATATATATATATATATATATATATATATATATATTGAATAATATAGACAAGTTCTGTCTATTTATTTTGTGTAAGATCCGTTCGTATGATCTGATTAGCTTGATAGTGTTGTCATGGAAAGACGACAAGAAATCGCAATAATTGTTGATTTTTTTATCAGGTCTGAGCTTTCGGCTTACATAAGCCATTATCAAAGGATGAACATTTAATGTTCAGTGAACATAGAACATTTAAATTATTATTAACAGAGTGGAGTTATACAGAGAAAATTTGACAGGTCCATTTTTTGTGTTGCACATGGCTGTAGGCCGAGAAGGAATGGTGGTATAGAATAAATAGACAGAACTTGTCTATATTATTCAATGAAACCTGTATTAATGAAAAAATGCTGCTAAAATACACACAATATATATATGGTGTGGTGGACAGGAATGGAAAGGTGGTGTGGACAGGTGGTGTGGACAGGAATGTATATATATATATATATATATATATATATATATATATATATATACTAACGTAATACCTACAAAAATTATAATACTTATTAATTGGTACATCTCTTCAAACGCCTACAAGAACAGAAGGGCAAATGATTTCTATAAATTAAAATCAAATCCTGCAGCGTTTTACATTTTTTTATCCCATTTTCTTTTTTCTTTTTCGTCAAGACGAAAAGAAGTTTTCAGCATTTTACGATGACGCATTGGTTAACAAACTTAGGTTAAATCCACGGTCGTGAGTTCGATACTAACTGGCTCCCCTAAACATTATGGCTTCGCGGCAAGACCAGTCTAAGCCTCTATAAAATAACTGTTCTGCGTTATTAACTCTTTCCGGTCAACAAGCCAACGTGATAACTCGAGTGATGAGAAGAGGTTGTTGATAAATAATAATTATTGTTATTTGTGACGATAAATAAATCGAGTTTTTCCCCCACATCGACAGCTGATTGGCGCCGTCATCGGTGTTTTTGATGGCATAAACAGCTGCGATGGCGGCGAAAGCGTGTGGATGAGTTTCATAAAAATCAGATGAGACAACAAAGACTGATAAAAAGGAAAAAGTCGAAAGAAATCACGTTGGAACAGGAACTTGATACTTGCTCATAAACTTGGCGGCAGCTGAAAACTTTGCCGACCAAGAAATGAGAGACCCTTATTTCTATATAATATAGTAAACTCGGATATAGGTACCTCCAAAAACTCACTAAAAAAAACAGTATATTGTGAATAAAAAAGGCCCCAAACTTAATAAAACAAACTTTTTCCATCAAAATGTTTACAGTATTATTAAGAGGAAAGAACAAATTAATTTTTAATTATTTTTAAACAAATTTTAATCCGTTCTAACATTTTCGAAATTTTGTCAGAAAATTTTGTTTTGATTTGAGTTAGCGGTTAAACAAACGTTACGGCTGTTTACAATGGAAAACGTAATGATTGCATCACCCACTTTTTTTTTTCGGTGACATTAATTTGGAAATTCTCGTAAAAATCAACTAATTGTCGGATTTTAATGAAATTTTCAGTACTCATTCACAAATGAATGAAATTATTTTTTAAATTCTTATTTTTTAAAAATCTTGATAAAAATATTTTTTTAACCTATTACCCCACCTCCACGTAAATCCATGAAATTTTAATAAATTTTAATTGGCTGCAAAATAGTTTTTATTAGTTAAACGCAGGAATAATTGGGGAATATAAATCATCTATTTTTTTTTAATTTTAAATTTAAGAACACTATCCGAACATCTGCCACGAAGAGAAAAATAAAACATGCAATAAAACTCTGATATTATTTTATTTAATAACTGCTTGATTTGATTATTTGATAATTGCTTGAATATATAATAAAAATTAACAAACATTATAATCTGAAAGAAAAAAATTCGATTACTAGTAAAAAGCAATGGCAACCTACAGCGGGATAATCTTCTGCCCAGTCAGTCATGTCTCTTTCGAGACATGATCGCTCAAGCGTGTATCACGTATGGCACTTAACTGACTGAATAAAATTTTAAAAGAATTGTTTTCTTTTTTTATTATACAATTCATAAAGATTTAGAAATATTTTAAAAATCTTTTAAAGAACTGTTGCCTTTAGATTTTTTAGGTTAAGAATTGATAATTATATTCTTCTTCTATGTGCCCTGTCCCTTCAGGACGTAGGCGATCATGGATCTCCACGTCTCCCTATCCCTTGTGGCTCTTAGTATATTGCCTATCGTAAATTGAAAAGTTTAATAAAAATCGTCTTCCAGAAATATTTTTAAAAATGATTTAAACTTTTTTTGTGCATTTGATGATTCTTTTTTGTATGGTAATTTCTATGTGCAAATTAAAAGGTGAGAGTTTCCTCCCTTATCCAAATGAAAATGAAGACAATTTTGTTGCTTATCAACGTCATACTTTTATAATTCTAATCAAGAACCAGTCAACACGATCTTGATTTACAACGCGTACAGGTCAAAAAGTTTAAATTTGTGATTAAGAAATAGTTTTATTCTAAATTTCACGCTATAAATAAGTAATATTTGTGCAAATCAAACTGATTTAACATAGAATTTACTAATTTTCCAAAAATAATGTATCACAGATGTATATTTTATTTTTGCAAGATTTTTAAAATCGAGAATTAACTTTAGTTTACAAAAATGTATCGATCGCTCAAAAATGGTGGCAAATTCAAATACAAAAAAAAATATCTCAAACCTTTATATTCCAATCAATATAATTTCTGTTTGAAATACACAAGAGTATTTTGCTTACTGGAAATAGTAAATGTAATCATTTTGCTTTCAATTAAAACTAAAATAAAAGATTCAAGAAAATTTTTTCATCTTTAAAAATTCAGTTTAAAAGTAACTATCCTTTTTTGTCGCGATTTAGTGGAAGTACCTAAATATATATATATATCGCATACACCGTTATCCAGATATTAAACTGCGCCGATATGATGAATACGTGGTTGAAGTGGAAACAGTAGTATACAGTCAGTCAGTTAAATGCTATACGTGATACACGCTTAAGCGATCATGTCTCGAAAGAGACATGACTGACTGGGAAGTAGATTATCCCGCAGTAGGTTGCCATTGCTTTCTGCGGTAGGCTATAGAACCCAATCTGTCCTGTTATTTAACCCATAGCTGTAGGGAGAAACAACAGATTCATACCTTTCCTAATTTTATTAGCGTGTAAGTGAATGCAACGAATTCAACTAGAATTCGAATTCAGCTCTCCAGTTTCCGATATCCACTGCACCACAACGCACATATATATTAAATGTCCTAAAAATACTTTTGTACACACACACACACACACACACACACACACACACACACACATATATGGAGGATTTGTGAAGGCGGACAACTGGCGCTTCATAACCAGTTACTTTGAATAGATGGTAGGTTCATAACGCATGAAGTAGTCCATTTAGAGGAAGGAAAACCCTGATTTTAGTGCATATTATGCACGCACAAACCAGCCTTGTACAATCTTGAACATGTCAAGTCAGTTAAGTGAAATACGTGATACACGCTTGGGCGATCATGTTTCTTTCGATCCATGAATGAGTAGGCAGAAGATTTTCCCGGAGTAGGCTACCAACCAAGTTTATAGGACTCAATCCGTCCTGATATTCAACCCATAACTGGTAGGGAGGCAGAGATGGGCAAATACTTTTCCAAACGGTATTTTCACGTAAGTGAATACAACGAATTCAACCGGAATTCGAACTCGGCTCTCTGATTTCCGTTTCCGAACCGAAAGTGCCTATTTTCACAAATAAATATTTCCAGTTGCCTGATGATTGTATGAGAACGTACGTAACATTAATTTTTGGGTCAGACACCGTTCGCCAGCCAAATATTTTAATGGTTGTTATAATAGTATATAAACGCATAGTATCACTACACAAAAAACTTCGCGTTTCGGAGCTACGTTTGCTCCTCATCTGGTGATAAGTTGAAATGAAAAATAAATGGTGAAAACGATTTATTTTTGGTAATATGATATGTAAGTGAATGTGGTGGGAGTTTAGTACGATTTAGCCGGCAGTTTGTAGCCATAGTGATACGGCCTTGGGTTAGGAATGAGGTGCGGAGTAGCTTAATTTTTAACAGGTCACTTTTTAGTTTTGTCTAGGTAATTCTTATATTGGGATGTAAGGTTTTTTATGAAAGGGTAGATACTTTTTATTTTACTACTATCTATGAGTGGATGGAATAAAGTTGCTATTAATGTTGTGTGAGTTTATTTTCTTTTATTTATACGATGTTCGTTTTTTTTATTTTGAGGATTAAACATGAGTATTAATTACCCTTTTGGAGGGGATTCTTTTATCTGAATGAGGTATTTTTTGGTTAATTAAATTTTAACGAAAAATATTTTCTATGTTTACATAACACTGCTAGTTCATCTCTACGGTTCAATAGTTCGCCATTGTTGGGATATTTTAGAATGTGTAGCTTTCCACTTAAGCATAAAGGGCAGATGTCGTTAAGCGAGTTGCAGGTTCTAATTTTTTTCCAGAATTTTCCATTTTACTTCGGGTTTCTGTTTTGTGTCCTTTAATTTCCAAAAATATGCAGAAAGGGGTGTTTAGTTTTGATATAAGTTGTTTTTGAATGAAGTTAAGTGCATGTACCAGCGTTGCTTAAAGGCGTTTTTTGTAGATCCGATATACGTTTTATTTATACTGGCGTTTTCTATTGATGTTATATTGCATTGATAGACAATTGAATTTATTTTACATCTATTTTGTAGTGGGCAATTATTGGGGTTTCTACAATTGCATGAGTTTTTATTGTTGTCCTCTTTATTATTTTGGTGGTTAATTTTATTTCGATCTACGTCTTGATTTACGATATTTATTTATTATGATTAGTAATGATTTTTTCGAGGTTATTTGTGCAACTATAACTCAATTTACGTGTATTTTTGTTAAATATTTTACTTATATGGTTGTTAGTGGGGAACTGTTTTTTAATCAAATTGAGGAACTTCTGCTATAACTTGGTGTTTATCATTTGATTGAAAGAAAGTGTATACCAAATGATTTTTCTATTTCTATTTTTCCTGTTATGGTTATAGTTTCTTATATACTTGATGGTTTGGTTTTTGTAACCACTTTTTTTAGGGACTTATTGTAAAGACTTTTATATTTGTTAAATATCTCTTCGCTGGAAGAGTTTTTACTTATTCTGTATTCTGTGGAGGAGGGTATATTGTTGATTATACTTGGGGGTGATTTGACTTTGGGTGGATGTATAATGAATATTAATTGGGTTTTATGTATGGTTGGTTATTATTATTTACTAAGTCGAGTGTTACATCTAGGAAGTTTACTACTTTTAAATTAATGTTGACTATTACTTTTTGGTCTAAACTTTTGAATTCTCAGTGGATAAGTTTTCTTATTTTGTCTGTTTTAAAATGTGTAGAATTTTGTACTAACATGAAAGCATCGTCTCTATATAACCCTATGTCTTGCGTGTTTATGTCATGGTGTGCAGTAAGATTGTATAGTACAACTATGTCAAATTGAACACAAATCAGAAACCCAAAGTAAAATGGAAAATCCTGGAAAAAAATTAGAACCTGCAACTCGCTTAACAACATCTGCCCTTTATGCTTAAGTAAAAAGCTACACATTCAAAAGTACCCCAACAATGGCGAAGTATTGAACCGTAGAGATGAACTAGCAGTGTGATGTAAACATAGAAAATATTTTTCGGTAAAATTTAATTGACCAAAAAATAACTCATTCACATAAAAGAATCCCCTCCAAAAGGGTAATTAATACTCATGTTTAATCCTCAAAATAAAAAAGACGAACATCGTATCTGGCGACTCGTCTGCAGCCACTTTCCCATCGTCGAAATGTGGCCTCCCTCTGTCTCTTCTATAAATACTTTCATGGCTTCTGCTCGGATGAGCTTAAGTCACTGATGCCTCCTCAACAGGTGTTTACCCGTTCAACCAGACTGGCAACTGGGTCCCACCCATTCACAGTCAGGTTAGCCAAACGCAGACGACAATTCTACTCCTGCAGCTTCCTCTCTCGCACTTCCCGCCTGTGGAACTCACTCCCGTATTCTTGCTTTCCTGACGGCTACGACCTCCAGAAATTTAAAAGCAAAGTTAATACTCACCTACTAACCACTGGCCTCTAGCTCTCTCCCCTCCCCTGTATAACCTTCCCTTTCTCTCCGCCCATGTACCTGTCATTGCACCTGCTTTCTCAGTTTTCTATTGTTCCTTTCTAACTAGCTTGTACTCCTCACTCTTTTCTAATTAATCTTTCTACATTTATGTAACCCCCTGCACATCAGTGGCGTTTCTGCCTTGCTCGGGGTGAAATGATTAAAAAAAAAAAAAATAAAATAAAATAAAATAAACTCACACAACATTAATAGCAACTTTATTCTATCTACTCATAGATAGTAGTAAAATAAAAAGTATCTACCCTTTCTTAAAATAACCTTACATCCCAATATAAGAATTACCCAGACAAAACTAAAAAGATGATTTCCACGAATTGGTAATCGATATCAAAGTTCATTCGTATTATTCCAGATAGTTTCATGTGGACTACGGCATCGAATCGCAGATAAATAATCTGCGCTTTTATAATTTTATGTGTTATCAAATTTGATTTAAATTGGGTAACACAGTACAACTGACTGCTTCTGGTGAAATCATTTTCATATTTATATTAAAAGCAAAAGAGTTAAGCGCATTAATGAAAAGTCTGTCCACCTAACCCTCTCCCCAACGGAAGGAAGAAAAAGAAATAACACGTAAATTTAGTAGCGTGGCTATTGAGGATATTTTGTTCAAACATTTTGCATTTATTCCTGTTAAAAATGGCTACGGCAGACGCCGTTAGTAATTTATCAGAAAGTAATTTAGAATCTTTGAAATGTTCCATATGTCGCTCTAGATTCGAGAAACCAAAGATCCTCCCATGCCAACATTTGTTCTGTTACCATTGTCTCGATTCGTACATCAAGTCAAGAGAAAAAGAGCTACGTTCGGGAAGGAAACTTACCAGTTTTCCATGCCCACTCTGCAAAAAGGCTGTACAATGCAAAACAGTTTTAATGCCATTTGAAAAATTGGCCGACACATTTGAAACTAATTTTACCATCGTCTCTATTATAGAAGAACTTGATGCTAAGAATCAAAAAGAAAAACAAACAATGTGTAATATTCACCAAAAATATCCAATTGAACATTTATGTGCTATTTGTGACACGTTGTTGTGTAGTTCATGTTTAGTTAAAGAGCACCAGAATTGCAACGCGTATCAATCCCTGCCTGAAGCCAGAAAAGATAAGTTACATACTAAATCGCAATTATGTGATCTTCTTAAAATAAGAAAATCTATACTCGAGGAATTTTGCACAAATCTGAAAAAAAGGATGGCGTCCATGACAGTTGAAAAAGACCAGGTGATTCGTGAAATCAAGACTGAAACTGAATTAATCGAAAAGGTAAGAAAATATTCTTCCTTCGTTATTTTACTGATGAAAACAATAATAATCAACTAAATTCTTTATGTTGAAGCTCAAACATTAATTTGTAAAAAAAAAAAAAAAAAAAATTAAAAAAATTAAAAAACTTGAAAATAATCAGGAACTGTCTAACAAATAATTGAAAATTTATTCGTATCCTAATAAGAACATTATTAATAATTAATCAAATATTTGCTGCATTGATTTTTTCAAAATACTTTATATTCAATTAAGTTGACATCGTAATCTTTAAGAGGTTAGGAATAAACCTGGTCATGATAATCGTAACATTTTAAAGATCTTTTTTCGTATTTACACTACCGACCATAAGTTTGGGACCATTCAAATTTTTTTCACAAAGTTTATAAAATTTCATTATTAGCAGAATCAAATTCGCCGAGTTTGTATTTTTTGTTATTCTTATTCAGATGTCAAGTAAAAAAAAGTATTCTTTTCAACTTTAAAGTATACATTTACTCAGTTTGCTATTTGACTCCTCTTATTGTGATCAAGTTTTTGCCGAAAATTCAGATTTATTCAGATATTATAATTACGGTATAATTTATTTTTGTAAACCATATTACTACGGTATAAATGGCAAGGAAGAAACAGGTTAGCATTGAAAAAGGAGATCAGGTTGAAATTTTTTCGAAAGAAGGATATTCTGAACGTGTTATTGTTAAAAAATTAAGCCTATCAAAAAATGGCGTGTATTATTGCCTTCAACGACTTCGTGAAACTGAGTTAAATATTGACAGAAAAAGATCTGGTTGGCCCAGAGTAACATCTATTGTAGAGGATAGGCACTTGATCATATCTAGCAAGAGAAATAGAAGAAAAACCGCTCCGGAATTAACAATTGAAATGAATTCTACTCGGCAACATCCAGTATCTGTTACTACTGTTAAGAGACGACTTCATTCTGCTGGGCTTAAAGGATGTGTAGCAGTTAAGAAACCACTATTAAAGAAGGAGAATAAGGGATGAAATTGATCGTACTGTTCAAAATGAACTTCCTAAAAATGAACAAATGTTGTTTAAATGCTTGCAGGATGCTTGGAAATCACTTTCACCAACTTATTTTTATAAGTTATTAGAAAGAATGCCAAAGATTTGCTCTGCAGTAATAAAGGCTCGTGGTGGTTTCTTTGATGAAAAGAAAATATGAATTAACTTTAATTAAATTTGAAATTACTCTATGTTAATTTTGGTTTTAATTATTGTACAGTTGTGAGCAACAATGAAATATATCTGTATTTATTCTTCTAAGACATAAAATTTGTTATTTCTTTCTCTTAGAGAATAAATCTAAGCGGTCCCAAACTTATGGCAGGTAATTTATATGCACGTTTCTGGGCGCAAATGTACATTTGATTTGCCATATCAAATTACATATCCCTATTTTTATCTAAATAAAACTGTGTTTACAAGAGAGAGACAGAAAGAACTGATTGTTATATATACACAGAATGTATCAAAAATTCTTTTACAAATGTTGGGGGCGGGTTCCGCACACCAAAATAAGGACAAAAATCCATAAAAATATATGTCCGAAAATTTTTGTTTTGGAATTATTAAGTTTAAAGAAAGTTTACGCTGTGTTGCCATGATGACTAGGTTATATTTGTCATCCGTGTACATTTCTGTCTAGTTTAACGTTTATAGTAGTGAGCTGACGGAGAAGTGTTCCGTTTAACTATGACAGGAACTTCTTATCATGAGTAGGCAGATATGATTTTTTATATACGGCCGAGCAAATGGTAATAGACGCAAGGCTGCCTGGCTATATCAGATTGCGTTGCCAGACCGAAGGCAGCCGAGTCATCTAATCGTTGCTGCTGTTTATTGTCGCGTTGCTGAGACAGGATGCATGGCACCAAAAACTATAGACCGAGGAAGATCGAAATTGGCTCATATGCCTGACTACGAAGAACACATTCTACAGGCTGTCGGGGACGATACAGGTACCAGCACACGTCAAGTGTCTTTAGCGTAACGTACATTTAATAGTACTGCATGGAGGGGCACTTTAAGAGCATCTCCTGTATACGTATCATTTGCAACGTGTACAGGATCTTTCGCCCTCTGAACTCTCTCTAGCTTTGTTTACAAATGTGGCAACATTTGGAAGAGATGAAGTAGTAAATTTACACATCTAACATTTGTGGGCAGATCAGAATCCCTACGAAACCATACAGGCTCAACACCTGCATCAATTTACTATTAATGTGTGGGCTAGCATTAGAGGTGACTGCGGTGGTCTATATATTCTCCCAGCACGACTTCCAGATTTTCTAGAGGATGTATTCCTGCTAATAGAAAGATGCATGTGATCCATGCATGATAAGACTCCAGCACAGTTTACTAACATTGCACGGGCTGTCATTTACCATAAAAGTTAATAACTGATAGAAAGTGATCACAGTTTTGATCCATTTTTGCATAGAGGAAAAAAGATTTTGATCCAGTGGTAGAAGTATTTAAAGAAAAACTGCAACTTTTGCTTGCTTCCCCGACAGCTACAATCTCCAGGAATGTAAGGTCAATAGACATCTCCTATGTCACTAATTCACATCCATTCTCTCAAGTTCTTTTCTCCATCCATTCCACCCCCATTACACCGATATTCTCATCCGTCTATTACCCTCCTCCTGACATTTCTTATAACTAACCCCTCTTTCTCATCACTTTCTCCTATGTAAACCTCTGCGCAACAGTGGCAGTAAAATTCCTTGCTTGGGGTGATATGTTTAAAACACACAAAAAAAAGTATGAATTGTATCCCTTTTAATAATGACACAATAAAATGGCACAAGTGAAAAAATAGGAAACATTGGCAAAAGTGAAAATCAGACTCTTTAAACAGCTTAAAATTAAACATCAGGAGAGAAGGGAACTTGCTGCCCTGGCCATGGACTTTATTACTTCAGAGTCTATTTCCCAGAAAACAGATTTCTATTTAAAAAAAAGTAATCTGCCTTTTGATAGTTTCAGTCGCTCAAGAGACTTATAGATTTTATTTTGTATAACTTGTATATTGTAAAAAGTATTTGAATCATTTTAATAAATGTTGGTTTCTTTGCAAATTTCACTTTGAGTAAGAGTCTTGTGTTTTTCGTTAGCACCTCTAAAAGTGTAGATAAATGGAGGAAAAAGAGACCTGAAATCCTCTTCTGGTATATTTTCTTTTTAATAGGTTGTTACAAAAATAATGGCCGATTTCATAAACAATTTTATTCTTGAAAAATTAACTGTAGAAATGTTAAAATTAGTCAAAATATGAGTCATGAGCCTATATGCACCTCTACCATCGATCGACGAACTTATTTATTCTTCGTTAATAAAAAGTTATTGGCTGTGATGGAAAAAAATCTTTGAAAGCTGATTCCACCTCTGGTTTGGAACTAAATGTTTTACCATTTAAAAAATGTGCTTAATTACTTTAAAAAGATAATCAGTGGGTGAATGATCAGGAGAATATGGAGGAATTGGTAAACTCTCGTATCCCAGGTCTGAGAGCTTTTGTCATGTCATTCTTGAAACATGTGGTCGCATATTATCATGAAGCAGAAATAGATCACGCTAGTTCAGTAATGCATGTTTCATTTTTTGCTGGCTTGCATACATTTCAACAAGTAAAACTCTGCATTAATGCTCTGATTGGTTTCCAGAAAACTGTAGTGGATAACACCAATTACAGACCGCCAGACAATCACCATAATCTTCTGCTGATGCAACTTTCGCTTTGGAAAACGTTTGGGGGACTCGTAATGATCAAGTGATTGACCTGATCGTTTACGGTTATCATAAAAGATCCACTTTACATTACAAGTGACTCTTCGGTCAAGAAAGGGATCATTAGTGTTACGCAGAAAGAGCAAAGTTTAATACTCGTCAAATGGCGTGAGGCTGTTACAGTGCTGATACCAAGCATTTCTCTGACACTTTGACGTAGGTTTTGATCAACAATTACATGCAGTTGTTCGTTGTCAAGAATCCATGACTGTCATTTACATTCCTCTTCTTCAAGGCTCTATACATTAGTGCGGAATTCCTGGAACCGTCTTTGTACTGTCTGATCCCTTATGGACCCAGCTCTCTTGAAAAGTTTGGGAGGTACTGTACCTAAGTTTGAACTCATGCAAGATAAGCAAACGAAGATCATGTTGTGTCATATTCATAATTAAAGATTTCTATGCTTATAAAATATTTCTGTCTAAAAATAAGTTCAAAATTATTAAACAGCACAAATGAATTATTATGTAAACCAAAATTCACCTAATATATACCGTTAATACTATGTTATAATGGCGTTTCAAAATACAAGACTTCGAGTGGCCATTATTTTTGTAACAAAATACTGACTTCTGCTTTTGTTGCTACATTAATTATCAATGATAGAAATTAAGAAGTGATTTGAAATTAAAGATTCCTTTTTCCATTACAAATTAAAAGAATGCAAAATACGAGTTTTAAAAAAGAAAGCTTTCAGTGCGAAAATTCATTCTAACTCTTGTGTTATTTTCTATTTGTACAGCTTATTCACGAATTTCGACAGCGAGAAAAAGAAGTTATAAACGAAGTGAACAATATTTACAGTGAACATAAATTTAATTTAACAGAATATCTGAACAAATGTCAATCAACTATTGATTTGATCAATACTTACCAAAACCAGATGGATCAGAATGCACTCGAAGATGTCTGCGACGCTGTTTTCCTGAAAAGGATCATTGATATCAAGCAAAAATGTAACGAATTACCGAACGATATGCCTACGACACTCAAACATCAGATTATAACTTTCCAGTCCGATTCGTATCTACAACAACAACTGCAAAGCCTCGTTAAACAATCTCTAGGCAAGGTATTTCTGAAAGAACTTGATGCCGGAAACCAGCAGTCCGAGGAAAATCCTTCAGTTACACATACAGCAACCGAAAGTACTTTGACGGAAACGCTTGGCGATGATATACGTTCATTAGCTTTGCTCAATAACTTTTCAACCGAGGAAAATTCATTAATCACAAGCGTGTCACTCTTACCTGACGGTTTTCTAGCCATCACGGACAGTATGAAGTGTAAAGTAATGATCATTTCAGATGTAGGGAAACTGGTAAAAGAAATTCAGTTAGAGAATGCTCCTTGGGGAGTTTGTCGTCTTATTGAAGGCGAGATTGCTGTGACGGTGCCAAGCAAGAGAAATATTATATATATATCTCACATTGATAGATTATTCGTCCGGTGGACAGCAACAACAGCGAAAAAATACTTAGGAATTGTAGCTTTGAATGAAGAAAATCTTGTCTGTGCCTCTGCGGAAGATTCTTGCGTCGATATTGTCGCAACCAACGGCGACATTGTTCGATCTTTTTACCAAGGATTCGTGCATCCAACCTACGTTGCATTGACAGAAGAACATGACATTATAGTCACCGACAGTTACAAGAAATCTGTAATCTGCTGTGACTATTACGGTAATGAGAAATTTCGATATATTGGGGGCAGAGACACAGGATTGACAGAACCAGCCGGTATATGCACGAACAAACATGGATGTATTTTTGTGGCAGATAATAAAAGAAATACTATTTACAAGATCCGACATCTTACATTGCTTACAAATACTACAAATTTATCGTTTGCTGACTTAGATATCAGCCTAGACAATAAATTAGTTTTGGCACACAATGATAAAGAAAATATCAGCGGAATTTCAATATTTCGCTATTAAACTTTTCTTCTAAAACTTTGAGTATGGACACAATAACTTTTCATCTTGCTTCAAGATGTCGAACAGATTTTTGCTAAATACATTTTATAGCTGTAAAATTTTCATATAGCTGTATAAATTTTATATAACTGTATAAATTTTATATAAATACCGAAAGTTCTACTGAAGGAATTTCTGTTTGGATATCTTTAATGATACGTTATTAAAAAAATTAACTAGTGACCTCATTTTTTGTTGCTACGATCAACAAGTGTCTGTTGAGTCTGGTAGTAACAAAGATGAACATTTCATACTACAAATAATTGTAAATATTGAAAAAATTATATTACAAAGCACAACATGGTAAGGCACTAGACCATTAATAAATGGAAAGAGAAATGTTTGATGTATCAGTGTTATATATGTACCTACAAGCAGTAAACGGTATGTTTCAATCCTCATAAATATATTGAAAACTATTGGGGGGTTATATTGCTGTTTAGTAATTCACCCCGAGCAGTGGTTACTTACTTCACGCAGGTGGCGAGTATTGTATTTTGTTGATGTAATAAAGATTGCTATTTCATTTTTCAATCTCCATTTTGGTTATTTGGCATTCAGTAACTTTTTTAGGTCACAACAATCATTTTTCTAATTCAGTCAGTTAAGTGCCATACGCTTGGGCGATCATGTCTCGAAAGAGACATGACTGACTGGGAAGAAGATTATCCCGCAGTAGGTTGCCATTGCTATAGAACCCAATCTGTCCTGTTATTTAACCCATAACTGGAAGGAATAGACGGATTAATAACTTTCCCAAGGGTATTTGCGCTTAAGTGAATGCAATGAATTCAGTTGGAATTCGAACTCTGCTCCCCGATTTCTCGTTCCGAGCCGACATCCAATCCACCACAACGCACATCCTCTTTCTTTTTTTTTTTTTTTAAATTACGGAGTTTTTTTTCTACCTTTAAAAGCAGTACTTTAATTTCATGTTTGTAACTGGATTTCTAACGAAATAAGAGGGACAATCGATAAAACAACTGCTAAAATGTACAATCAAAATGCATAAATGCATAGGATAAAAAGTACATTTTAGCGATTCTTTCATACTGCATCAGCAATGCTTTAAGTAGAAGTAATATGTGCGTTGTGGTGCAGTGGATAGCGGCTATGAACCTGAAGTCGGAGAACCGAGTTCGAATTAGTTGCATTCATTTATGCGTAAATACCCATGGGAAACGTATTAATCCGTCTCTCCTCTCTCCTCTCTCCAGCTGTGGGTTGCCATGAAGTAATAAACTGATCCCCCACTAATTACTACTTATTCATATTGATGTAGTGAATAGGTAATGAATATGTACACACCCTGGTTCCCCCTCACTGGAATGTGATTGGCTGGTGTCAGCCATAAATATAGACTAAGGCGAGGACGCCTTAGTCTACCTCGAGGGGTCTTCCACTAAAGATCTATCACTAGAGGTCTACGGCTATTGACTACGCCTACGTCTCAGTCCGGGATTTATCACATATAATATAATCCATCTCTTATCCCCCCACCTATGGGTTGAATACCAGGTTATATAATCCTCGTTGGCAACCAGTCTATTGTAGAAAGTAACAGCAACCTACTTCGGGAAAATCCTCTGCCTCGTCAGTCATGGATCGAAAGAGACATGATTATCCAAGCTTGTATCACGTACGGTACTTGACTGACTGACTGACTGACTGACTGACTGACAGAGTAGAGGATAAATGGTGCTGCTTTTAAATTAAAATCTAAGATTGTTTCTTGGCGTTTCTGGAATGCAACGAAAGTTAGTGCTGGAGATAGAGTACCATTAAACGGACAAGTTTGGTTAAACCTAAAAACACATGTCTAGTATAGTTAATAATTTCGATGTATAGTAATTATAAGTTAAATTCTAGGTCGAGTAATAAGTGATTACAAAATAAGAACAAGATATCCTAAGATATCGAAAAAGGGACGAGAAAAATTTACCTCAGTAGATAAAAGAAAAGCTCCCAGTCGGAAATAGTCTTTCAAAGGATGAAATTCTCTTCGCTATTTACATTGTTTTTATGAATTGGTGTAGGTTAGACGTTAAACTTTCATTTTATCGCGAAAAAATTCGGAAAAATGTATTATGTTCAAAGTTTCCGGTTGGGTGGAGTATCATCGCGTCATTCAAGCTTAAAACGATCCCTTAATGGAACCGGTCCTAACAATTAGAAGTTGGGAGTTTCAAAATTTATTTCATTTGTGTACCGTTTTTAACACCGAGTTTGCAAGGGTGTAAAACTTTAAAATGAGATCCAGATTGTAAATATTCACAATATTCACATTCTCGCATATTCCATGTTAAAATCCGCGCACAAATAGAATGAAATTAAAAATGCAATGAAAGAAAAAAACATGAGTCATTATAAAATTATTTTTTTAATTGTTGTATCCTTTTAAAGAGGTTACAAATAGACAAAGTGGTACTCGTGTGAAAGAACAGCAACAAGTGTGTTGATGAAAGAAGAGAGGTTTATTATAAAGAGTATGCACTACGTTAAGACGGAATCTGGTAGCAGGCTAGTAATTGCTGAAGCAAGTCACAGGTATCTCCTATGCTCACTATATATGGCTACTAATATAGTCAGTTCACATAGGCGATAGGGAGTGTGGGACATTCCATTGCAACACCTTTCCCTGAGCTAATTTTCCCATGAAATTTTGCTCAAATATCTATTTTGTGGTGGTGGTGGGGGGTTAGAACATAATTGTTTGACTTTTTCCTCTTCCTAGTACTTTTACGTTTCACCAATTTTAAGGGCATTGGCGATATTCGGGGTGTTGACACTTCGGGAACTGGCAGTGTTGGAGATACTTCCATCGGTACTGGTAAAAATATGGGAACTGGTATTTCGAATGCGTCATATATTACCTCCATTGGTAATTCTTCACTAGGCGTGACATCTTTCGCATGTCTTGGCCTTAACTGATTTAAGTGTCTCTTACATTCAAATCATCTTTTTCTAAGCACTTTTATCACTCTGCCAAGTCTTGATAATTCCGTCTTCCTGGAAGCTTTTTCCATCTTTATAACTTTGGAAGAAAACACTGTCTCTTCATTTGTAGAATTTGGTCGCTAAGTTTTCTTTTTGTACCACTCTTTTCGTTGCACTAGGCAACAGCCTGCCAAACACTGACCAAATTTTTCACGCGAACATCAGTTCGGCTAGTGATAAGCCTGAATCTATGTTCAGATTGGGACTAATTCTGTGAAGCGCTAAAAATTTTTATATACTCCTAAGTGTCGATGCCTTGATTCTTTTTTAGAGTTCTTTTAAAGTGTCAACGAATTTTCTGCTTGCCCATTTGATCTCGGATGGTAAACAGAGGTTGTAATGTGGTTTATGGACAAAGGTGTGTAGAAATTCTTAAATTCTCTGCTGGTATACTGTGTCTCGTTGTCTCGTTTTTGGTACACTGAAATTACTAAAAAGCTCGTTTAGTACATTCATAGTATTTGTGGACAACCTCTTCATTCTTTTAACATTTTTCAATCTCCTGGTCCATCCTAGACCAATACACATAGATACGTATTAATTATTTCATCCTTGAAATGCCCGGATGAGCTATATGAAATTCCTTCAAGATATGTATATATATATGTATATGACATTACCACTCTATCTGCATATAACAGAACTTGCAGATTGAGAAAGGTGATATTTTAGATCCTTTTTTTATTTTTTATTTTTCAGTTATATATGTTTCTTCATTTTTTTAAATGAATTCGTCTTCCTCAACTGCTTTTTTATGTCTTGTATAGTCAATGGTAACTCCAGAGTTGAACTGCATAGTGGTATTGATAATGGTTTTGCAAATTTTGGAATCAATCTAGACAACCCGTGGGCGTGTGCCAGTTTTTCGAGGGTAGGTATTCCATATTAAAGTCGTGATTTAACAAGTTTATTGTCCAGCGCTGTAACCTATTATTAGTGTGCGTGGGTATACCCTTTGATGATCCAAACGTTGTTAACAACGTTCTATGATCCGTCTGTAATGCAAATTTCCTTCCAAGGAGGAACCTGTAAAATTTTTTAACCGAGTAAATTATGTTCAGGTTTTCTTTCTGCTTTCTGTAGAAATTCTTTATGGGAGCATGGGCTATGGGCTTTCGAGGTTTATCTTCAAAACTGTGTAGAATCACCGATCTGATACCATAGCTGCTAGCGTCAGATGTTTCAATGGTTTCTTTTTTAGGGTGAAAATGCGCTAAAAACAAATCTGATACCAGAAAGCTTTTTTATTGTCTGGAAAGCATCTTTGCTTTTTTTATACCAAATCTATTTTGTTTCCTTTTTCAATAAGTCATTCAGTGTGACTCTAAGATCATACATTTTGGGAATCTAGATATTTTAATAGTTGGCCAAGCCTAAAAAAGCCTTAAGATTACTAACATTGTTTGCTGGTGACATATTTTTAATAACTCCGGCCCATTTCTGGATCCGGTCTTTTTCCGTTCTCGTCGATTATTTGCCTCAAATATTTGATCTGCTTCATGAAAAATCCTCATTTAACTGAACTTAGCTTGAAGCAATATTCATCAATTTTCTGGAACACTGCCTTGATTTATTCTTTTGTGATGACCGTTGTTTTCACTCTTTAGCAGGATGTCGTCCAGGTCCGCTATAACAATTTCTAGTCCAGCTAACATGGTGTTCATTATTTGCTAAAACAAACTGGGAGCCACCTTTAACCCAAACGGGAGACGATTTAACTTATAGAGTCCCTTGTGTGTATTAATTGCTAATAACTTCGAGCACTGTTCATCTACTTTCAATTGTAGGTATGCGTCAGACAGATCTAATTTAGAAAACACTTTGCCACGATTAAGCTCAGAAAAACTATCTTCTAGTGAAGGTTACAGGTATATGTGGTCTTTCAGACAGTCATTTCATCCGCTTGAAAAATCTGCACAAACTCGGATCTTTTTGTTTTTTGAATCTAAACCTGAAAATAGTACATTCCTTTTTGGTTTGAATACTAGTCTTATGTCGTCTTAAAGTTCGAATCTGATCTCGGTTTCATTGTCCGAGACCTTCAGAAACTACGTTTTTCATATCAGATCCGAAATAAATTTGTCAATTTCTTCAGAATTTTCCTTTACTGACATGTCCAATAATATGGTAGGAACTATTTTGATGGTTTCCGCATGCGTTTAAGTGCAAAAGACTATACAACTAAGTGGTATAGACTTAAGTTGGAATCGCGATGAGATGTACAGTGTCACCAATCCTTCTCGTTCTTGCAATACAGCTGATTCTCAAAGAGACAAACAACAAGGCTGAAGTTGTTGAGCTTGGTGGAGGTTGTCAATTGCCACCAGTGAAGGCGTTCATGGATGACACTACAATCCTCTCATCCAAAGTTCAACTTGCAAGATATTAAGCTTGATGAACAACCTGATAAGTTAATGTAGAATGAAAGTTAAACTAAACAAGTCCAGAAGTCTTTCTCTTATGATAGGAAAAGTGAATCAAAACACATTTTTAGTAGCTGGAAGAATATAAACTTTTGATCTGAAAGTCCTCTTCCTAAAATATACGTTGCAGCTAAATTCTCCACTGAAGTTTAGTTTTTTCCCCACACACTCTTCCAGTCATTTATTTGGAACCCTTCAATGATAGACAAGCTATTTTCCTCCATGTTTTTTAATTCACAATAGAAATGTCGCTTCTAGTATCCATCAATATCTTCACTGTTTAATCGTCGGAATCCTTTGATCAGACGTTGTTGTCCTTCGGTACTCAAAGTTCCTGGACAAAGATTAAACATTTAAACATGGCGACTGAAAGGTCGCCTAATTTAAACAATTTACATTGTGAATTTACATTGCCTGCATAAGTCACAAAGTCTTCATACTCTTATTTTACAATATTTAAACACTTATATCGAGTATGACTCAAACTCTTTCGTCGATTTTATTGCCTCCTTGAACGAGATTTCCTCTGCTTTTGTGGGCAATCTACTGTTCTCTTCTGTACCGAATTTTTGAACTAACAACGTAATTTTCTCCTCCTCAAACTATTATATCGAATCGACTTACGCCAGACTTGTAGTGGATTAAGGTTTTTTTTAATCATATTACTCCGAGTAACGCCACTGATGTGCAGGGGGCTACATAAGAGTGAAAAGATTGGAGAAAAGAAAGCCGGAAACCACATCTTAAACAAGGAACAAGGGATAAGCCTCTACATCTGTTCAATAGACATGGGTGGAGTGTGAACCGGGTGATGGTTTAGTCTATCAACTCCAATTGAAAAATAAAATAAAAAGAAAACAATGAAAAGATTGGAAAGAAGAAAGCCGGAAACCACATCCTAAACAGGGAACAAGGGATGAGCTTCTACACCTGTTCAATAGACATGGGTGGAGTGTGAACCGGGCGAGGATTCGATACGACGCCCGATTGATCAGGCACATGTCACAGGAAATAAGAAACAACGCCAGAGTAACCAGAATAAAATCTATCAACAAATAATACAATTAATCGAGAGACGCATGCATATTGAGAGTGAATAGAAGAAGGAGTTTTCTCCCTTAGACTGTTAAGGAAAGTCAAGTATTCATTGGAAGAAAGCCAATGAAAGATTGATTCGAATAAAGTTCCGAAAAGAAGAATAATGTACATACAGTTCTTGAGTTCCGATTGAAGTTTGTGTTGGGACATGTGTGTCCACATGAATGTGTGAGTAAGAAATAAATTCGCGACACTGGTTGCTACCTGCAACCAGGCGGGTATGCAGGAGCGAGAATTATACAGGTGTCCCCAGCTACCTTCATAGCAGGGGTCTCGCCCGAGTTAGGAAACGCATGTCCCCGATCGCTTGCCGACGATCACGGCCTAACTTGCGTGCAACGCGCGTGTGCCTCCTTAAATGAAAACACGGAATGCGCGGTTAAAATAGGATTTAACACATGAACAAAAGATGACCAGTCGGGACTAACCAATCACTGCCGTTTAACATAACGTGTCACGCGGATGAAAACACGCATGTTGTTTTAATGCGTAGGTATGAAAGTGTGAACATAACAATTGTAATATAACAATCTCGCCCCACCCGAGGAAAGGCTGATGCAAGCGGGGGTGTTTTCCGGTCGTTGAAAGGAACGGATGTTTGTTTGACCTTATTTCCGGCAGTAGCGGAAATGGCTACAAGAGGCAGACAGAACAGGTGTCTCTGAGAATTACGTGGGCGTGCGTGGGCGAGGCAAAATCCGGAAGTACCGGTTTGGAGATTATAAAAGACCTCGGCGCACGGATTTCAGGCAGAGAGACAGAGGCAGACGAGAGAGCCAGACCAGACCAGAGGAGCAACAGATACGACGACTCCCCCGTCAACCCATTAGAAGCGCGCTCTCTCAATTCTCTGTTCACTATTCTACACGGTCCATCGTCATTAATAAAAATATAACTTCATATTTTTATATATATGTGTGTTTGTTGTTTATTGATATACAACAGACTTGTCTTTTGGTGCCTAAGTGACTTGCTGTTTTGGGACAACAAAACAGATTGATACGAGCTGGTTACCACGGCAACGATTGAAAATTCAACGGACTTAAAACTACCAGATAGAAAGAAAAAAAGAAGACGAAAATATATAGCAGCCGCGCGACTGTAGACATTCAGCCAAGGTAAGTGACTCATTGATTTGATAGTGTGTGTGTTCTCTGCTCGTGTTTATAATAAGTCCAGTTAGAAAAAAAAATGCATACTTTTGCCATTGAGAAATGTGGATTGTTGGTGTCAAACACATTAAGAAGGGTAGAACGGAGGGGGTGAAAGGACTACATGTAGAGAGTAGCGCATAGGTTTGGGGTTGACGGGGGTGTTAAAGTTGACGGGAGGATTGGAGTTGAGATATTTACCTATTTGTAAGTATAAAACATCTGAGTTAATGATTTATTTTTTTTGTTAATATTTTACCATATATGTGAAGTGAGCTTACTGGTATGTTGCTTAATTAATCTTACTTTTATTGAGTAAGTGAAATGTAAAATCATGTAAAGGAAGTTTCTTCTACTCTTTAAAGTGGATAATTGGATTAACTTGTTGATAACAATGTTTTCGTTGGGTTGTGCAGTGTTAGGTTTTCTTTTTTTGGGTGGGGGATTTCTTTTCAATGACTGTACACTACAAAATGATTTACATTTCTATGGTTGTGAATTATGCTTTTGGCAGGTTCCCATCAATTCAACATCCTCTGTGAATTTTCATTTATGTGACTTGGGAAATATCTTTTGAAGATATATTAATTTCTGAAAACTTTATATTGACACGGATAGACCTGCAGATTCCACAGTTGATCGGAACAAAAAGAAAGATACAAACGTGGAAAATTATTAATAGTATCTAAAGCATAAAGTAAATTATACGTCTCTGGTTCAGTGGGTTGGTCCCCAATTACGCAGTAATTTCCCAATTTTTCAGAGGACACCATACCGGTAGAATTGCGCGATATGGAGGAGATTCCTATCCGCAAACTAGTAAATACCTTGGAACAGATAAATATGGAGAGATTTAGTGAAGGATGTGAGGAACTCCCGAGGAGGTTGACGATAGGGGTCATTGCTGGCGTGGTCGGCGTAATAATAATCCTTGGAATAATAGCCAGGAAGCGGATTTTTAAGTGTAAAAGAAGCAACAGTGCTTCGGGAAAGGAAATTGAGTTATCCGTTGTGAATAGTACTCCGGGGTCAACGGGTGTTCAACACTCAAATGTCTCTGCGCTAAACAGAGAGATGTCAACAAATCAGATATGCTTGGTTTCGAATCCAGAGGAAGTAGTTCAGGGAATGGAAAACATTGTACAAACTAAGGAACTACGAGTCACGGGTCCATATTTTAGACTAAATTAATATAGATGAAACCGCTAATCCTCCACAAGTAAATTGCATGCGGATTAACGTTGGAATCAGGGTAATTTTCTTCATTTTCTATTGAACATTTCTCGGTCAGACTATGAATGATATGTACGGCAGATAATGACCATTTTTCTGTGTTCAAACATAGTATGTTTGAAATTAAATTAAATTAAATGAAGTTACATGTATAACAATAAACTCAAGCAGAAGCACGCATGGTGTTGGTCAAAGGTCATTTACTCGATGTTAGTTTGGAAACTGGGGCGCGATTACCGCCTATAATCACGTGGTTATACATCGGGGTGTCTACGCTTATGGACAGAGTCGAGAAAGAAAATGAACATTTTTAAGAACTTTGCCCAATTCTGTGAAAATGGATATTAAAAAAAAAAGAAAAAAAAAAGAGGAGGAAAAAAGAACAATGAAACATCGAGCTGGTAGAACAATTTTCAAGATGGATACGAACATTGTTGGGTTGCCGATGTAGGCTCCCCTATTTTTTTTTGTTGTTTTGTTTGTTTCGACACATGTTTTATACAATTGTCGGGCTTGTGTGGCATGGGGAGGAGAGTGAGGGTGTTGCGCTTAAAATGTTCTTAGGTGAACATTTTGGAAAATGGGTGGGCGAGGAATGTAATATAACAATCTCGCCCCACCCGAGGAAAGGCAAGCGGGGGTGTTTTCCGGTCGTTGAAAGGAACGGATGTTTGTTTGACCTTATTTCCGGCAGTAGCGGAAATGGCTACAAGAGGCAGACAGAACAGGTGTCTCTGAGAATTACGTGGGCGTGCGTGGGCGAGGCAAAATCCGGAAGTACCGGTTTGGAGATTATAAAAGACCTCGGCGCACGGATTTCAGGCAGAGAGACAGAGGCAGACGAGAGAGCCAGACCAGACCAGAGGAGCAACAGATACGACGACCCCCCCCCCGTCAACCCCTTAGAGGCGCGCTCTCTCACTCTCTGTTCCCTAGGCTACACCGTTCATCGTCATTAATAAAAATAACTGTATATTTTTATATACATGCGTGTTTGTTGTTTATTGATATACAACACAATATTTAACATTTTTCTTCTTCTATGTGCCCTATCCTTTCAGGGCATAGGCGATCATGGCTTTCCACGTCTCCCTATCCCTGGTGGCTCTTAATATGTTTTCTCCTGTTACTCCATGCAACCCCCGTTCCGTCATCCACCTGATCAGGCCCTTCAAATATGTTATCCGCTGCCTTCCTCTGTCTCTTTTTCCTTCTGTCTGGCCTGTCAGTAATGTTGAATCATGTGTATATATATATGTGGGTGTGAATGTGTGAAACCGACAGCACCTTTTCGAAAAGAAAAGTCTCATACCTACGAAAATAAGCAGGGGAAGTTACTCCATTTTCTGGGTCATACTTGAATGTTGATACCAAATTCGATATTCTATCAAGGGAAAAGAGACTGTAGCCCCGTTCTTATGTTGCTTTTAGATATTACGGTTTCGCACAATAGCTTAGTGTCTTCTGCTTGTTGTTTACGTAATTGCATCATTTCATGTTGAAAAACCTTTTTTTTTTTCAAATTTTTCTTGCTGCTGTAACAACTGTTGCTGTCATTGTTGTTGTTGTTGCTGCTTGTGTTGTAACTGGAAAATAGCGTGTAATGCTTTAGTCAATTCAGCCCGTTGTTTCATTTTTGTTGTGCAATTTTACTGAGTAATTTCAACGTAAGTTGTTCAAATCCATAATTACTACTGTGGTACGTATTGGGGGTCTTTCTCGCTGTGAGTTGGAATCGGATCTCTCGTTACCACTGTTGTATCCATTAAGGAGGTTACAAACACATAAGGTGGTACTCGAGCGACAGAACAGCAAACCGTGCGTAGATGAAAGAAGAGAGGCTTATTGAAAAGTGAATAAACTACGGCAAGACCGGGAAGCTGATGGCAGGCTAGTATTTGCCAAAGCAAATCACAGGTATCTCCTGTGCTCACTATATATGGCTACTAATATAGTCAGTTCACATAGGCGATAGGTGGTGTAGGACATTCAATTAACACTAATGTTAAAAGAATTGAATATAGAACAATCGACTCTATGATTTATAAATTTTTACACTGTTGTAGGCTACGACATTTGACCTATTGTAAAGTAATGAATGTACATAAAATAACAAGGCGCTGATCTAAGGTATTGGGAAGGTGAGAATTGGTATATTGCGATTTGTTTCAATGAAACAGGCAGCACTCAGCTAGTTAAAGGCTGACTGACTGCAGTTACAACAATATTTCTTCAAAGGAAAACAATAGAGAAATGTTTCACGGAAAGCGGAAACTACAAACATTAAAATCGTTTTTGGCAAATCCGTTTCGGTTTTAATGATCATCGTATGAAAACCGACTTTATCCTGTTTTATAAAATCCGTTTCAAGCCCTAGTATAAACCGTTTCACATTGAGAAAAGCTGTGTTCAAAGTGGGTGCCGCGTTTGCTCACCGTTGATAAAAAACAACAGCACGTCGACGATTCAGAGCATTCTTTGCAACTGTTTCAATGCAACAAGAAAGAATTTTTGCATAAATGTATGACAATGAGTGAAACATGATCCACCATTTCACTCCGTAGACAAATATGCAGTCAGATGAGTAGACAGCTGCAAGGGAAAGACATCCAAAGCGACCAAAGACAATATTTAGTCACCTCCCCACTTAAGGCAAAATGTGACACAAGGTCTTTTTAATGTGGGTCTTCCGGGCCATATAGCCCGGCCAAACATATTTGTCTATTTTTTCCCAGTCGTGATTCTACCCTTCGGCAGAACCACGACTGGATCAGTGCCATGACCCTCTTTATAAAGAAGGTTATGTCAGTGCTCTCCACCCGAAGGCAGAAAGCTGACAGTGTCAATAGTAGCAGAGGCAAGTCTACTACTCAGTGACCAAAGACGTAAACATCAGCAAGCAAGGTTTTGGCCTACGTGTTTTGGGTTGCGCAATGTATTTGGTTCAACGATTACCTTGAAAAACGAAGAACCATCACTAGCGAATACTATATAGCATTATATCGCCAAAAAACGGTCATGAAGAAGACAAATTTTATCGTTCACTAAGACCACGCATTGTGTCACAAGTCGATTGCAATGATGGCAAATCTACACGAATTGCGCCTCAAATTGCTTTCACATTCACCCTATTCTCAAAGTCTAGCCCCCAGCGACTACTGGCTGTTTGCAGACTTCAAAAGAATTCTCTAGAAAAAGAGATTTGGCTCCAATGAAGAAGTTATATCGGAAACTGTGGCGTATTTGTACCCGAAGACAAATCTTTTGACAAATATGCATCGAACTGTTAGAGCATCGTTGGAATCAGTAGATCAGCCTAGAAAGAAACTTTGTTGATGAATAAAGTCGAATTTTGCGTAAATGTTTTTTTTTATTAGTTAGTCCTGGGATTTATTGAGTGATGTGCTACAAGACATTATTCAAGAAATAGAGACATACACATTCAGCACTTATTCACAAAATAATGAAATTATTTTTTAAATGATTTTTTTTAGAAAATCTTGGTAAAAATATATATTTTTAGATCTCTTGCTCCCGATTAATTTTATGAAATTTTATTAATTAAAATTAATTAAAATTTCTGCCTCTACACATTTATATTATTCAAAATCAGGACTCCTTGGAGAATTTAAATCATCAATTTATTTTTATCGAACAGCAACACCTTACCAAAAATCCGAACCGTAAATAAAAAATACCATAAAACTAAGACATTATTTAATTAGAAAAGTTTTTTCAATTAGTTTTATAAATAAGATATATTATGGACTGTATTAAGAAAAAATATTCGAGGAATAATAATTTCTTTAAGAATTTCCTTATTTGTAATTTTAATTTGTGAAAAATTTTGATTAGAAACATTTATTGTTTTAATTTATTTAAAAATCATCTATTATTTTTTCAAATATTTTGCCTTTTTTCTTCGAAAATCTGCTCCCAATAGATAAATAAAAAATGCAATAAAACTATGACATTATTTAATTAGATAACCTTTTAATTCCTTTAATAAATGTCGTATACTAAGGACATTATAGTCTAAAGAAAACAGTTTTTTTTTCGATTAATAATGAAATTTTTTCTAATCATGATAATTTATAAAGTTTAAAAAGTATTTTTAAAATAATATTTGTTGTGGATAGTTTATAAAATTATTAAATGAAGATTATATTTACTATTCTAAAATTAATGTAAATTGTCGTGCCTTAATTTTTAATTTAATTATTATTTTTTTGTATGAAGTTTTTTTTTTCTATGGTAATTTCTATGTGTACATTAAAAGTCGTGTGTTTCTGTGTTTCTTCCTCTTACAGGAAAAAATGTAGAATTATGTCATTTGTGATCGTCATACACTTATCTCTTATCAGTCAATCTGTCAATACATTTCAAATGCGGTGGAAAAGTTAAAAAGTTCAACTCTGTGTTCAAGAAACAGTTTTATTCTAAATTTCATGCTATAAATAATATTTGTGCAAAACAGGTTAATTTAACATGAAATTTCCTAATTTTCCAAAAATAATGTGTCACAGTTATATATTTTATTTTTGCATGATTCTTAAAACCGAGAATTAACTTTTGTTTACAAATAAACTGATCGCTTAAAAATGGTCAAAAACTTGAACGATTAAAAAAAAACATTGAAGAATTTTAGATTTCAATCAATATAATTTCTGTTTGAAATACACAAGAGTATTTTGCTTACTGGAAATAGTAAATTTAACCATTTAGCTTTCAATTAAAAATAAAATAAAAGTTTTCTTAAAACTTTTTTTTATTTTTAAAAATACAGTTTAAAAGTTAGTTATCAAAAATGAGTGCACATACCATTATTCAAACTATTTATTCCGCAATTTTTTTTTAATAAAAATTATCTAAAGCATCAATAATTGTCCGACCAAGTTTTGTCATAAACTTGATGTTCAGATACAGTGTAATACTAAGTTTAGGATGTGCGTTGTGGTGCAGTGGATATACAACAAATCGGGAAGCCGATTTCAAATTCCAGTTGAATTCCTTGCATTCACTTACGCACAAACGCCCCTAGGAAAGATATTAATCTCACTCTTCCGTCCAGTTATGGGTTAAATAATAGGACAGATTAGGTTCTATAGTCTTGGCTGACAACCAGTCTACCGCAGAAAGCAATGGCAACCTACCATGGAATAATCTTCTGCCCAGTCAGTTATGTCTCTTTCGAGACATGATCGCCCAAAGCGTGTATCACGCATAGCACTTAACTGACTGACTGAATATATTAGTTAAAAACATGATTAAGGCTTCTACTGGTCATAAAGTGGTGGATCAGTTTTATATTGTTTTGAAGTAATAAACTGATCCCTCAGTAATTACTACTTAATGATATAAAACATCTCTTCGCTCTCTAGCTATGAGTCCAGTAACAGGACTGATTGGGTTCTATAGCGTTGGTCGGCAACCAGTCTACCACAGAAAGCAATGAAAACCTACTGTGGGATAATCTTCTGCTGTGTTTTTCGAGACATGATCGCCCAAAGTTTTTATCACGTATGGCACTTAACTGACTGACCGAATACCAAGTTTACGTTTACTTAACTATAAACAATTATCAAAATATTTCCATGGTTTTCTGATAAGAATCCCATGTTTTTTTAGGATTGTTCACAAAGTTTCTGAAACTTACTCGTCGTAACGGACTGGGCTAAATGTTGCTCACTCAGATTAGACATCATAGTTTTCCTCTACATTTCACCGTGTGTCGTTAATTTGAGGAAATATTCCTATCTATGCTTGTTTTTCCAAGAAACATTCTCCAATTACTTGAGCCCTTCAGCAACATTCGTTCATTTTACATTATCGTTAATACTTCTGCTACTACTACTTATACTACTGCTACTACTACTACTACCATTTTAATTATTAATGATTTGATAAAATAAGCATTTCGCCTAATTTGTAGCTGAACGTTTTCCTTTGGTGCAATTTTTCTTCCTGCGTTTTTTTTTTTCTTGACATCTTTCTTTTTTTTTATTTTCCCTTGTTCCAAATGTTAATAGTTGACAGCAAAACACTCATTCCCGGGCGTCTTCAGCTCCAGTATAATTCCACACAGCACTTGGGGGTCTCTTGATAATACGATGGCCCCACCTCCTGTCAAATGCCCTAAGAGAAGTGAAAGAGGCGGAAGGGTGAGAAAGTTTAGGATGTACTAACTAGAATAAATGGATATTTTGCTTTTATATTCATTAAATCAAACATAAATGCAGTAAAAGGCTTTATTTTTACTACTGTTAACTTCTTATTGTCTGAATCGTTTAATCTGTGTGCGCGCACGGGTCTACATTTCTGTAATTTGATGCATTTCAAGTAAAACGGTTGACAATTTGCATTTAGACTACAATATAATCCAGCAAATATTTTTGCATAAGAATACGTGATTTTTTTTTTTTTTTTGAAACAGTCATTACTATCGACAATATATTTTATATACGGGAAGTTTATTTTACGTAGTGTTTAGTACTGAGTATATGCGGGTGTGGGAACAGAGAAAATCGGAGAGCCGAGTTCGAATTCCAGT
This sequence comes from Ascarosepion bandense, assembly GCA_037127315.1. Lineage (NCBI taxonomy): Eukaryota > Metazoa > Mollusca > Cephalopoda > Sepiida > Sepiidae > Ascarosepion > Ascarosepion bandense. The sequence goes on along the minus strand of JBBBDQ010002261.1, from coordinate 87,848 downwards.
TGCAAATACCCTTGGGAAAAGTATTAATCCGTCTCTTCCCCTGCCCCCGCTATATGGACAAATTGGCCTTCGTTGGAAACCAGCCTACCGCAAAAAGTAATGCGGGAAAATCTTCTGCATAGTCAGACATGTCTCTTTCGAGACATGATTACCCAAGCATATATCACGTATGGTACTTAACTGACTGACTGAATATAATAATTGGAATCCTAATTAAGGCGTCTACTGGGCATAAAGTGTGGGATCAGTTTTATATCGTTATGAAGTAATAAACTGATCCCCCAGGAATTATTGCTTAATATTATAATACATCACATCTCCCTCTAGCTATGAGTCAAATAACAGGACAGACTGGGTTCTATAGCTTTGGCTGGCAACCAGTCTGCCGCAAAAAGCAATGGCAACCTACTGCTGGATAATCTTCTGCCCAGTCAGCCATGTCACTTTCGAGACATGATCGCCCAAGCGTGTATCACGTATGGCACTTAACTGAATGAATATATTAGTTGAAAACATGATTAATGCTTCTACTGGTCATAAAGTTGGTGATCAGTTTTATATTGTTATGAAGTAATATACTGATCCCCCTTATTACAACTTAATAATGTAATACGTCTCTTCCCCCTCTAGCTATGAGTCAAATAACAGGACTGATTGGGTTCTATAGCCTTGGTTGGCAACCAGTCTACCGCAGAAAGCAATGGCAACCTAGTGCTGGATAATCTTCTGCCCAGTCAGTCATGTCACTTTCGAGACATGATCGGCCAAAGCGTGTATCGCGTCTGGTTCTTAACTGACTGACTGAATATAATATATCCATAAATATTTTTGTGGAACTCGAACATCAAAATGAAAATCGTTTGCGATGGACTATTTTGTTGTGGGCAATCCTTTTTCGTTTCTATTCTCCAAACTTCTTCACGGGATATATATCTGATAATTGATGATTTTTGTCTGTTTTCATAATATATTTTTCTGATAGGACAGTTGTAATATAATTGATCAGGCCCGTCGCCAGCGGTGGCTGTCTCTTCCCAAACAATCATTTGACCCCTCATGAAAATGACGTCAACAAATTTTAGTGTTCACCTTCTTACTCGTTCCCCCACCCTGAATTAAAAGCCACCCGACTCCAAATCAAAACATTCTGTTGAGAAGTGTGATAATAATGAGGATGATCCTTCGCTACTACGATGGCTATCATGCGACATAAATGAATCAGAGACATAATAAAAGAAGGAAAATTAAGACAAAAGAAATGGAGTGCAAGGATCCAATAGATATTCAGTTAAGTGCCACACGTTTGGGCGATCATGTCTCCAAAGAGACATGACTGACTGAGCAGAAGACTTTCCCGCGGTAGGTTGACATTATTTTTTGCGAAAGACCAGTGCCAACCAAGGCTACATAACCCAATCTGTCCTGCTATTCAACCCATAGCTGGAAGGAAAAGAGATGGATTATATTATATAATTTTTTTTTTATATAATCATAAGATGAGAATATTGATGAAAGTGGAGTGGACAGAGAAAGGAGCATGAGAGAGAGGATGCAGGTTAGTGAGATAGGAGATGACTATTGACTTTACACTTAAATTCTTGAAGATTGTAGCCAACGGGGAAGCAAGAAGACGGAAGAGAATTCCAAAGGCGGGAAGTGCGGGAAGAGAAAAGAAGCTGATGGAGTAGAATTTGCGTTTACATTTTATACGTTTCACAGTAAAAGGGTGGGACCTAGTTGCTAATCTTTGGCTCGAGTAAATTCATATACAGGAGGCAGCAGTGAGCTAAGTTCATCGGAGTAGAAGACGTGAAAGTATTTGTAGAAGAGACACATGGAAGCCACATTGCGCCGGTGAGAACGTGACTGCATCCAAGCTGCCAAGTCGGGATCGATCACATTGCAGATTCTCCGTTGAATTTTATTATATTCATAAGTAGTAATTATTGAGAGATCAGGTTATAACTTCATGCCAATAGAAAACAGATCCCCCACTTTATGCTCAGTAGAAGCTTTCATTATTTTCAACTATTATATTCAGTCAGTCAGTTAAGTGTCATAAGTGATACATGCTTTGGGCGATCATGTCTCGAAAGAAACATGACTGACTAAGCAGAAGATTTTCCCGTAGTAGGTTGCCATTACTTTCTGAAATAAACTGGTTGCCAACTAAGGCTACAGAACCCGCTCTGTCTTACTATTTAACCCATAGCTGGAGGAAGAACAGACGGATTAATATCTTTCCCAAGGGTATTTGAGCGTAAGTGATAGCAACGAATTCAACTAGAATTCGAACTCGGCTCTCCGATTTCTTGTTCTAAGCCGATATCTATTGTACCACAACGCACATCCATTACCCTGATAGGAAGATCCAATCAAAAATGAGAAAAAAAAGTAGCAGAAGTAAAAAATAATTTTACACAAGACAAAATTCCCCGATTCCGCCATGTAAAAGTCCAAACAATAACCCATATTCCAGGGTATCCTCAAACTCTAGGAGTCATTCGGCCAAGGTGCATAATATTTTTGACACTTGCATAGCATTTCTTACACATGCATGCTGTCATAACATATTGTAGATTTTGAATAAACTTTCAGGAATTTTAAACGCCTATCGTCATCCTCGTCTTTCCTCAAATTGTTTAATTTAACCCTCTAGGGCAATTCGTATCATATTTGATACAGTATTTCCCTATAAGGAAACATTTGGTATTTCCCTATAAGGAAACATTTGGTATTCATTGACTGAGCAGTCAGTACTGCTTTCATTTGAAATTTATAAAATATTTCTCTTAAAAAATTTTTCAGAAAAATATTTCTTTCAAGGCTTGTTTTCATACTGTATCAAATGATACGAATGGCCCTAGAGGGTTAACAATTATCCATTTTCTCCTACTCGTGAAAACTCGGAATTTGGAGGGGCCTTACAAGCGGAATAGCTCTTTTAATTTAAATCCGGCTCTGATCCAAGGTATATAATCCAGTTAAGCTTCATTATACTTTTCTTTCTCGTGATGTTTTTACCGTAAATTCCGAAATACAACTCAAGTTTTCAAGCCTAAAATTTATTTTTAAAACTAAAGGTCGACTGTTACACCATGCAACCCTCGTTCCATCATCCGCCTGATTAGGTTCTTCAAATATGTTATAGGCTGCTTTCCCCTGTCTCTTTTCCCCTCTATCTGGCCTGTTAGTATCAGGTTCTCCAAGCCCTCTTTCCTCATTGCATGTCCCAGGAACTTCAGCTGTCTCTTCCTGATGCTCGGTAATAATTTCCTTTTTGTTTCCATCATTTCCAAGACCTCATCATTGCTCACATGCTCGATCCATGATATTCGCAACATCCTTCTGTAGAACAACATTTCAGTTGCTTCAAGTTTTTCCTTCGTCTTCGATGATATCGTCCGCATTCACTGCCATATTGAAGAACTGACATCACGTAGCAACCCAGTGCACTCTTCTTTGTTTCTAGTGAAAGTTTCCTGTCTCTTAATACTTCACTCAACTTCTGGAATGTTTCCTTCGCCATGCCAATTCACCTTCTGATCTCTATATCGCACTTTCCGTCTTTTGTTAGAACACTTCCCAGGTATTTAAATTTTTGTACCTGCTTGATTCTAGTATCCCCGACCTGTATTTGGCATATTGGGCTGCCTTTTTTTTTTTCACTGAGTTGTAAACAATCAGTAGAGCTCTCCTAACAATTACAGTACAACACTTGCTGTACCCCCCCCCCCCCCCCATTTATACTTACCTGGCACATTTCTGTGTCGGGTAGGGACCAAAAATCATCTCTCAGTTGCGTCTCTGTCCTCGAAGACAGAGTGCGGCTCAGTTGTAGCTCCATCAGAACAGGGTTGCATCTGAGAAAGATTACACTGATTAGATGCCCGGTCCCGAGGAACAGTGGCCACCCCATTGCACCAGAGGAGTGCTTGTCATCGGGGCCAGCTCAACTGGCGGTTGAGGAGAATGGGGAATTTCTGTTCCTTCGCGCGTCAGTACGCGGTCGGGCTTTCCACGTTAAAAAACCTTGTGGCACATCTCGCTCGAGTAGGGGAGTAGGGTAAATTTACTTACCGTACCCCCAGCAGGCCGCCACAAATAAAACCCTCTAAAACTGCTTTCTGCCTATACTGTGATTATAATATACAGAAAGCAGAAGTGTTGTTCGTTCACAGTCGACTGAAGATATAGACACGGCTGGGGAGCCTGTGTTAAACATTTAGAATACAGCAAAAGTAAATAGAAAGGAAAAAAATAATGAGCGTAGAAAGCCGAACGAACAACTTTTCGATGGTTGCACTGTTAATATCTTTTATATACAAGAAAAGAATAGAAAAAGAAAAATGTTACAGAAAGTAAAAGTGTTTTAGCACAACAACTCACACACTGGAGTCGAGAGAGAGAGAGAGAGAGAGAGAGAGAGAGAGAGAGAGAGAGAGAGAGTGTGTGTGTGTGTGTGTGTGTGTGTGTGTGTGTGTTTGGATAACTTGTTGTTAAATCGTCTCAGAAGATATATAAATCTTTTCAACAATGTTCTCCAGACACTTTTGACGGAGTCAATTCTTTTCAAATAAAACGTTGGGACCTTGGTGCCTTGCAAAGATGCTGAATGGATGATGCAATTCCGATTGTTGTCGTGCTAGTGACGAACATTAAGTTTCATATACTCAGCGGTTTTTCAATGCAACGATAATATTTCTTAAAGTCCTTGTTTCTGACTCGTCAGCACTCTTACTTCAGCGAGAGATTCCGATCTCACACACAACCGTGCGCTTCCACAGTCGTAATCCGACCCTTCTTTTCTTCAGCATTACTACGCGCTTATATAGGGAACCAGGAGGGTTATAAGCCAGGTTATAAGCCAGGTCACCATGCGCTTAACACGAGTGTCTGGCTTAGTGAGCGCTACTTCGATTTCACTTGCAAAAAATTATTTCGTTCATTTCCATCGTCTTCTGATGACCTAAATTAAACGGCACAACTTACGTTTAGATCAGATTTCGTTACCGGTAAACAAATACGCTGGTTTTACCTCACCGTCCAAATTTACTCCAAATTTAATTAAATATTGCCACGTTTACTGGAAGTAGAATTACTAAAAAAATTCTTAATAGAAATTAAAAACAAAGAAACGAATGACATAACGTTTCGGTCTTCTTCGGGTGTCAGGAATTTTGAAACCTTTAAACGTGTGTATGTGCTTGACTCTCTCTCTCTCTCTCTCTCTCTCTCTCTCTCTCTCTCTCTCTCTGTGTCTGTGTCTGTCACAGGTATGATTTGTAATAATTTTTTTCTTTCTTTCTTTTGTAGTAATGTTCACTCATACAAGGCCCCTGGGATAATCGAAGTAGCGTGTTACGTTAAGAGGTAGCTTATACGGATAGGAGGGGAAGATAACAGTTAACTTGAACAGGTTAAGATTGTAGTGATCCTTTTGGGTGTCAGTAGTTCACGGGAAGAAGCTGTTTGAGCGGAACTTATTATTCACCGATGGAATATGGGGGGATTGTGGGTGTTTTGCTACTATGTAAGTGGCATGCTGGATTCTAGCCGTGAAGGTTAGACCGGGCGAAACTACGGAATATAGTTCATCCGAGCACTTTCTATGTAATTAGTTAAAAAGTAGCGAGAGACTTACTACACCTCGCCTGTCTTGAGAGGTTGTAGAGTGGAAAACAATTTGACACCTACAAAGGTTCGGAGACGCTTCTGACCTCGATCAAAAATGGGAAGTAAGGAGCTTCCGCCCAAATATGACAATTACTCTATTTTCGACCTGATCTCAGTCGAGTTCGAATTCCAGTTGAATTCTATGCATTCACTTACGCAAAAATACCCTTGAGAAAGGTATTAATCCGTTTCCTCCAGTTATAGGTTAAATAACAGGACAGATTCAGTTCTTTAATCTTGGCTGACAACCAGTCTACCGCAAAAAGTAATAACAACCTACTGCCGGATAATCTTCTACCCAATCAGTCATGTCTCTTTCGAGACATGATTGTCCAAAGCGTGGCTGACTGAATATAATAGTTGAAAACATGATTAAGGCTTCTACTGGGCATGAAGTGGGGGATCAGTTTTATATTGTTATGAAGTAATTAACTGATCCCCCACTAATTACTACTTAATAATATAATACATCTCTTCTCCTCTAGCTATGAGTCAAATAAAAAGACAGATTGGATTCTATAACCTTGGCTGGCAATAAGTCTACCGCAGAAAGCAATGGCAACCTACTGTCGGATAATCTTCTGCCCAGTTAGTCATGGAGAACTATAATATGCGTAGTGTCTAGATAGGCAGGTAAATGTTAAACAGTAGGTATAGGCCTAACTCAGAATTTTGAGTTAATTATATATTCTGCATTTAAGCATTAAACAGATTGTTGCCACGAGGTGTTGATTTCAATGTTACCTTTTATATTTACTCATGCTTTATCCCTAATACTGAGCTCTTTAACTCATAAATATGCCATACCTTATATATATATATATATATATATATATATTCTAGTCATCCGCAGACAGATCTGTTTCACTGTCTCTCAGCTCATCAGTATGGTTAGACATCCGATTGCTTTGTAATAACGATAATAATTATGACAATATTAATAGTAACAAAATTAATTCTGCTAATACTAGTAATTGTTATACTATATTTAAGTTCGTTTTGAAAAACCCACCGAGAACGAACTCGGAGGGAAAAGAAGGGAAAGTAAAAAAAAAAAAAAAAAAAAAAAAAAAAAAACGAAGTACATGAACAAAAATCAAATACTCGTAGGAAAGAAATAAAAAACCCAAGACGAAAACCCTAACACTAAAGCGCTCAATACGAAAGTAGAGCAACAAAGACAGAAAAATCTAAGTGAGAGCCAACAAACCTACCCAGGTTTCACCCTACGGCTCGTCAGGGTAAATTTGGGCACCAATCTCGCTTTCATGCAGGCTTGATTAAAGATAACATACAAGGTATTAAGGTTATTTTTTATGTAATTTTTTATAGGATCTTATTGTATTTTTTTTTTTTTTTGAGGACATAAATTATATAAAAATTGTCCAAATGTCTTGTTTATCAGACCGCTTTCAGCTATTCTTTCAGCCACTTTTGAGGATGAATGTTATTTTATATGTAATAGAAAGCATGTGGTGTTATATTTGATGTAGAGTAGCAATGTCTGTTATGTACTGAACACGGTAAGCATGTTATTAGTGTGTTCGTAGTTAATGTCATTGAGTGTTTTTTTTCTTTTTTTTTATTGATGAAGCCTTATTTTTAGACATTTATTTTACATGTGGATGATGCTATGATATTTATGTTGTCAACGAGTATGTTCTGGATAGGGTTTGGTAAGTCTCCGTGTGTGTTGAAATAAGATCGAATTGAACTCCGTTGAGAGAGATGTAGTGTGTCTTCGAGTCAGTTTCGTAGTGGTATGACCAATATGATTATTTACGAAATTAGGATCAAGAACGTAATTCTTCAAGGGACATGAGAATTAGTAAATAATATTGGTTCGTTGTAGTTTGGATCTCGCGGGGGAATTGTTGTTTTTGATGATGAGGTTAGCCTTTTTAAATGTTGTATAATAGATGATTAATTTAATTTTCTTGTTTATATTTTCTGGTGATGTTTCAGAGTGAAGATTCGTCCTGTTTATAATTGCTATGAATTTGGTTTTTGTAGAGAATATTAATGTTATTATTATTATCAGAGTGTTTGCTTGGTCAAGTTTGAAAGAAAATGTCTAATGTGGTCGTCAACCAAATAATTTGGAAATCCGTTGTTGACAAGTGTTTGTTAAGAGTTATGAAGTTCTTTAAAGTAAAATGAATGAGAAGATCATTTCTTTTAGGCACTCGTGAGGAAATTTTTAATGACGCTGATTTTATATCTGATAGGATATTGACTAATGAAATTAAGGTGACAAGAATTTTTATTGGTTGTTCTTTTTTATATAGAGAATTAATGAGAGTATTATCACAAGACTCCACGAGAGCGAATTCTTTTTTTTTTTTTCCTTTTTGGCTAAACTCGTATGCGAAGCTGAATTTTTTTCGAATTCAGATTTAAGGTTTTTTTTGTTTTTTCCTGAGCAAAAATTAAGTATCATCTACGTAAAAGACCTATATTGTGGGTTTGGTAACTTTTTTAAAATGTGTTTTCTACGTAGGACAAGTAAAAGTTAGAAAAGCATGGACAAATAGGGTTTTCTATACTTATTCATTAGTTTGTGTAAATGTGGCCTTCATGATTGTAAACTGGAGCCTGGCTGGTGCGTGCAAGTGTTCGGTACATAACCCATGCACACTATTCGATATCATGCATAACAACACATACATTCTGTTACACGTAAAATAACATTCATCCTTGAAAACGGCTAAAGTATAGCCGAAAGCGGTCAGATAAATAAAATATTTATACAATGTTTATATAATTTATATCCTCAAAAGAAAAAAAACATAAGATCACATGAAAAATTACGTAAAAAACTTAACCATCACACGTTTTTCTCATATATATATTTTTCCGTCATATATATATTTTTTCTATCATATATATATATATATAAACTAATTTATAAATGGAACTTTGTGTGTGTGTGTATGTGTGTCTGTGTCTGTGTGCGTGTGCCTGTTACCTGCAGACTCCGAAACGGCTGAACCGATTTTCTTGAAAATTTACACAGTTGTACTATAAGCGTCTGCGAGTGTTCTTAGCTAGGTTTTGTGTCGAGGTACCCCCGATGAATATCGAAAATCGATAATAGAAAAAATCGGGTTATAGAAGGAGTGGTCCGATTTTAATCAAATTTGATACACTCATAGACAAAGACATAAGAAATGATATTCAGAAGTTTCAAAGTTGCAGTTTTTACAATAGTGCAGAAAATCGATAATATATATATATATATATATATATATATATATATATATATATATATATATATATAAAAGGCAAGATGTTTGTGTGTGTGTCTGTTTATCTGCCTGTATGTCTATATTTTTTCAAGTCTTTTATTTTAGTTTTTGCTTCGGGTTTGGCTCTAAGTAGGTATAATTGTAGTTCTTAGTCTCAGCCATGACACCATTTGCTCAGAGGACTGATTTAGCCTTCAAAATTCAGTTTACGACGAAAAAAACTTATTTGATATCGATACCAGGAAATGAAAATTTGACTTACATCCATTCATTTTTCTTTCAGTCTACGGTTTCGCTTTAACTGGAAACAACTATTGCTTTTTAGTCTTTCGTGCCAACGTCAAAAGAGTTTGAGCTCCAGGACCATGGATTAGTTTTAAAGCTTTCTTTACACCCGAGCAATGCCAGGCTATACTGCTAGTATATATATATATTTATCTTTTTCTTACTAAGAGTTATTATTTTAACTATATTTATAATATATTACTAGTGGTTATACTGTAATTTATATTAGGAAGTATGATTTATTTTTTACCAAAAATATATCCCATAGTAGGTATAATTTAATTTAATATTAAATCCCATATCGTGTTTCTAAGAATGAATATAATTGTAATAGACGTCGCTTTCGATGTAAAACGTTTATTTTGTATTTTAAATTATTTCCTATGTATACTACGCGCCCTCATTCTTTTTATTTACTTTTTTCTCTCTTTTTTAGTTTTTGTACGTTTTTTTACGTTTATCTTTCTAACTTTTCCTTTTTTCTATATTTAACGATAATTTTTATTTTTATTAATTTTGATTATTTCAACTGAATTTTTAAAATAATAAGAATTTTTAAAATAATATTAATAGTAGTTATTTTTTCAATTTGTTTTAAAATTATGATGTACAATTGATTCTTTTACCATAAATATAACCCATTATATTTGAAACTAAATTTCAATGTTAAATTTTCCACGTCATGTTTTTCTAAGAAAGCAGACGAGTCGCTATATAGACGCTATGTGGATACTTGAAGTTAAAATTTATTTCTCTGTATACTGTTCGTTTTCTTTTTTTATTTTCTTTTTTTCTTCTTTCTTTCTTTCATTCTTTCTTTCTTTTTTTTTTTCCATCTATCAATCGTCTACTTTTTCTTTTTTCTTGATTCTTTCTTTTTTTCTATCATGGGGGTTCTTTTTAAATGAGCAAGAAATTTTTTGTAAGTTACCGTCACAAATTTCTATTCTAAATATGTACATATGAGCGTCTGGGAATTTTTTAAAAAATTTTTGAGGGGGATATTTCGAAGATCAACTGGTGTGCCACTTGGGTCTGACGAGCCGCAATGACATCATTGTGTGGTGAAATATGTATTGCCCATTGAAATTGTAGCATATCAAAAAAATTTATATATATATATATATATATATATATATATATATATATATATATATATATATTGAGCTGGCAACTAATGTCCCGCCGTTTTTTTAAACGAAATTTTTTAAAAGGTTTAATAAAAATAATAACTAATTCATCAAAAATGTATTCGCAAATGTTGTTTATGACTTCTTTCCAACGTTCAACAAGATTTTCAATACCCGATTTCGAGTCGAAAAATTGTTCCAACTAGGTTCCATATTAATGATCCGAAAATAGGCAAAAATTAAATAAAATTAACTAAAAACAAACAAAATAGATTCCAAAATAATACAAAAATAGATTTCTCGAGAAAAAACAGATTTTAAAATTAAAAAACGGCGGGAACTTAGTTGCCAACCTATATATATATATATATATATATATATATATATATATTAGGTTGGCAACTAAGTTCCCGCCGTTTCTGAAGGATTCTACATGCATGTAGAATCCTTCTTTGAATAAAGACGGGAGCTGAAGAGGGCTCGCCTGAAATAGGCCTATAGTTCCGAATTACCATGAAATAACGCGTCTGTCTTAATTTTTCTTATATTTGCTCTATATGTATTTATATGCATATATGTTTAGAGAGTTAGCCTGCCATTATATGTAAAGGATACTCCTTTGGATTCTTCTTCGTCACGGTTGCCTTGATAATGTCTATCATAGAACAAAACGCATCGGCTAATATATATTTCGTTTTTAGTCACACTGATCCTTTACAAATATACTCTATTTAAAAAGTTTACAGGCCTACACACACACACACACACACACACACATATATATATGTATATGTGTGTGTGTATACATATATATACGTGTATATATATATATATATATATATATATATATAGAGAGAGAGAGAGAGAGAGAGAGAGAATTAAATTTTGCTTCTGAAGATAAGAAAATAGAAAGCAAAATAGGCAAACAAATTTTCCACCATCCAGTTTTTTTTTTCTTTATTTAAATTATTCATAAGCCAATGGCCACGCACGACGTTTATGACGTCTGGGTGGAGGTCGGGCGTGTAGCCACATGAGATATTATTGCAATCTGAATAAAAACTGGGAAATTTGATCTCTTTGGGAGAAGAATCGCTGGCGCCCGTTCAGAATCATTTTCTTCCTCTCTTTCTTTCTCTTGGTCTCTCTCTGTGGGAGGGTCAAAATGTTCAAACAGCGTTTAATTTTAACTCCAGGATATAAAACAATGAAACTGATAATAGATAGTAACTTGATCTATCCGAAACTCACAATAAAGTCGTCCTTTTTGAAAGTAATGTACGCATGTTGCACGTTTTGTGACACGTTCTCAACGTTGCTACACTGGTGCTAAATGTCTAACCATCAGAATCAATTTCAATTTTACGCCGTCGAGAAAGGAAATGGTGATTTGTTGTGGCAACGATTTCAACCACGTGCCGGATGCACCAACCTCTTAAAAATAAATAAATAAATAGAAAAACTAAAAGAGATTTGATTTCATACATTTGTCGATTGCCTTTTTGCCTACTTCATTTGTAGTTCGATTCTTTATAAGATAATATAAACACACATATATTTGAAGTCATCAACGGATTTCTATAATCCGATAATATTTCCTATCGCTATAGAATAAACGTTGTATTTAGTTGGTGCACGTGTTTGAATAAAAATTTCTTCTTTTTTTTTTTTTTTCAAATAGTGAGATCAATGTCTCCCGAGCGAGATCGAAGGTTTTACGAAAGCAAAAAGAATTAAACTTTTTTGCACTCTCTTTTTAACCTAATAAATTGCTTTCAATTCAAGCCACGAGAAGCCATCACACAAGAACCGGTAAAAGTTGCCCTATTATCTAGGTGCCTCCACTCATTTTCGATACCAAAATTTAAATTGAATTTTAAAAAAAAGTTTTTCTTGAAGTTTTAATTTTAGCTCTAATTGAAAGCCAAGTGATTAAATTTAATAATTCCAATAAGCAAAATACTCTGGTGTATTTCAAACCGAAATTATATAGGTTGAAATATAAAAATGTTTTGATTTTTAAAACATTTCAATTTTTCGGCCATTATTTATTATCAACACATCCAACAGTATCCAATTCTAAATTTTAAAGAATCTTGCAAAAATAAAATATACCTTGCTGAAACATTATTCTATTAAAATTAGCAAATTTAAACTCACCTTAATTTGATTTGAAAAAAGTATTACTTGCTTACTGTCTGAAATGTACGATAAACGCGTTACTTAATCACGGTAGATCTCTTACCAGGGTCATCTGAGGTGACGAATAATTTAATGACAAACAGAAGCCGTCAAAAACTCTAAGTATGGCGCGAAACATGACATAATTGTATGTAATCGTAATCGTACGTTTCGATTTTTGGTTTTAACTACATAGTAAAATTAAAAATTTAGCATAATGTTTTCAGCAATCATATGTATAATATTTTATAGAATTTTAGTTAGTTTAGCTTTATAGCCAGGCGTTCTAAATATATAAAAGGTAAAATAATATAAAAGCTGCTTAGAA
>JBBBDQ010002261.1:27500-70000 GCA_037127315.1 Ascarosepion bandense | reverse complement strand
CACACACACACACACACACACACATTTACATATATAATGCAGGAGAGGAAAAGTAGTTTGAGGAAATATAATCGTTTGTAGCGAAAATGAGACTGATATTTGGACGCTAGGGTAAAGTGTCTCGATATGAATTCAATGCACTTATTTTGCTCAAATTTCAACGAATACTGATAAGAGAAAGACCTTATCAAAAACAAAATTTTTCAGGTCAGGAATGTCAAGTGGTGAAGTTACACAAAGGAAAAGAACTGCTTATTCATACGTGTGTGTGGGATGGACAAAAGAAATTAAAGTTGATAAGTTTGATAGGCGGCACCCACTGTACATCGACGGTTAACAAGCTCGTCACGTAGACTATTTGCTAATATGGTGAGTCTATTCCCACTGGTTTCCCCACTATTATGGATGAAGAGGTAAATATTGATAAATATTCAATATTTTAAAGCAGAGCTTTCCAAACTGTATGAACATATTTTTTATATATTAAATTAATTAAAGTTTTTGTTAGATAATTCAAATATATATATATATATATATATATATATATATATATATATATATATATATATATATGCCCTAAGCAAGGCATTTTACTGTCACTGTTTTGCAGGGGGTACATAGGAGGAAAGTTATGAGAAAGAGTGACAGATTATAGGGAGTGTCAGGAAGTGGGTAAGAGAAGGATGAGAATATTGATGAGAGTATAGTGGACGGAGAAAGGAGCATGAGAGAGAAGATGCAGGTTAGTGAGATAGATGACTATTGACTTTACATTTAATTTCTTGGAGAATCTATCTATCTATCTATCTATCTATCTATCTATCTATCTATCTATCTATCTATCTATCTATCTATCTTTTTTTAGAATCATATCGCCCAAAACAAGGGATTTTACTGTCATTGTTTTGCAGGAGATTACGTGGGAGGAAAAAATTGACAAAGAGTGGTAGGTTATAGTGGGTGTCAGGATGTGGGTAAGAAAAGGATGAGAATACTGATGAGAGTGGAGTGGACGGAGAAAGGAGCATGAGAGAGAGGATGCAAGTTAGTGAGATAGGAGATGACTTTATATTTAAATTCTTGGATATATAATTCAAAATAAAAATAAATATATTCATTAGAAACAAAGAAAAGCCTCCTAAACTACTATGTAATATCTGTTCTCCTGTGAGTCATTGAAAACGGGACAATTTTCTTAAGGAATGAAGAAGAACTCAAGTGAAAGAGACGTAGTTCTACAGACGAATGCTGAGAATACCATGGATAGGATATAGGAGCAATGAGGAAGTTTTAAGAAAAATGGCAACTAGAAAGGCACTTATTATTAAGAGACAACTGAAAATTCTGTGACACGTTTTGAGGAAGGAAGGTTCAGAAAACTTAACACTCATCGGACTTATTGAGGGAGACAAGGATAGAGGGAAACAGGGAGAATCTTGCATAATGAGTTTGTATAAATGCATCAGGGGAGCAAGGAACAAGAAGTTGTGGAGAGTCATAATTATTCACTTCCTGAAGTTGATAATGATGATTCAAATATTTTTTAAATAATTAATGAAAGAACAAATAATTAATTCCGATAAATTTCCGCGATGCACAAGACGGTAATTGACAAGTTTATATTAATTGTACCCTTTTATTAGTCAATTAGCAAAATATGTCTTTTGGTTGCTGTTTAATGAGCTTATTACTGTATACGATACTCAGTGAGGATACAAATTCATTATTCAGTAAGAATGGTCCACTAGAATAGCCTTACTAGTTAGTAGCCAACGCCAAAGACGCTCTAACAATTTTGCTGCATCGAAAGAGTCTTTGAAATTGGATAGAAATTACAAAGATTACTTTGTCGAATGAAAACCTTCGAAATGTTCAGGAAATGTTAAGAAAAATTAAAATAAGTTTTCAGTTACTTAAAACGAAGCAGCCAACCTTTATAGAGCTTCCTGCATTTATATCCCAGCCACTATCGAGATAAAGCATGTTGAAAGAATATGTAGCGCCAATCCCTAAATGATTATTCCTACCATTTTACAAGACTATCATTTGCGCGAATTCACAAACTCAACATGAGCTGAGTTAAATTCTTTTTTAACGTCTCTACTTTACCTTTTAAATTTCAGCATAAATTTAATCCTTTATAAAACTGCGTTGCCTCAAAACCCAGATGAGGAGTGTCCGTGTACAATAAGAAGGTAAAACCTAACAGTTATTTTAGATTTTAAACACTACCAAACACCCCATTATTTTTATCTATTTTTTTAAATCTATTTTCTCTGACAATGTACAGGGCCGTGCATAGGGCCCCCGCAAGTTCCATAGGGGCCACAATTATTATCATACTTGTATGTTGAAATCGACATCTATGAATCCGTTTCTCTCTCTCTCTCTCTCTCTCTCTCTCTATATATATATATATATATATATATATATATATATATATATATAATCTTTGATAGAAGCCGTCCGGCCCCGAAGAGGCCGCAAATCATTTGTAATTAAAAAAAAAAAAAGATCTTGAGAGAGAAATAAATTATAGATATTTGTTTCCACATACATAAAAAGTAGCTAAAAGTTTTGAACTCGTTCGTAATGTGTAGCTTCAAAACCCCAGTTCCGCGATTTCTTCTGTTTTTTCGTGATCACGGAATATCTGCGTTCCGAGAGTATGCTATTTTGTTTAAAGTACCATTTATTGTGGGTTCAGTATGTTCGGGGGAGGGGGCGCAAGTTGTATTATGCAGGTAGAGGGGCCGCAGGGCGCATTCTGCTTGGGGTGTTGCTAAGCATGGCACTGACGATGTGCATTCAGTAAGATCATTAACTGCAGGTGAGTATTTAATGCTGGAGAATCCATATGTTTCAAAAGAATTCTTATTCTAACAAGTTCTCAGCTAAAAGTAAAAGTTATTCGTTTTTGAGGTTTACGCAGCCACGATCGATAACTGATGCTTTAAAGTCATTTCTTAACTGAACTTGCATTTGTCAAATAATCAGTCAGTTAAGTGCCGTACGTGATACACGCCTTGGGCAATCATATCTCGGAAGAGACATGACTGACTGAGCAGAAGATTATTCCCTGTTCTCGTTCAGCTGTTCATATCTAAGGATATCTTTTCTTGCTTTATTTAGTACGACTCAGATATTGCTAGCCTAGTTTCCACTGAGACTACCCAGCTTAAGAATTGAACTCACAATTAAACTATGTGATTAAACTCATGAACCAAAGCTATTAACGCGAGTTTGTTGTCTCGTACATGATATAAAGAGTTCAGCTTGAAATTCTGAATTTCCTGAGGGATACCCACATAGACAAGCATCTAGAAAAAGGCCGAAGGGCACAATGACTGAAACGTTGTTATAACAGCAACAAGTTAAGGACAGTCAGTCAGTTAAGTGCCATAAGCAATACACGCTTGGGTGATCATGTCTCGCAAGAGACATGACTGACTTGGCAGAAAATTACACTGCAGTAGGTTGCCATTACTTTCTACGGTAGACTGGTTGCCAGCAAAGCTATAAAACCTAATCTGTCCTATTATTTAACCTATAACTGGAAGGAAAAGACGGATTAATACCTTTCTCAAGGGTATTTGTGCGTAAGCGAATGCAAAGAATTCAAGTGGAATTCGAACTGGGCTCTCCGGTTTCTCGTTCCGAGCCGATATCCTCTGCACCACAACAAACCTAGTGTAAATAATTATAACTCTCATGACAAAAATTCAGGCAGAAATTAGTTGAAAATTTATCTTCGTTCAGTTGCGAGTAAGATTTTGTTGAAAGTCGACATTTTTGTCCACAAATGAATCCCTTTAAAATGGAGGATGAAGTGTCGTACTTTCGGCATATTAAACTCGTTTAATAGAGTAACCGTCGAAATACGGCGAAATCATTCGGAAGGTTTATGTGGATCGTGTTCCAACTCTTCTGACGGTCAAAAAGTAGTTTACTTGCGTTGTGGAGCAATGGATATCGGAGAGCAATAGATACTGGAGACCTGAGTTTTCCCTCGAGCTATGGGTTGAATAGCAGGAGAGATTGGGGTCTTGGCTGGCAACCAAAGTCTACCAAAGTCTACCAAAGAAAGAAATCGCAACCCACTTCGGGAAAATCTTCTGCCTAGTCAGTCATGGATCGAAAGAGGTATAATCGCACACGCGTGTATCACGTGATGGCAATTAACTGACTGACAGATTTTGACCTAAACGATCAGCCGCAGTGATCTTCCAACTTCGATGAAGATACTCTGCTTGTCATCGTGAAGAATAAACTGAAATTTTTGGCAGAAATGATTGGTAAGAGCTTGAAAATCAATATCTCAACTGCCTTTCGCTATTTGTAAAGATAAAGATTCAGGAAAAACACCTTGCAAAACAGAGCTTGCAGAAGCTTACAAAATTGAAATTAGAAACCTTTCAGCACGCACCGTATTCTCTTCACTTTGCTTCTTCGGATTTTCATTTGGTCAAGTCTCTATAGAACAATTTAAATGTCTACTAATGTGACACTAAACAGTCAAAACTACCAAACTTCTTCCAACAAAACACGAACTTCTAGGACGATCGGAGACAATTTTTTTGTTAAAAATCTTCAAAAAATAAAATATACTTTTCTGAAACTTTATTTGAATACTATTAGCTGCTTTAAAGTATAAAATCTAATTTGAAACAAATCTATATATATAAAAGGCAATCTGTGAGTCTGTGTGTGACTCTAATCTATGCACGCCTACATTTTTTAAGCTACGCCATTCAAACTTTCAAGGGACACATATCTACATGGAAGCCAGGTCGATTCATACTTTTTGAGTTTAAGTTCAGCAATTTTCCCTTTCGCACTTTTTGGCCAATGGAGCCGATTGTTTACATTTGCTCCGTAAAACATCTAAGATCTAAGATGGTTGCTAGATTACGTTACAGAAATCAAATCACACGTGTCAAACGCGGCTAAAAAATAAAAAAAAAAATGAGCCTTTATATTTAATTTTCATTCCGAGGTTTTAAAAATTCATTTGGTCAACAAAAAATGTAAATATTTTCCCCCGTAATTTTGAAATAAAAGACATATTTAAAAAGTGTTTTTTTTTTCAAACAAAAACAAAATATGTAAAAAAGTGCCAATGACTAATTTAATTGCTTAAGTCTTTTTTTTTTTAGATTTAATATTTCACACTTCAGAAAATAAAATTAAAAAAAGAAATAAAGCTTTTTTTCGCTAAATATTTCATGCAGGAAATCAACTGTTTGTAATTCGTATGGCATTAATGTAACTTTTTCCTCTAAAATTAAATGTCTACATTTTTAAATATTCTTCGAAAATTTCTGAAATTCATTTAGTCAATAAAAATGCAAATATTTTCCCCTTAATTTTGAAACAAAAACAAACGCAATGTTGTTTACAATGTCGCACAAAACTTCAACTCGCGTTTACGCAAAACAAAAGAAAATAGATTTTTTTAATGGAATTTTTGACTAATTTTTAAACAACAATTTTTTATATAATTATTTTTCTATATAACTGAGTTTTAAAGTGGGGCAGCGACTACAAGTGTTCGAAAATCGAAACACGCTGCATTAATCATCTAATTAAAAAATGTTCTGAGTTGCACGGGCAACGCCGGATTATGATGCTAGTATTTACTATAAGTTTAGAATATCGCATAAATACATTTTTTAAACATGGTGGTAGGGATTTATTTAAGGTTGACAGATTGATGACAGATGGATGTTTATCTAATGAATGGTTATATCTGTGAAACATAACTGATGAATATAACGTCAGCGCCTTTTTTATATAATTCTTAAGTAAAAGTAATCGTAAAAGTTGGCAAAATTATTTTCCGTAATGTAATGTTTTATTGAATGTTAGCTTCTTTGGCCTTATCATCAAACGTGGTCAGAGTAGTGCAGAAATTTAAAACACTTGAAACTTTAAATTATTTTATTTAAAATTTTTAAAGAGTGTAAACAAGTCGTGTAAAATTCATTATTTATCGAAAAAAATTCTCAAGACAATAGTCTCCATAATATATCTAATTCAAAAAAGCAATTAAAGACATTAGATAATGTCTTTGTTTTATTCGATTTTTTATTTTACAACTTAGATCAAATTTTTGCTAACTGATGGGCCAGTTTTATAAAATACATTGATAATTTAAGTTTTCTAAGGAGTTCTGTTTTAATTAATATCGATATTAAGTGGTCAACATTTAATTTCTCGAAATTTCATAAAATTTAATAAGCGTGTGTGTATGGAGTGCATAAACTGTAAATACATATTTTTGTCAAGATTTTCGAAAAACATTTTTTTAAGTCATTTAATTTATTTGTAAATATATTCTAAATGTTTCATTAAAATCCAACAATTATTTGATTTTTGCAAGAAGTTCTAAAAAGAAAAAAAAAAAGAAAAAAATAAATAAACGTTAAAATTACTTATACCAATTCATGTTCCCCACCCCAATCCTTCAGATGCAAGAAAAACAAGATTTTTTACCAAAATATTGAACGTTCTCAAAGAGGATGAAAAATATAATTAAATAATTTTTCTTAATAATAACATAAAGATTTTGACTATAAAACTCTGTTTATATCAAGTTTAGTGCATTTTTCATCATGGTAGGGTCTATTTTTAGCGAATTCGTGGAGAGACTTTGTGTGTGATTTTAGTCATATTTTTACATCCAAACATCTTAAGTTCGTTTCGTATATAATTAAATAATGGGTAGAGAGTTGTTCACACACACACACACGCACGCCCACACATTTATGTAGGCTTGTAACAAACCTATATAGAAGTGTGTATGACAGACATATATGAACGATACATATTATCCTCTCTGTGTGTGAGTGAGTGCGTGCGTTCGTGTGTGAACGCGCACGTGTGTAAGCAAACGTGTGCCCAAAAGACAGTTTGCACCATCTTAGTTTATTATGAAACACCTCCCGTTGTGTAACTCGATTTATTAAAATTTCAGGGTTTCACAAACAAGACTGTTGACCCCATTGGCCACAGTAAAAAGAAACAGGGGAAAAGGTGGGTAGTAATAAATCCCTTTAAATAATTCTCCTAACTCCAACAGGGCTAGCTTGTTTTTTTTATTAGGCGTTTCCCTAATAAAGTCTGTCACTTTTTCTTTGATGAACAAACGCATGCAGACATTTACGGAGCCAGACAATGAGATTGTACGAGATTGCATTGACGAAAGAAAAACAAAAGCAAGAAAAATACACATATATACACACAAAGGCACACATACACAAACACACACACACACACACACACACACACACACACACACACACACACACACATATATATATATTCAAACTTTTTCATTTAATAATATAATATATTGTCTTATTTTTACACTGATTCTTTTCAGTTTTCTAATCAGTTTCTTGATGTAAAGATGAAATTCAACAAAAGGTGCCGTAATTTATTTTTGTCTTTGTAATTGACATCTTGTGGATGTGCGTTGTGGTGCAGTGGTTATCGGCTCCGAACGAGAAATCGGGAAGCCGAGTTCGAATTTCAATTGAATTCCTCGCATTCCACTTACGCGCAAATACCCTCGGGAAAAGTATTAATCCGTTTCTTCCCTCCATTTATGGGTTAAATAACAGGGCAGATTGGGTTCTATAGCCTTAGCAATCAGTCTACCACAGAAAGTAATGGCAACATATTGCGAGACAATCATCTGTTCAGTCATGTCCCTTTCGAGACATGATCGCCTAAATGTGTATCGCGTATAGCACTTAAGTGACTGACTGAATTTACATCTGAATATGATCTTTAAAAACGTCGAAAGTACTTGGATTAAAAAAAACTACGGCGTCTTCCTTGATAAATATCATTTTAACATCAAGAAATCGATTAGACGAGTGGAAAGAATCAATGTATAAATAAGAAAACAAGGATCTGTATGAAAATAGGTAAACACAATATGTTTATATTATTCAATGAAACACACACACATAAATCTATATATATAAATCAGTTAATATTTTTTTTATTCTGACAATTATTTCTTATAATTATAAAGTTTATATTTCGTAGGAATACATGTTTGATTACATATCACTGTTTCTTTTTAAGCAGTGAAATTAATGTCTACCGGCCTAGAGATGGAGAAGTGGGACAAAAGAAAGGGTACCTCACATGAATAATTGAGTGTTTTTTAACTCAATAAAATCTATGTTTGCCTTATCGTTAGGCCACGGAAACCTATCACACTAGGAAGCTATTACACAATTACCCTATTTAGGAAATTCATGCATGTTGTTGTGTTCTTTCGAAGTTTATATTTGATAAATTTTATTTTCGTACCTGAAAAGTAAGTAAAGAAATTTTGAATCAGTTAATGAATTTTTTTCTATTTTTTAATCAAACATTATTTTCTTTTTTTTCTAAGGGCCAAAAAACAAAACAAAACAAAACAAAAAACGCAATACTTAAGGTTTAAAATGAATATTTGAAAATGAAAAATCTTTCTCGAAGCGTAATTATAATTTCATGTTAATAAATTATATTAATATTTCCAATAAGCAAAATACTTTGCTGTATTTCAAAACTAATTTAAATTTACTTGAAAGTGTTCTTTTTTAGCACTCTGTCAGTACAATATCTAAATCCGCTGCTAGGAAAGTTGGGTAACTGAGTCGGGCCATGAAGTTTTTCCAGCCTGAGTCCATTTTGCACAAATACAAATCAACCATCCTCCCATGCACTGACTATTGTTGTCATATCAGGTCGGGCGCCCCTGTCATTCATCTAAGGGTTTCGATAGGCTCCAAAGGAGAATCTGTAACGTGATCTGTCTCGACATTGCAGCTCTACTCCATGCATTTTCTCTCCGGTGTGATGTGGCCTCCCTCTGTCTATTCTACAAATATTTTCATGGCTTCTGCTCCGATGAGCTTAGCTCACTAATGCTCTGTCCAAAAGAATTTACTCGAGCAACCAAACTGGTAACAAGGTTCCACCCTTTTACAGTTAAATCAACCAAATGCAGCTGCCACTTCTACTCCACCAGCTTCTTTTATCGCACTTCTTGCCTGTGGAATTCCCTTCCGTATACTCACTTCCTTGACGGCTACAATCTCCAAGAATTTAAATGCAACCTCAGTTCCCATCTCCCGTCCTCTTGACTCCAGTTCTATCGTCCTTTCCCCATCAATCCGTGTATCTTGTTCTTTTCCTTTCTCACTTTACTTTCACAACTGTCTTCACACCGGTATTCCCATCTTTCTCTTGCCCTTTCTCTGACACCCACTCTAACTGGTTCGTATTTCTCTTCGCTCTCCTCCTGCTTACACTTTCACTCTTTTCTTATGTAGCCCCCCCTGTGCACTAGTGGCAGTACCACCTTGCTTGGTGTGAAACGAGTAGACAAAAAGTAGAGTATAATTCTCTTTAAACTATACTTTGCTGAAACTTTATTTGATGAATATTTGCTGATTTAAAGTTTAATTAATCTGATTTGAAACAAATATTGCTTTTAGTTTGAAATATCGCAGAATTGCATTTTTTTTTACTACGGGAATACGTGTTTATGTAAAGTGGTGAAAACTTTATTGACGGCTAAACAGTTTTATAAACAACCGGAAAAAAGACGAATTTTTCAGGAATATAACGTGAACGCCTTTTTTATATAATTTTTAACTACCAAGTAATCTTAAAAATTTGGAAGATCATCTCCGCAATCTAATGTTTTATTGAATTTTAGGTACTTTGGCTTTAAATTAACTATTTGTGTCGCTCTTAGTTTCTGATATGTCGTGTATGAACTTCCGTATTTAAAAATCGGCATAAAAAAATCAAAATTCCTTATAACTACAGTGGTCGTAGAATTGTAGCAAGCTTTTTCATTTATGATTAGTAAATGTAGTTATTTCTTAATATCAACATCAACTAACAAGTAAAAATTAATACAAAATTTTAAAAAATTTAAAACCTTATAAATTGTTCTAATCAAAATTAAAAAAAAATAAAAATAATTCTTGTAAAAATTCATTACTCATCGAATTATTTTTATTGAAATAACAGTGACTATAAAATATGTTATTCATAAAAGCAATTAAAAGCTCTTCTAACTAAACAATGTCTTAGCTTTATGACATATTTTCATTTTACAATTGAGAGCAAATTTTTGGTAACAGGGGGTCTTGTTTTAACAAAAAAAGTTAAAAAATTGATGCTTTAAATTCTCCAAGGAATTCTGTTTATAACTAATATAATCAATTAACCGTACAAAAATTAATTTTTCGAAATTTCATGAAATTAAAAAGTGGAGTGTAACAGAAGTAAAAAAAAAATGCTTGTTCCAAGTTTTTCTTAAAAGAAACATTTCGAAAATAGTTTCAGTTTGAGTAGGCATATAGTGGGTTGCTTATCTATTCTTTTTCCGTTATAGTGGGAGTCCGTTCTAGTGAAGGGTAGTTGTATACTGTTGCAGGTTAAACGGAATTTGGCCTTGTGGTAGATAGCCCCACTATAAGTCATAAAATGATTATAAAATCAAGAAAAGCAATTTGAGTTGAAAAATAACATTTTTATATATACACATATCAATTAATGTTTGTACAATTAAAATAATACTTGAATATAGGTCCAACGGAGGTTAGAATGTTCTTGGCAAATAATATGCCGAAAGAGAATCCATGCTTAGGAATGAGGGGAGCCTGTAAATGAGGAATGTCTTTGATGTAGTCGCTCCTTAGGTCAGTAAGTAGTTTTGAAACAGGGAAGAAGGTAAGGAGAGGTGAAGGGAGGCGAACGTAGTAGCCGCTTGACTTGGTCAAGGGAGATACTAATCACGCTTGTCTGTCTCCGTCGGTCTGTCTGCTGGGTGCTTTCTGACTCGCCTTTTTATTTCGACTTTTTGGATCACAGCTGCTCGTTTGGGATTTCACACTTGTATTTGATTCTGGGCTTCCCATTGGCTGATAAATAAAATTCGCGTAGGCTCGCGAAATGGAAATTTAATATTTGATTAATTTTTATTTTTCAACCGGAACATCTGCGCGAATCCGGATGCGCAATGACGACTTTTGGTCATTTGCCTTTTTGTCGTGAGAGAGCAAATATCCGGTCCATCGCTTTTTCTCGGTATCACCACAGGCATATTTGTTTTCTTTTAAATAGGGAAATTAATGTCTACAAGCCTAGATATCAAAAGTTTTACTTTTTGATCTGTAGCCCTGCACATATCAATTTCAATGATTAAAAGAAAACAAATATATATACTTAAACACGTTTACCAGGTATATATAATCTCTCTCTCTCTCTCTCTCTCTCTCTCTCTCTTTATACATATGGCAACCGATGTCCAAAACGACCTTCAATCTGTTGTTAACTGGAGCAAAAGATGATTTGTTAATTTTAACGCCTCGAAAACTAAGCAGCTCTTCATTAATCATTGGAGAGATCCTTCTGTACCTTCCATGAATATGGAGGATGATAACCACCAGGAAAGTGATTCGTTGGCTCTTCTTGGCGTAACGTCTTCGGCTGACATAAGTGGAAACTATATTGAATTGCTAGGTCAACTGCTAACAACGTTGCTTTACTCTTTCAAAAGTTCGAGACAATTTTTCACTCCAGAATCTATTATACATATCTGTAATTCTACTATTCGCCCATGCTTAGAATATTGCTGCCACATATGGTCCAGTTCCCATGCTATTTACATAGATTTACCTCGAATTTCTTGATAAAATCCAAAGAGCAATCAGCAATATTATTGGTCCTGATCTGGCGGCTCGGCTTCAGTTACTTTCCGACCACCGTAAGGTTGCCTTTCTGTGGCATTTCTGTAAATACTCTCATGGTAATTGTTCGGGTGAACTATTCGATATTGTATCTAGAGTCTAGACTATTTTAATTTAAGAATAGTGCTCAACTGACGGCGAGATCTCATCAGTTTACAGTTGAATGGCTAGATAGAACCGTAAGTTATATGCTAACAGTTCCTTTTCTCATACATCTTGCTCATTGACTGCTGGCATTAATAAAATAATGCTCGATATAATATTTTTTATATAGTTGTTTCCGTCTATTTTAATCTATTTTTTGAAATATCATTAATCTCCGTTTACTTAAATATAAAATAAAACAGTTAATACCGGTCTATTTAAATAGAAAACAAAACCATTAATCTCCGTCTATTTAAATATAAAATAAAACCATTAATCCCAGTTTATTTTTAAGCTAGTAATCCCCGTATAATATATGAACTCCGCCAGCATTACGTTAAACAGATATTAAAAATTCTAACTATGTAACTGTCGGTCTCTACTCAGCACCTGAAGATTGCATTGTGCATGAGACTCTGAGTTGGGCTACTGATGAGAAATAATATATATACAGTACTGGCCATAATTATTAGGCCACTCCAATTTTTAAAAGAAATGATGTATCTCATACTATTTTTAGTATTTATTGCCAAGTGGATAATTGTAAATGAAAATAGAATGCTTCTTTTGTTATTCTTACTTTGCAAAATTTTACAAGGCAAGGAATCAAAGATGAACACGTCCGAATCACCCTAAATTTTCTTCGTTCTTTCATTAATAAAACTGCTATATAGGTAATTATTCAATATTTATAAATTCATTTGATGCACATATTATTGTGCGGTATTAACAAAAGAATCATTCTATTTTCATTTACAATTATTGACTTGGCAATAAATACTAAAAAATAATATGAAATACACCATTTCTTTTAAAAAACTGAGGTGGCCTAATAATTATGGTCGGTATATATATATATATATATATTATCATATTTCATCTATTATTTATAAGTTTATTTGTAGTTGTGGTAGCGACTACATAGGAAGGACGTCGCAGCGCTTAGATTGCAGAATTAGACAACATGCCCCATTAAGAAATCTTAAACCGGATGCTCGTACAAGTCAGTTGGTTAACACTTCCGGGACAGCAATTACCGAATACCTTATTAATAGCACAAATTGTGGGGCTGACTTCAGTGTGAACCAGTTCTCTGTTTTATCTAGTTCACATTCTGCGTTTCACTTGCAGGCATTAGAATCATTGTAAATTAGATGTAGGGGGCCGTCTCTCTGTGAACAGAGAGACTGCCTACTTGAACTACACATTATTAGCATCTAGTGCATGCCCCTCCCCATTTTTCCCTTACATTTTTCATTTTCATTTTTAAGTATTTTAAAAAAGATTAAATAAATTTTCCCAGACGGTCCTGATGAAGCTTGGGATTGAAACTCGGTCGTTTTTCGTGTGACTTTTTATTTTTTATTTTCCATCTTTACAAAATGCCTGTAAGTATTTAAATTAAATTTATTTTATACGACTAATAACTTATATATATATATATATATATATATATATATATATATATATATATATATATTCATCCGCAGACAGATCTGTTTCGCTGTATCACACCTCATCAGTACGGTTAGACATCCGATTGCTTTAACCTAGGATTTATAATATATATATATGGAGTGAGAGGGAAAGAGAGGGAGATTAATTCTAAAAGAAGGAAACGTGTCACACAAATATTTTTCCAGTTTGTCATTATCTTAAATTTTTATATATATTCTTCCATATTATACAAATATTTCACTTGAACTCGATGTTTTACGCTATGAAACCAATTGATAATCGCTTCATCGCATGAAACTTGAAGTCACAATGAAAGTTTTGCGCTTCTGATGTTTTTGGATTGGATTCCATCCTTATTGTTGGCCCGTTTTCTTGCTAGAAACTTATTGCTTCCTATTTCTTTATACTTCTTATTTTCTTATTTTCTATACTGACTTGAATATCTGTCGATATTTCTGAAGTGAGGTATTGTAATTATTTATACTATTAAACACATCACTCAATAAATATCAGGTCTAACTTTTAGGCAAAATTCGGTTTTATTCATCAATATAGTCTTGATCTAGGGTGATACACTGATTCCAACGCTTCTCTAACAATTCGATGGCTTTTTATAGAACGATTTGTCTTTAGCCTTAAAAAACGTCACAGTTTCCGATATCACTTCTTCATTAGAGCCAAATCTCTTTCCCTGGAGCGTTCTTTTGAGGTCAGCAAACAGCTAGTAGTCATTGGTGGTCAGATCTGGAGAATAGGGTGGATGCGGAAGCAATTTGAAGTACAATTCATGTAGTTTTGCTATAGTTGCGATCGACTTGTGACACGGTGCGTTGCCTTGATGAAAGATCACTTTTCTTCTTCATTTGTGGCCATGTTTTGATTTCTTCCTTCAAACGCACCAATAATGCTATATATTGATGGTCCTTCCTTTCTCAAGTTAATCGATGAAGAAATTACCTTGAACATCCCAAAATACTTAGGTCAAAAGCTTGTCTGCTGATGTTGGCGTCTTTGATCATTTTGGACGGTTTTCACTTGCTGCTGTCCACTCAGCTAAATGCCGATTTGACTCCAAAGTAAAGTGGTGAATCCATGTTTCATCGATATATTTATGCAAAAACTTCTTGTTGCATTAAAACAGTTGCAAACAACTGTCTGAATCGTCGACGCGTTGTTGTTTTTGATCGACTATGAGCAAACACAAACACTCACTTTGAACACAGCTTTCTCATTGATAAATATTCTGGCAAAATGGTGAATACACTGCCTTCTGATATGTTCAACTCCTCTTCTATCTCACTAAACTTCAATTTACAATTGGCCAAAAAGAGTTTGTGGATTTTTTGGTGTTTTCCGGGGTCAACTGCCGATTTTGGGCGACATGAGCGTTCAGCATCATTTGTGTCTGTACAGCCGCGTTTAAAGTCGGCATACCACCTCTTAACCGTCTTTTCCAACAAAGCAGAGTCCGAATAACACTCATCAAGTAATTGCTTTGCTTGAACAGTATTTTTCCCATCAGAAAGCAATGCTTTATCAAACCACGAAATTCAGATTTTTCCATTGTTTTGAAATTTTGCAACAGTAGCTTCATTAAATAACTATAATTTGTAAACTAATATTCCGATTGGGACCAAGTCTTGTCGCGTACCATTTGAAGATTAGTACTTCATAAAAATTTTATTGATTTTTTATTATTGGCGCCATCTACATGTAAGGCCCGGAACTTATTGCGTGATGTGTTACATTGTCTGGACTGTTGTCCTCATCTTTTTTACCATATTGTTGTACGCACCGACCTTCTTCAGGTGATTGGAATTTCATTCCAATTACTTTATTTCTTTCACTAAGAGAGATTGTTCTAATTCCACAATCCATGCCTCTTCCATATATCTCAGTACTAGTTATCTTCCTTTGACTCAACTCTCGAATTTTTTGTTTACCTTTGCTGTAGGCAGATATTGAACTCACAACTCTTTGGGTCAAGTCGCTGAATTCAACCAACGCTTTTATCCGCTAAGCCGTCAATTGCAATGTTCTTATTCTCTATTTATCTTTTTCTTTGTCGGCTTAAGTCTGATTTCTTTTGTTATTTTGCTATTGTCAATTTATGATTTCTGTAATTCCGGATAGCTAGCTAGCTAGCTAGCTAGCTAGATAGATAGATGTTTATATATATATAATCTTCACTTGAAAATACACCGGGCGTACCGGAAGCATGGAAACAGCTGTTCTTCGCCTTCCTGGCGCGGGAGCAGCTGTATTTACAATAATGACAAACGTAAAAATAGCTATTTTGAAAGTGGAAGCTTATTATTCTTGCTTTTTGTATAAATTATAATATATTTTTGTATATTTCGTTTGGTTAGAAATAATGGTTATCAACTCGGACGTTAGAATCGGCGTGTCGTGTTCAAATCCGGTTAATTATGTGACGTTCAATTATAATTAATACCCTTGCGAAAGGTGTGAATCCATATTTACTCCTCCACACCACAGTGAAGGGTTAAATAAATAGGATAGATTGAGTTCTCCTGCTTTGGGTGACAGCTAGTCAAGTAGAGGAGGCAGCAGGAAACCACCATGCTATTTTTCCATAATGTCTTGATTGGGTCCCAAATAATAAAGAAATTGACTCTGTGAAGAGTGGTGACCGTTTGTCGTACGAAGGGAGATGATATTTCTTCTTTTTTCGAAGTGATTGAATGAAGGAAATTAGCTCAGAAAGGGTACAAAAAGAAAACCTGATTAGGGTGGGAAGTTGTTCAGGGTGGGAAGTGTGAAAAAGAGTGAGATTAAACCATGCAAGCACAAAGCAAAAATCTGTCTTAGACGATAAGAAAATCAAATTTTCTGAGATTTTCAGATCTAAACATATTACCAAAGTCAATCCATGAGCTAGTTCTTGCAAACTGGAAGAACATTTCTCAAGTCATTGATGTCATTGTTTCAGCTGACCAGACAGTAAAACTGAATGACAATGAAAAACTGGAAATCTAATCGAGACTTTTTAAGTGACTTGTAAAATCATGGAGAATGAAAGTGGCGGTTATACGAATCATTTACTGGAATACTTGGCACAACCACAAAAAAAAAGCCATGATAAAAAACTGGAAAGAAAACCCGAAAGATATGAAAAAGAACTGAAGTTGTTTAAAAGACTGCATTTCCCAAATTAGCAATAAGAATGAAGAACGGTTTAAATTATTCAAATGAGTTTCTATTCCTTGATTCCAGGTGAAAATAAAGATACAAAATATGATATTCTAAACGGATTCCATAAAGTTTTAAAGGGAAATTGGAAAAGCAATTATAGTGGTCAAAAAGACACCATATATTGAAAAAGGGAAAAAAATTCAGAGAATATTTGGAACAACTCGGAGGAATATATCCTAATGTATACTAGATCAAAAGAAGAAGAACGACAAGAAGAAAGAATGAATGCTAAACCTGTAGAAGACTGGAAAAATATAACCAAGAATTAATGTGATTCAAGATCTAACAGAACCTCCAAAATGGTAATCCCCAGGTAATGACAAGGTATCCAACTTTTGGCTCTCTCATCTACCTATAAAATCTATAAAACACCTGTGCAAACTTTATTAATGCTAATTAATAACCCCAATGAAATTCTACGATGGAACACTGAAGGTATTGCATATCTCCTACCAAAGACGAGTGAAACAGGTGATCCAAAAAATGATAGGCCAGTAACATGTCTGTCCTACACATATAGACTGATCACACCTGTCCGGACAGACTGTACTTACTTTCGATGAAAACAACATTCTTCCCGTGGAACATAATGGATGTCGAAGAGCTTCAAATGGTTGCAAAAATGAACTAATAATAAATAAAATGATCTTGGATAATTGCAAGAAAAAATGATAGAAATCTCAGAACAGCTAGAATCAGTCAGTTAAGTGCCATACGTGAAACACACATGGGCGATCATGTCTCGAAAGAGACATGACTGACTGGGCAGAAGATTATCCCGCAGTAGGTTGCCATTGCTTTCTGCGGTAGACTGGTTGCCAGCCAAGACTATAGAACCGAATCTGTCCTGTTATTTGAGCCATAAATGGAAGGAAGAGACGGATTAATACCTTTCCCAAAGGTATTTGCGCGTAAGTGAATGCAATGAATTCAACTGGAATTTGAACTCGGCTCCCCGATTTCTCGTTCCGAGCCGATATTCACTGCACCACAACGCACATCCGCTAGAATAGATTACCGTAAAGCCTTTGATAGTGTGCCTCATTTTTGGATCCTTTAGGCTTTGGAAATGCACAAAGTCTCTTTAGTGATAATAAATTTATAGCTTGGAAATGTGGAAAAACCACATTACACTTAAATCACGCCAGAGGTATAGCCAATTGCTTGAATATCCGACGAAGAGACTCCTTGTCTCCTCTTCTATCTGTTTGTCCTAAATCCTTAATCTCCCTTTCGAATGAACTATGCAGTAGTAACAATGGATAGAAAGTAAGCAAGAGCTTATTTATTCATATATTCTACGTGGATGATATCAAACTATTTGCCAAAGACGACAAGGAGTTAAAATATCTCCTCAATACTGTAAAATGTTTCAGCGATGATATCAGTGCGGATTTCAGATGTGATAAGTGTGCAAAACTTTCAAGAAAGGGGAAATCACAGAAACGTACTCAATAAATCTATAACTTGTGACAATGATCAGAGAACTGCAACAAGATGAAGCCTATAAATACTTATGGAATATATAAGGAATATAGCATTACCAAAATTAAAGAGAAAGTAAGAAAATAATACTACAGGTGTGTACATCTGGTTTTAAATATCCAGTTGAATTCACAAAACATAATATCAGCCATAAACACTTCGGGTGACCCTGTGATGCAATACAGTTTCACCATCCTTAATTGGGCCATAACTGGTATTGAGCGAATGGATGTAAAAAAGAGAAAGCTTCTCGCTTTTTGGTCCTACACAGAAAACCGACTTTGTAGCAGCGGATTTCGCTATGGATTCGATATAGTCGTTCCACGAGGTCTGTTGTGAGAGTTAACCCGATGAGGCGCAGTGTTTTTCTCTCAGGGAGACTAGCCTGATCCATGATAATGGGGATTAGGAGTGATGGCCTGTAATGGTTAATAGCAGCTTTGTTTTGGAGGCATTAAAATTCAAGAACCCAGTCCACCACGGATCGGAGGTCCTTTTCAAGCTCAGCAGCCTCGGCAGATTTTTGGTCGAGGCGAGAGTAAAGCGTAGTGTCGTCACTGTATATTCCTACTTGAGATTTTATTACATCGGAGAGTTCGTTAATGAAGATAAGGAAGAGGGTAGGACCTAGAATAGAGTCTTGAGAGACCCACACGTTCGTATGCTTGACACCACATGCATTATCCTAAGGATGGTGTTGATCGTTTGTCTATATTCAGATTAGAAGGAGGCAGAGGATTTGTTCAGCTAGAACCGTCTTACAAAATACCAGGAAACTACAGAAGACTGGATGATGATCTAAGGGAAAGAACAAAAAAGAAATGAGAAACTTATTCAGTAATAAAGGAAGTCATCAAATTCAAAAGGAAATTACAAGTGAGTGACGTAGTACAAATAAATCATACTACACCTACTGCAACGGCAAAGAACCTAACAAAGAAAACAAAAAACAAATGCAATGTACCAAATGCAGAAACGATAGCAAGATTTTTTTCATGGTCAACAGTCTGCCCGTACCAAACCGCACAATCGCCGCACCCATCAGTGCCTGCATAGTGCAGGGTTTAACGGTGAAACCGATGTTTTTTTTTATTATTGCTGTAGAGGAATAATGGGCGGACCTGAAGGAGACTATCACCGCCTTTAAATTTGTTGTTTTTCTTCTTTTTTTATTTTTTTCAGTGCATATCTTATCGATTACACCCTAAACTTTCCGATTAACAAAAACAATTTGGAAAAATTTCAATATTTCAACAATTTTTGGCGGGGCTCAGTTTTTAATACAACATTATAGTAAATTGATCCTCCATTTTGGAACCACACGTCGGTACGCCAGTAAATTGGTTGATTATCAATTTTTTTATACTTTTTTCTGTGCAATCTTATCGATTAAACCCTGAACTTTCCGATTGACCAAAAAATTTGTAAAAATTTCCGCATTTTAACAATTTTAGCTGGTGAGGCTCAGTTTTTCATACAACCTTATAGTAAATCTGTAAAATTGTAGATCCTGTGCAATTAACTTTTTTCCTTGCGCATATTTAACTACTGAATCCTTTGTGAAATTTTTGAATAAGGCCATTTTTGGAGATTTCGAGGATGATGCTATCGTAAGAACTAAAGAAAACTTGAAAAAGATAAAAACAAGAGCAACAACTTGTCCCAAAAAAATCCCAAAAGAGCGACTCCAACGCGAGTAGTTCCAAAATGGAGAATCGATTTACTATAACGTTGTATGAGAAAGTGAGCCCCCCACCAAAATTATTTAAATATTGAAAATTTTCCAAATTTCTTTTTATGATCGAAAAGTTTATCTAAAAATTGGTAAGACTGCGCTGAAAAAAGTAAATAAAAATGAAAAACAACAAATTTAAAGGTGGTGGTAGTCTTCTTCAGGTTCGCCGAGCAATGCTTGCCAAATGGAAATTACGAAGCTCAGTTACTGTAAAATTGTGAACTCGAAATGAAGGTTTTGTGATTAATTTCCAAAAAATATTGACTATCTTGTATCAAGTTACACGGCGTTAGAACTCACTGAATATAAAACTGACCATGATAGACTTTGCCAATATCTGCACTGAAAAATGTGCGACTTTTATGGAAAGGAAACTGCAATAAACTGCAGTAGGATCTGTAACAATTCTTTTTTTTTTTTTACTTTACTATACACACAAACAGAACAATCAAAGCTAACTGCCCGTATATCGGAATCAAAGACCGCAAAAAGAGACTGTTCTTTCTTACTGACATGACAGTTCCTGCAGATAGTATTTATTGTGGGATCTCCCCTTTGTATAAGATCAT
Organism: Ascarosepion bandense; assembly: GCA_037127315.1. Classification (NCBI taxonomy): domain Eukaryota; kingdom Metazoa; phylum Mollusca; class Cephalopoda; order Sepiida; family Sepiidae; genus Ascarosepion; species Ascarosepion bandense. Next base: position 49,622 of record JBBBDQ010002261.1, on the reverse strand, counting down.
AGACTTGACTGAGTATACATATACTCCTGCCATAAAACAGCAGTTGCTGCCATAGAGTAGAGAGTAAAGAGAGTATTCGTAGAGATCCGTACCAGTTATCGGAGAGTACCGGAACTGATACGTAAGTTACCGAGAGATACCGAACTTACCCAGAGACTACCGCATCAGAAATCAGACTAGCTCTGAGCTCCACTCAGCTAGAATAATATACACGGATATACTATTTCCAACGACTTTACTTCAAGACTTGCATATATTTATTTCTTACTAATAGCATTCCTGGATTTACTAACCTGCGTTCATGTTTGTATATTACGTTCAATATAACCTACTTTTCTATCTCCATATCTGTTTTTTTTTTTTTTTTCATTATTTTGTGCGGTTCCTCACCCGGAATCCACAACATTAATGTAAAAAAGAAAAAACTATCAAAATACAAGGATCTTGAAGGGGAAACATAAAAAATGTGGCATATGAAGACATCAATAATTCCAGTTGTAGTTAGAGCCTTCGGGTTGATTAGAAAAGGGCTCGATAGACCAATTGATGGGTTTCCTGGTAGCCCATGCCTTAAAGAAATACAAAAAATTGTACTCACAATTACAGCTTACACATTACGATGAGCTGTGTCGCTGTTAAATGTGTGCGATCTTATGCTTTTGTTTTGTTTTATTTTTACAAAAACGATCAGTGGAAAATATCATGAAGGTATTTCTGACCTTAGGTCTCTCTTCTGGAGCCGGAAGAAAGCGAGTATACAACAGAAACTGAATATTAGGACCTTGAATAAGTTCCTCTCTATTTTCCAACAGGTAGCGTCCCCGGAACTGCGTGAATGATGTTTCAGATGGTAACGCACCTGTAAGGAAGTTTGAAATTCAGTGTCTGTCATTTCGTTTTCCATGTCGGATTTCGTGCCAAAGAAAGTGGATTTGCGAAGAATTTTATTGCACTACTCTATTCAAAAGGAATCTTCAGCTGAACTTCACAGAATTCTTGTTGAGACTTACAGCGACCATGTTCTGTCGGGAATAACATGCAGAGATTAGTTTAGATGCTTCAAAAATAAGGATTTTGATGTTGAAGGTAAAGAACGCTCTGGCGCAACGAAAAAGTTTGTAAACGAAGAAGTAGAGGTTTACTTCATGAAGACTCATGTCAGGTGCAAACTGAATTTGCAGAATCATTAGGAGTTGATTACTCAGCAGTTTCAAAACGTTTGAATCCATTAGAAAAGATTCAAAAGCAAAGAAATTGGGTGCCGTACGAGTTGAAAACGAGAGACGTTGAACGGTTTCTTGTCACATGTGAATAGCAGAAAAGGAAAAGATTTTTCATTGTACTGTCACCAGCAATGAAAAATGGATCTTCTTCTTCTTCTTCTTCTTCTTCTTCTTCTTCTTCTTCTTCTTCTTCTTCTATGTACCCTGTCCCTTCAGGACGAAGGCGATCATGGCCTTCCACGTTTCCCTATCACTGGTGGCTCTGAACACGCCTTCTCCTGTTACACCATGCAATCCTTGTTCCGTCATCCACCTGAGTAGGTTCTTGAATATGTTATCCGTTGCTTTCCCTTGTCTCTCTTTCCCTCTATCTGGCCTGTTAGTATCAGATTCACCAAGCCCTCCTTCCTCATTGCGTGTCCCAGGAACTTCAGTTGTCTCTTCCTGATGCCTAGTAATTCATTTCCGTTTCGTTTCCATTCTTACCAACACCTCATCATTGCTCACATGCTCGGTCCACGATATTCGCAGCATTCTTCTGTAGAACCACATTTCAGCTACTTCAAGTTTTCCCTTCATTTTTGTTAATATTGCCTAGCATTCACTGCCATATTAAAGAACTGACATCACATAGCAATCTAGTACTTTCTTCCTAGTTTCTAGCGAAATTTGTCCTGTTTCTTAATTCCTTACTCAACTTCTGAAATGCTTCCTTCGCCATGCCAATTCGCCTTCGGATCTCCGTGTCGCACTTTCCGTCTTTTGTTATAACGCTTCCCACGTATTTAAATTTTTGTACCTATTTGATTCTGGTATCCCCGATCTGTATTTGGCATTTTGGGCTGCCCTTTTTGGGGGTAAGACCGGCCATGCATCAACATCGGCTACAAAGTATAATATCTATGGTTCAAAGTTTCTGCCCGGCATTTGGTGGGATCAGTTGGGAGTAGTTTATTATGAGCCAAAAACAACCAAAAAACTTCGCGGGAGATCTCAATTACTACTAGTGATGCGTTTGAGCTGAGCCTTTAAGAAAAAATGGTTGCTATGCGAGCAGAGACATGACAAAGTGATTTTGCAAGAATAAAACGCTTGGCTACATGTTACAAAACTGGTGAAAACTTATATAGAAACGCTTAACTCGGACGTCTTACACCACTCACTGTATTCACCAGGCGTTGCCCCGTCCGATTGTCACTTGTTCCTTTTGATGGGAGGTGGCTCGGCTGAGCAGCACATTGATTTTAATGAAAATGCCAAAAAATGTGTCGACTCGTATTTAGCCTGAAAATACGTGTCGATTTTTTTTAGACGTGAAATTCATATGCTGCCTGAAAGATAGGAAAATGTAGTGGATAGCGATGAACAATATGTTCAGTGACATGTTTCTAACTAATTTTTGTAAATAAAACATTACTTCTCATCAAAAATCAGCGAGAACTTATTCAGAGTTCTAATAATAATAATAATAAAAATCAAAGGATTTATTATTATTATTATTATTATTATTTTGTCATTTCTCATCATATTTCGATTTATGCTATGGTCGCACTACCAACCAAGTCTGTGGGAAGACCTGAGGCAGGTTGTGGCAAAACAGAAGCCAGAACCAACTATTGCGGCAAAAAATATGAAAATGAAAGCCAAAGATAAAGCTCTTGAACAGATGAAACAACGTTGGCAAGACAAACTTCTGTATGGCCAATATCCAGAACTTGCCAATAAATCCAATGTTGATAAAGTTAATACTCATCGATGGATACGTGAATCTGGACTAAAGTCTGAGACTGAAGGCTTTATTCTTGCAGCGTAAGACCAAAATCTTTTCACTAGAAACTTTCAGGCAAATATACATAATAATGTGGATACAAAATGCAGGTTTTGTGATAAGAAAAATAGACCATCTAATCTCAGGTTGTTCTGTACTTGCCCCAAATGAATATAAAAATTGTCACGATAGATTTGGGCAATATTTACATTGGACAATGTACAAACGCTATGGAAAATCTGTAAACAAACACTGGTATGAACATCACCCAGCACCGGTTACAGAAATAGAAGATGTCACCATTCTATGGGATTACACCATCTACACAGACAGAAAAATTGAAGCAAACAGGCCGGACATTATAGTTAAAAACCAGAAAGAAAAAACTTGCTTATTAATTGATATGCCTTGTTTAGCGGATTGTAACATAGCAACTAAGAAATTCGAAAAACTGTCAAAATATAAAGACCTGGAAATTGAAATAGAAAAAATGTGGAAATTGAAAACAAGACTCGTGCCAGTGATAGTAGGTGCACTTGGAATGATAAAAAGATGAAAAAAAACAACACATTGAAAAAAACCCTGGAAACCCCAGCTTAAGAGATATACAAAAAATTGTCTTGTTAAGTACAGCCCACATACTTAGGAAAACTGTTTATGTAACGCTAAGAATGATAGAGGAGATAGAAAAACATGAAATGGAGCCATAACAACATACCACGGTCTGCCTTAGGTCTTTCCGCAGACTTGGTAGGTAGTGCGACCATAGCAGAAATCGGATTATAATTAAAAATGACATCATAATAATAATAATAATAATAATAATAATAATAATAATAATAATAATTGTGACAACTTGAATTTACATGATCATTCTCATATATTGACAGAACCCAACACATTTGCATACACATTATCATATATTCACAGGACCCTACACATTTTGAATGACTTTCTCTTCAAATTTTGAAGTTTATTCTGTGAGTTTACTACATTTTAAATTTGCGAGATTATTTTAGGTTCGCAGACTCTCCATTTAATCTAATTACACATTTTAACTGTACATCAATTTCATCGGTGCATTTGCATGACACACGTTAATAAATGTTCAAACTAAGATGCACAATCATAAAAGTAAGAACAATGTCAACTGCGAATGTCAGCTACATATTCAAGAAATTGTATCAACAGTCAGGATCTGTTGACTTGCAGCCTCGCAAGGTTTCAGGTTAAAATCTGGGGCTAATCATAAAAGAAACAACCGCACTCAAAAGACGATAATAATGTCATGTTGCATTCATGGCTTCTGATCTTAATTAATCGGAGTTGTTAGCATAGACTAAGCTGTTCACTGTGCTGCAGTCAATACCCCGGTCAATACCATAGATTTACTTGTAGGTTGCCTGAACTAAAAAAAATTGGACATGTCCCCCAGAAACAGTACATCTCTATTCATTTGAGGGAATGGTGGGTGAGGCGAGACGTCATAGCCGGATGTCAAGAGCGTTGTTTTTTTTTAATTTTAAGTTTGAATAAGACAGCCAAGGCGACCTAGAAGTCACACCATTAGTCTGAGACCGTCTGTATGAAGTAAATTACTCGACTTGAAATAGGTACCTACACTAATTCACGATACCTAAAGCTTAGAAGGATTTTTAAAAAAAGCTTTCTTAAAGGTCTTTCATTTTAGCTTTAATTGAATGCTAAAGGATTAAATTTGCAATTTCCTGCAAGCAAAATACTCTGGTGTTTTTCAAACAGAAATTATATTGATAGTAATCGATTTTGATTTTTTGCCAAAATAACTAATTAGCACCCATTTTTAGTCGTCTTTCATTGCAATGTAATTCCCTTTATTAAAAAATCTTCCAAAAATAAATTATAATTTTCTGAAGCTTTATTTGAGGATTATTAACTGATTTAAAGTATAATTAATCTGAATGTAAACGAATATTATTTACTTTAAGTTAAGTTTAAAATACTAAAGAAATTAATTTTTATATAAACAGTTTTTTTAATTGACAGTAGTTATGTTTATGTTTGACGAGGTGATGACAGATTGATTGTTATTCAAACGAGAATTTATCTGTAAAACATATTTTAAGAAAATGACGCGTGAGTTTTTTATATAATTTTAAAGTGCTCAGTAATCTTATAAATGTTGCAAACTATCGTAATCTAATTCTAGGAATGTTGACTTTAAATTTACAATAATCATTACTCTTGTTTTCTGATAATACTGACCATACTTTCAATAATGAGCACGTTACATAATATTTTATAAACATAAAAAAATAACTTCAAAATTCTTTCAAAAGTTTTGGTATTCGATGACTAGTATTAAATCTTACCATTTATGATAAGTAAATATACTTTTCACTTAATAATTATAATACAAATTAAATTTGCTGAAACTAATACACAATTTTAAAAGATTTAATTAATTTTTGAATTATAATTTTAAAAAATGAAAAAGAAATGAAAACAATTCTTTTAAAAATTCATTTTTTCTTAAGACAACAGCGTCCATAATATATTTTATTTATAAAAGCAATTTATAGCTTTCCTAATTAAATAATAAGATAGTTTTATTGTATTTTTTTACGATCCAGAGCAAATTTTAGGTATGTATTTGGTGGTCTACATAAACAAACTGATGATTTAAATTCTCCAAGGACTCCTACTTATAACTGATATAGGTACCTTCACTCATTTTCGATACCTACTTTTTTATTTTAGGAAAGTTAGCAAATTTAAAGCTACATTAATCTGATTTAAAATAGTGCTTGAAATGTAGTAAAAATCGTTTCTTAATCACGGTGGTACTATTTTTCTGTGGTGCTGATTGATTAGCGACACCTGGACGAAACAAAAAAGATAAGTATGGTTGATCAGATTTGACATAAATTTATGTGAACGTTTCGTTTTTGGTTTTTAACTACATCGTAAAATTAAGAATTTAACATAATATTTTCAGCAATTATCTAAAATTTTATTGAAAAATGTTATTGAGTAAAAACTATATTTACTGATCGAAAATTGAAAAGTTTGAGACCTTTTCATGCTATGTTGTTTTGTTTTGTCCTTTTAGCGTGGTGGTACCTAAACTAATATATATGTGAAGAATCTTGAATTTTAATTTCGTGAAATTTCATAAAATTAAGTCAGTGTGAGAAACAGAAGTAAAAAAAAGTTTTACCAAGAATTTTTTTTTAATTCTAAAAATAATTTCATTTATTTATGAATAAGTCCTGAGAATTTTGTTAGAATCTGAAAATTATTTGATTTTTGCAACAAGACTTTTCAAATCAATGTTTTTACCGGGAAAAAGGTGCTAAAACATTCACAATAACCTTTGACCCACCACTAACACAAAAAAAAAAGAAAAGATTTTTAACCAAAATTTCGAACATGCGAGAAAGGATTTAGAACCTTAATAAAATAATTAAAAATATAATTTGGTCTTTCCTCTTAATGACATAAACATTTTGACGATAAAACTTTGTTTATATTAGGTTTGGGATTGTTTTTTTGTTGTTGTTTTTTTTAGCGAATCAGTGACGGTACCTATTTTAAAGTGTCGCTTAAAACTTATGTGATGAGCCTTCGTGTTAGCAAAATCAGATAAACATCACAAAGAAAAGGGGAGAAAACGGAAGGGCAGTGTAATATCGAGAAAAAAAAAGCAAATAGTAAAAAGTGGGGGCGTTTCTGGGGTCAGTTGCCGCTTTGGAACAATTGTCGTCAATGTATTTCTGACTAGGCAAGGTTTGCAAATCTCTTCCTTTGAAGACCTCGTAAAGATAGTATGTTAAATCAAAAACTATAAAGCAGCTAAGAGTAATGTTCGCATGAATCTGCTTCGCTTCAGACGAGAAAGGGTTAACCGCTTCATAAACCTCATTAGTAATTTATGTTTCTATATCATTTTTATATCCAGTGTTTTTCCCCACACCTGACACCATAATTAATGTTGTGTCCCATCACTGTTTGGTCCTTACTTTGCAGGTGACGTTTCAAAGGGGAAGTCATTCAGTCAGCCAGTCAGTTAAGTGTCATACGTGATACACGCTTGGGCGATCATGTCTCGAAAGAGACATGACTGACTGGGCAGAAGATTATCCCGCAGTAGTTTGCCATTACTGCGGTAGACTGGCTATAGAAGCTATAGAACCCAATCTGTCCTGCTATTTAACCCATAACTGGAAGGAAGAGACGGATTAATACCTTTCCCAAGGGTATTTGCGTGTAAGTGAATACAATGGATTCAACTGGAATTCGAACACGGCTCGCCCGTTTCTCGTTCCGAGCCGATATCTACTGTACCACAACGCACACCACAATGCTGAAATTCGTTTGAATCTTTTATTTTCGCAGTTTCAAAGAAACTTTCTTAACTACACTTCCGCCTCCATTATCGCCACCTCAAGTTCATTCCTTGGTTTACATTTCTCACAATCATATATTATAGGTACCCATTTTCGATACCTAAATTTAAATTTAAATTTTAAAAACAAATAAGTTATCTTCAAGCTTTAAAATTAAAATTGAAAGCCAATAAATTAAATTTTAATTCCAGAAAGAAAAATACACTGGCGTATTTCAAACCGAAATTGTATTGATTTTAATCTTTTTTTTTCTGAATTGAAAAAATAAAATTTAAATTTTCCTACCATTTTTGAGTGATCGACACATTACTTAAACAGTACGTAAACAGTAGCCAAATGTCTGTTTTAAAATTTCGAAAATGTTAGAAGAGATTAAATTTTTTAACAAATAATTAAAAATTACTTTGATCTTTCCTCTTAATAATAATATAAACATTTTGAAGAAAAAAGTTTGTTTTATTAAGTTTAGGATCTTTTTTTTTTCATACTATGCTGGGTTTTTATTCATACGATGCTATTTTTATGCTGTTTTATTATCGATTTGATATTGATTGGAAGCTTTATTTATTATAACCCAAGACCCATTATGAATGGGGAAATGTATTGAAAGATTATGTTGCACCAATTTCTAAACATTCTTTAAGGCAGACTTATAATCCAAACTGAAAATACGTAACCTGACAGGTAACCTAATCGATATTAACTAAAACTAGTATAGTATAATTTACACTATCTACATAGGACTGACGTCCTCATTTTTACTGTCATATTCACGATATTTTGACTGTCGTTCGCTCCAGCCTTATGCAGTTGAAAAACGTTGGAATTTCAAAACTATTATTTCGTCCTGTTTAGTTCTGTTCAAAATCTCAAAGTATTTCACCTGAAGAAGGTCGGACACCTACAACGGCCAAAACGATATGACAATAAAGATGAAGACAACCGTCCAAACAATGTAAATAGTGTAAATAGTTGCAATATTTCATCACAAAAATATAAACAGATAGTATAGTAGGTACCCCAACTTATTTTTGATAACTATCTTTTAAATTAAATTTTTAAAAATAAAAAAGTTTTCTTGAAATTTATATTTTAGTTTTAATTAAAAGGTAAATGATTAAATTTACTATTTCCAATAAAAATACTCTGGTGCATTTCAAACAGAAAGTATATTGATTAGAATCTAAAATTTTGTGATTTTTTAACCTTTTTCAATTCTTCGGCTATTTTTGAGCGTTTGACACCTTTTATCTTGCACACAAAAGTTTACCAATATAAGGAAGCGAATTTTCCATCTCCCTTTCAAAAAATAACATTTACAACCTGATGAGACATTGTCTTTTCAGTGTTGAAACAAAATGTACACTTTTAGTAGATTGTAATTTGAACATGTTCTAAATTACAATTTATAATAAATATTCATAGCTCTATTTTGTATATTGAGCACTGTTTTAAATTAATGTTTTGAACGTTGTTAATATTTTCTTCGTTCCTTATTCATTTGGTTATTTATATATATATATATATATATATATATATATATATATATATATATATATATATATTGATTGATTGATTGATTGATTGATTGTTTACTACTTAGTTTTTGGTCCTAATAGGGTTAGACGAGTATACATTTGTATTAAAAAGTGTTCGATACAATTATTTTTTTTTTTAATCATATCACCCCGAGCAAAGCGGTAACGCCACTGATGTGCAGGTGGCTACGTAAGAGTGAAAAGATTGGAAAAGAGAAAGCCGGAAACCACATCCTAAACAGGGAACAAGGCATGAGCCTCTACACCTGTACAATAGACGTGGGTGGAGTGTGAACCGGGCGATAGTTTAGTCTATCTACTCCAATTGAAAAAAAAAATAAAAAGAAAAAATAACAAAAAGAAAAGTGAAAAGACTGAAAAGAGAAAGCCGGAAACCACATCCTAAACAGGGAACAAGGGATGAGCCTCTACACCTGTACAATAGACATGGGTAGAGTGTGAACCGGGCTATAGTTTAGTATTATAATATAGATATTGTAGAACGTTTGGATATTTTCCATTTTTAAACGAGTTATTTTGCTACCCAGGTTTCTATCATGAGTGGTGTCTTCAGGCGATTTTTAATAACTTGTTATCGCCTTGCAGAATTTTTCAATTTTTTTTATTAGTACTTAAATAAAGTCATAAGATAAAAATGTTTGTAACTATTTATACATTTTTCAATGTAAGAATCTCTAAAGAAAAATATGTCAATTTTGACGTTTGAAACACTCGTGTATAACAAAAGTTATAATACAATAAGAATTATTGATTTTGAGTGAAGTTAGCTTTTAAAGTAATAATATTATCTGAGAAGCAACATAGAACGATTTTTCTTGCCTAACACTGGAACAATAATATTAAAAAGAAAAACGTTTTCACATTTGGCAAATTCTGCTAAAATCAGTTGAGCCGGGATAAATTTTGAGAGTAGATATCAACCCAAAACTAAAATTACCGAGATTTAGAAAAACGCAACTGAAACCTGATGATGATCACTAAAAAGATATTTGTAGACAGTTTTTGAAAGCGGAAGAGACGCTTGGATATTTTCTCCCCTTGAAAAAATGATAAGGCACCGTTTCCCGAATAATAAATGATGTTTGAATCATGTCTGGACAAGTTCTCGGACCTTGATTTTGGGAAGTAGGTCGAACCGTAAATCTTTCTGAAACATTTCTATTCATGCTCTCGCTAATCGATAGAGCACTTCAGAGACGGGTAGATTTCATATAAACGGTGACTACTTATGGCTCTACGTTACGTTCTTTGGTTACTGAACTGAACGCAGTTTGGTTCGGCTTATAAAATGAACGCTCTCATTCATCCGAATTTGTTTACATCCTGTGAATAACCTGCTGAGAAATCTGCCTGTCTCAGCTGTTACGCAGCTAGCTCTGTGGTAAGATGCTAGTCTAATGACAAATTAGACGGATTTCGATAATGTTTCGTTTTCTATTATCGTTTTTTGTTTGTCTGTTTGGTTGAGAATTATATTGTAAAATGTTCTTATGGCCAGATCTTTTTGCATCTTCATAGTTTGGTTTCTTTTCATCAAATATCGTTTTGTTTGACGAATTATTTGACAGCCTATGTTACTTTTCTATTTGTTTCTCCTATTATATCAAAATATAGTTCTTTGAATAGTTTGAAAAGTTCTTTCCTTATTTTATCATTTTCTCTTTTGTTGTCTGGTGCTATCATTAATCCGTCATCTCTATATAATTAAATTTATATTTTTATTTAAAATTAATATAGTTTACATTGCGACACAGAAATTTCTGTTTCGAGATTTTTTACCTCGAAATCAGGCAATGTTAGTTTATTTTTGTAAAAATGATTTTCATTTGAATATAAGAAAGAATACGCTTGTTATTTATGGATGTGGGAAAACAGAAAAAATTATGTGTGTTCAATTTAATTAATCAGAATAGTGATCCACTTTAAATTTGAAAAAGGTTATATTTTTGGGAATACTATCGCCTGGTTCACACTCCATCCACGTCTATTGAACAGGTTGAGAGGCTCATCCCTTGTTCCCTGTTTATGATGTGGTTTCTGGCTTTCTCTTTTCCAATCCTTTCACTATTACATAGCCCCCTGCACATCAGTGGCGTTACCGCTTTGATCGGGGTGATACGATTAAAAAAAATACATGATTTATTCTTTCAATCTTACGGCAAGAGTGTCAGTTGCTCAAAACCCCTGTCTAGACTGCATTTCCGTTGATGCATCCATTATTGTTACAAAATTATTCTCTTAGTTTTCTTTGTATTATATCCTTTTTTAAAACAAACATTTTATATCTTTTATTTGCCTTAAAGGGACCTTTCAGTGTAATTGTACTATTTTTATTTTGACTCAGAATACATTTAACTCTATTTTTTCAGAAAACATTTAATTCGTAAAAATTCATAAAACACTTAATAAAATTTCAAAGCCAGGTTTTAATCAAATATCAATGTTAGGACCCTGATAAATTATTTTGGTATCTGTTTTTATATTCTTCAAATTAGAAATTGCTTTGTTTTGATTGGTCCACTCTGTCTATGTAACAATGCCTACCTCGGTAAGGGGGTTTGGCGAGTCTTGAACCTTTTAAAATTCTCCAAGTTGAAATAAACCTCATCACTTGATAAAACACAGATAGTGTCGAAACAAAATTGCTACTTTTGTAGTGGTATTATAACATATTTATGTTATAAATTCTAAATCAATATTATTCGCTCTACTTTGCATTGTGCAATTTTAAAGAAATTTTTTTCTTTTGATACGGAATTTTATTCCATCCATGCCTGCCTTATACTTAGAAATTTAAATATTTAGAAACGACATAGTTGTTACCATCTCCAGTCAATTAAGTGAGTAGGAGTAGAGGAATTCAAAGGGTCTAAGGTATGAATAGGAATCATTTTTAATATAGCTCTTTGGATCAAATTGAAAATGATACTTCAATGAAATACACTTTTTTTCTCTATTCCTCGTGTATTCTTTTTCTTCCTTTATACATAATTTTCATTCAGAAAAATGGCTATCCTTTAATAGAAATAATATTTTTAAATCACAAATAATTTCGGGATTTACGTCGACTTAGGCACATTTATGTTTCTTACTTATTTTTTCTTTTATATGACAATTTTTACCAACATCGGGATTAATGAACCCCCCCCCCCCCAATCACTTTGGCCAAATTTAGGTTTACTCTCCTCCGACTGGATGTGCGTTGTAGTGCAGTGGATATAGACTCGGAATGAAAAATCGGGGATCCGAGTTCGAATTCCAGTTGAATTCCTTGCATTCACTTATGCGCAAATACCCTTGGGAAATGTATCAATCCGTCTCTTCCCTCCAGTTATGGGTTAAATGATAGGACAGATTTGTGTTCTAAAGCCTTGGCTAGCAACTAGTCTACCGCAGAAAGCAAGAGCAACCTACTGCGGGTTAATCCTCTGCCCAGCCAGTCATGTCTCTTTCGAGACATGATCGCCCAAAGCGTGTATCACGTATGGCATTTAACTGACTGACTCCTCCGACTGGCTGTCGTCTAAAGATTAAGGAGTCCATGCTATTCGGATATTTAACCAATAACTCGGTGGGAAATAAAAGGGATTTATTTCTTAACCAATGACATTAATTAGCTACTGCTTCTGCAAGAATTGGAACTCGGCTTGACAATTCCCTTTTCCGGGCCGATATAACTATTTCGGCATTGATAATGTTTTTTTTTTAGAGGTATATCAACTTCTCATGGGAGCATTAGTAATTTTCTTCACAAAAATGTATTGCTAAAATTTTTTTTTTTAAGAAATTTATTGCTGATAATTTTTTAAAATTGTTATTGATGGTGTTATATTTATTTATTTATTTATTTATTTTCATTTAACTTTCTTTTTTTCAAAAATTTATTGCTGGTAATTTCTTTCTTCAACAATGTAATGCTGTTAACTTTTCACTATCAAAATATATTGATGCTATTTTTAGCCAGGAAGTGCTAAAATATAAGGTTATGTTCTTATGTCTCTGGGCGTGTAAGTGTATTTATGTTTATAGTCTGCAACTAATATCCATCAATTAGATATGTCCCCTCCATATAAAATTTACTTGAGCAACCAGACTGGCAACACGGTTCACCCTTTACAGTTAGATCAACCAGAGCCAGACGACAATTCTACTCCGTCAGCTTCTTTTCTCTCGCTTCCCGCCTGTGGAACTCCCTTCCATATACTTGCTTTCCTGGCGGCTATAACCTCCCGGAATTTAAATGCAAAGTCAATTCCCTTCTTTTATCCACTTAACTCCAGCCCTTTCCACATCACCCCGTGTATCTTGTTCTTTTCCTTTCTCTCTCCCTTCGCAACTGTCTTCACTCCTGTGTTCACATCTTTCTCTTGCCCTTTCTCTTTCTCCCCCTGTAGCTGGTTCGTCTGTGTCTTCACTCTCCTCTTGCCTAATACTTCAACTCTCTTATGTAACCCCCTGCACATCAGTGGCGTGAACGCTATGCTTGGGGTGAAATGATTAAAAACAAAAAAATAAAAACTAACAATAATGATAACAAAGATTTTGCTTAACAAAACGAAAACCGGTCAATTAGTGTATTTCTTAAAGATAACGCTTTTACGGCAAGCACATTTTGTAAGTAAAAAGTTCACCGTTAAGAAATAGAACAATAATAGTAAATCTGATTGAAAGTGTTAAAAAGAATGACAAGCGATCAGTTTTTTAACTTTTTATTTTAATTTATTTATTATGTTATATTTCATATCGATAATTGTACTGTTTACATGAGTAATCTTTGTTGTGGGTTGTTTTATATTTCACATCAGTCTTCAAATGTGATAATAATATATAAAATCGCTGGAACACTCACGTTGTTTAAAACTGTTTATGCTTTTAGAGGAAGATGCCTCAGTATCGGAGATAGAGCGTTTATAGATACAGACGATGTAAATATAGATAGATCTATCTATCGCCCGGTTCACACTCCACCCACGTCTATTGAACAGGTTAAGAGGCTCATCCCTTGTTCTCTGTTTAGGATGTGGTTTCCGGCTTTCTCTTTTCCAATCTTTTCACTATTACGTAGCCCCCTGCACATCAGTGGCGTTACCGCCTTGCTCGGGTGATACGATTAAAAAAAAATTAACAATCAACACTGCATATTGAATGTCAGTCTACCATCTCAAGCGCAGAGCTCTATCCTAGGCCCGACGCTCTTACTTATTTTCATAAATGATCTCCCAGACGGGATCAAGTGCCAAGTAGGCATCTACTCAGATGACACCTCAATTTACTCCCGCATCAGTAAGAAATCCGGCGAGGCGGACAAACATAACCTCGCTGCTGATCTTGAGAGGGGTCTGCACTCAGTGGTGGAATGGAGAAAGAAGTGGCTTGTGAATATCAATGCGTCTAAGACGAAGCTGCTGTCTGTCAATCATCACAGGCAACTTCTCCTGCCTCCCATAAGCATGGACCCAGCGAGTTTCCCTGAGAGCAATACATTGCACCTCCTCGGATTTACACTATCTTTCGATCTCAAGTGGAACCATTACATTGAGTCAATATCTAAATCCACTGCTAGGAAGTTTGGATCACTGTGTCGGGCCAGGATGTTTTCCGCCTGAATCCATCTTGCACATATACAAAATCAACCATCCGTCTGAGCATGGAATACTGCTGTCATATATGGTCAGGCGCCTCCGCTGTTCATCTCCGTGTTCTCGACAGGCTCCAAAGGAGAATCAGTAATGAGATAGGTACCAACTTGACGGTTCGACTCCAGCCACTTTCTCACCGACGGGATGTGGTTTCCCTCTGTCTGTTCTACAAATAGTTTCATGGCTTATGCTCCGACGAACTGGTGCACCTGCCACATGAGTTTACTCGTGCAACCAGACTGGCAACTGTGTCCCACCCATTCACAGTTAGGTCAACCAAATGCAGCCGACAATTCTACTCCATCAGCTTCTTTTCTCGCACTTCCCGCCTGTGTAACTCTTTTCCATATTCTTGCTTTCCTAACAGCTACAACCTCCAGAAATTTAAATGCAATGTCAATATCCATCTCATAACCACTTGACTCCAGTTCTTTTTACATCACCCTGTATATCATTTCCTTTCTCTCTACCCTTGCAATTGTCATCACACTTGTATTTCCATCCTTCTCTTGCTCCTTTCTCTGACACCCTCTGTAACTGGTTCTTCTTTCTCTTTACTCTCCCACTATCTAATCTTTTTTCTATTATGTAGAGCCCTGCGCATCAGTGGCGTTACCGCCTTGCTTGGGGTGAAACGATAAAAAAAACAACATCAGACCGTCAGTCAGTTAAGTGCCAAACGTGAAGCACGCTTGAGCGATCATGTCTCGAAAGAGACATGACTGACTGGGCAGAAGATTATCCCGCATTAGGTTGCCATTGCTTTCTGCGGTAGATTGGTTGCCAGCCAATGCTATAGAACCCAATCTGTCCTGTTATTTAACCCATAACTGGAAGGAAAATACGGATTGATACATTTCCCAAGGGTATTTGCACGCAAGTGAATGCAATGAATTCGGCTGGAATTTGAACTCGGTTCCCCGATTTCTCGTTCCGGGCCGATATTCACTGCACCACGACGCACATCCGCAGACCGTATTTAACGTTAATTCTTGAGCCGATGTTGTACAGAAATGTAAATGAATACAAAATATTCGAAGACTTATGCACGGTACATGAATATATTAGCAGTGAGCATTGAATGATGGTTTATAAAGAAGAGTGTGCGGGATATTCATTGGATGCGTTTCCTTTCAGGTTTAACATGCTTATTAGTTACGACTCATCAGCTCCATCTTACTGCAGTCATGCCCCTTTTGTTATGTCTTCGTCAACTCAATTATCACGCAGACATGATTATGGATCTGCAAATACGAATGAATTGAGAGACCTACACATATACACAGTGGCAAACAAGTCCAGTTCATGATGAAATACTGAACAGGTTTCCGATAATATCTTTCACCTTTACAATCAATCAAATCTTTGGAAAGCCTTCATGGCTGCCGTGGATAATATCTTTGATTGTAATCCGACTCGCACACAAGTAAATAACATGATGATCAAGTACACCGTCTCATTTCTTTTCCAGGTCAACTTATGTAGGTTAGGCACATTAGGCACGAACACACACACACACACACACACACATGCATTTGTGCGCGTGTGTGTATGTTGTGTTTTTATACACGTTTTTCTTCAGACAAGATTACGTAAAGAAATTACAGACATATACGCACACACAAACAACATACATACAGACTCATGTATAAATATCATAGTTGATTTTCTAAGCGCCGCTTAGATATGGCACAAAGCCGAAAATATGGGGTACCCAGTGAGGATCGAACTTACTACTTAGTCGTAATAGGTTCTAGCAAGACAAGCTTGTTAACTATTATACGACGCTGAGGTGTGCGGAAAGATCCATACTCCCTCAGTTCCCGTTATTTCCCTAACCCTAAATATACACCTAGTATTTTACTAAGCTGATAAAAGTAATAGCATAATTATGATCAGTGCTGTGCTTAGCAACATCGCTCCCCGACCGCAGAATGTGCCTTGCGGCCCCTCTACCCGCAGAATGCAACTTGCGCCTCAACCCCCGAACATACTGAACACACATTAAATGGTACTTTAAACAAAATAACATACTCTCGGAACGCAGATATTCGGTGATCACGAAAAAACAGAAGAAATCACGGAATTGGCGCTTTACTCTATACATTACGAACGTTTTCACAACTTTTAGCTAATTTTTGGTGTGTTCCGAGTTGTTTTCATAGCAATTTCAGTGCGTTTCGGCTCTAAATCTTCTACAAGTTTTTTTTTTCAGTTATATATATATATATATATATAGAGAGAGAGAGAGAGAGAGAGAAAGAGAGAGAGTGCGAGACAGGTTGATAAATGTCGTGATTAGTTAAGATGTGGCACAAGGCCGAAAGTATGAGACACCCAGTGACGATCGAACTCACTAGTCAACTATAATTGTTCTAGCTGGGCAAGCTTGCTAACCATTATACCACCTTGAGGTGCCCACGGGTTGATAGATGTCTGTTTCAACATACACGTATAATAATAATTTTCCAGTTTCCTGCAATTTCAGGGTCTGTGGGGACCATAAGCACGGCCCTGATTATGATTACAAATTTTCTTTGTAAATTTTGCCCTGTCCTTCACAACTGTGAATTCGAAGAAAGAAATTCAAGCGACTTCATTCGGTCTCATTGACTCATCGACTCTTTAGTTGGTTTCGCAACTGTAGAAAAGGGTCACTCTTTTCAGACGTTCATTGCAATATAAAAACTCATTTCTGCTTTAGGAGTTAAAAATAACAATAGAAAGCTTGTCTATTCTCTTTTGTATCTTCCCTCATAGTTTGGATTGGTAGTATGTATTGTTGAACTTTTCTTTCCTATTGTTCACCGTATCTTTTAATAGTCTTGCATCTCTTTAGAATTTAGAGATTTTTCTTTCTGATCTAATTGCCCAAACCGGTTTGTTATTCCTGTTGGTTCTCATTCAGTTTATTGCACTAACACAGATCAGGTTATTCTGATTGGTGAGAGTCATTTTTTCTCAATGGTTTCTATTGAGGTTTTCAGTTATCTATCTATCTATCTATCTATCTATCTATCTATCTATCTATCTATCTATCGTATTTACATTATCCGGACTATTGTCCTTATCTTTGTTGCCATTTGTTGGATGTTTCGGTCATTGTACGCTCCGGCCTTCTTCAGGTGCTAGGAATTTCGAACCTTAAGGACACATGGCCAAGTGGATATTGACGGTGGTTAGTTCCTGACTTGACTCTTAGAGTTGCGAGTTCAATATCAGGCTACAGCAGTGATGAACAAGTAACTTACAGGGTTAAAGGGAGATAACTCATGACTTCAAATCGAAGCTTGACGCAAATGGAGTTCATATAACCTAGTGATTGTAATAAAGCGTTCGCTTCGAAATTCCTAGCACCTGAAGAATGCCGGAGCGTACAACGTCCGAAACGTCGTAAAAATGGCAACAAAGATGAGGACAATAGTCCAAATAATGTAAATTCTATACATACTACTTCATCTCAGAAATATAGACAAATATCTATCTATCTATCTATCTATCTATCTATCTATCTATCTATCTATCTATCTATCTCACTCCATTTATATCTATTACTCTGTTTCTCTTTTTTCTATCTCTTTTTTTTTCTCATCATACATTTATGCCTGTTCATATCTATCATTGTATATATTCATCAAGAATATTTTTAGGACTTATTTCTGTATTAAACCAGAGAAAATCTCAATTTTAGCTTCTTCATTTTTTAATTTTTTATTTGAACATTTGATGTCATTAATAAACATTAGATCTAGTCGAATCATTGAATCTTTTCATTTTATTTGTAGGATATTCATAATTGCCACATGCATTTCAATTTTGAATGAAAGGATCTAAAAAGCTAAAGGGACAGTAAACACACACACACACATATATATGTAAAATTATACTCAATTATAATCTGAGATTAAGGACAGAATGGTTAAATAAAATAAAGACAAGAGGAAAACTGTATTTTAAATCGCCTACGCGTTTCGTCCTGTAATGGACTTTTTCAAGGCAAAAAGACGAAATGAGCTTTATTCTAAATTACGTATCTATAAACAAAACTGTGTTGGCAACCACAAAGACGCTCACAAATCATTTCAAAAGATCAACAGAATATTTTTGTTTTTAGAATTTCTTCATGTGTAGTGTAAAGTCACGAGATATTAAAATGAAGGGAATTTGACCGTTTTCTTTGAGGACTGTTTATTTTGTGTGTAAGTCTGTTTTATAATTTCTTCACGTGTAGCGCAAAGTCAAGAGATGTTAAAATGAAGTGAATTCAACCGTTTTCTTTTAAATCTTTATAATGAATGTTAGTTTGTTTTAGTATAATTTCCATAAGTAAAGGTGAGATTGGAAAAAATCCGAGGCGTAAATTGATGTTTTGGTATTATTGGATAGCGGCGCTCTTGAGAACTTTTCTTCTGAATAAATTGTTTACTCTTTTCATTAGTGTGGTATTTTTGAAATCGAAATTGTGGTTCAATTATTTCCTATAAGGAGATGCAAGTTCAAACCCTACCACGGAGCACATTTGCTTTATTAAATCATTCAAATGCGCTATTCGCTAGACGCAATTCACACCGCTTAAAAGAAAAGGCGCCCACTGAAACATGGATAGCATTTAAAAAGGGTATGATCTTTTGTTGTGACCAAACGCGCACGCGCGCATATAAACACGCACTCACACATGCATATATATATATATATATATATATATATATATATATATATATACCCTTGTGCAAATTAATTGAGACAAAATGAATAGCGTTTCCCTAGGATCTTTCGCACTTTCCATGATCACGTATACGTCGTCTGTTGGCCTTTTTTTTCTCTCTTCCGATCATATTTTCCTTTACATTTTGGACTGATGGATCCAGTTTGTTTCTTCGCATTGATGATACGACTGACAATTGAAAGGCTGACATCAACAATATTCGCGATCTTTCTGTAAGGCTTGCCAGTGTGTTCGTGCAGCGTGACAATTTTCGTATGCTTCCTTGGAGCAACGTCGATCGCAGACAATAGCTACAGAACAACTAATCGACAGTCGAGACAATCTGAGCGTGATAAAAATCTGATGCAATCACAGACGACGCAATAATTTTCAAAGCAAAACAAATTTCATCATACACGCTAAAAAAAGATTCATATTACCGCGCACCAATGCAAATGCCCTAATCTGAGAAAAAATAGTAATCGATTACATCTTGTCACTCCAGTGAGTTTAAAACTGATTGTATGGTAAAAGAAAAGAAACTAAAGCAGTTGTTTCAATTAATTTGCACAATATATAGAAGCAATGATGTCAACTTCTTGAACGGAGAGGATAATCCAAATATATCTATTAAATATAAGTTATTAAAGGGTGCTCAAAGAGCAATATGATATACAAAACGAAAAAAATCAGCACATCATTTTAGGCAGTATCATCATTATATATATATATATATATATATATATATATATATATAATTATAAAATATCACTCACTGATTTCTGGTCTAATGTTTGATATATAATAACAGATACATATTACCTCACCAGTTGCACAACCCGGAATTCAAGCTATAGGTAGAAGGAGGCAGACTTTTTAGCGTGTACATTATCATTATACACACGCCTAATAGCTGAGAGTGTTCTAATTCATTGCTGAATGAACTATGTGTAGATGCTAGAGTAGCTACTGTTTTTCAAAGTCCACTATTCTTCCAGAGTGCTCAATCAGGGTGTGTACACACATAGCCTCTGTGTGTGTGTGTGTGTGTGTGTGTGTGTGTGTGTGTGTGTGTGTGTGTGTGTGTGTGTGTGTTTCGTTGAACAAGACTCGCAAATTACGTTTGTTTATTTATCTAAGTGTTTTCTGGACTTAATCTATACTATAAGACCCGTGTTCGTCCGTCTGTCACAAGGCCTTATTTGTGAGAAAAGAAATAGGTCAAACATTATTTTTTTAAGTGTGTGAAGGGGCGTAAGACAAGTATGTGTCTTTTCACCGGATCTAGTCAATTTGTACAGCGAGATTATTCTGAGGACCCTAGAGGTCATGCCAGGATTTCTCATCAGAGGCCACAATTCGAACAACATAAGGTACGCAGATGATACATTTATTTCCCCTTTTCTTTCATTTCCTGAAACGTAGTAGCATCTCTGATATGTCTTTCCCACATTTCCACGCTATTAAAATGGAATAGTCTCTTATTTGTAAATTATTTGCAGGGCGTAACGTACGTAATAACTAAGAAACTAAAAACGGGACATGCTGAATTAGAATAAGATTAACATAAACGTTATATTTGCTAAATACCTATTTTTTCATTGAACAATGTAGTTGATGTCTACAGGGCTAGGTAATCGCGATTAATACAGATGTTGTGCCTTTCGGTAAGGTTTGTTGTTAGTAATCAATATTTAGTAAGAAACAAACATATGGTTGATTCTGCAGCATCTCAATATTTATTTATTCCTGCAACATATCTTTTTTTCTGAAGGCTCATCTTGACACGCTTACACATAAACTTTCCTTCTTTTATTCAGTAGGTGGCTTTTGAAGTGAAAACCTTTCATAATCTCTCTAAACTTATTTATAAATGGAACTTTGTCTGTGTGTGTGTGTGTGTGCGTGTGTGTGTGTCCATTACCTATAGACTTCGAAACGGCTGAACCGATTTTCTTGAAATTTTACACAGTTGTACTATAAGTGTCTGTGAGTGTTCCTAGCTAGGTTTTGTATCGAGGTACCCCCGATCAATATCAAAAATCGATAATCGAAAAAATCGGGTTATAGAAGGAGTGGTTCGATTTTAATCAAATTTGATACACTCATAGACAAAGGCATAAGAAACGATATTCAGAAGTTTCAAGGTTGCAGTTTTTACAATAGTGCAGAAAATCCATAATATATATATATATATATATATATATATATATATATATAAAAGGCAAGATGTTTGTGTGTGTGTCTGTTTATCTGCCTGTATGTCTATATTTTTTTCTGCCCTTTTATTTTAGTTTTTGCTTCGGGTTTGGCTCTAAGTAGGTATAATTGTAGTTCTTAATCTCAGCCATGATACCATTTACTCAGAGGACTTATTTAGCCTTCAAAATTCAGTTTACGACGAAAAAAAATCTTATTTGATATCGATACCAGGAAATCAAAATTTGACTTACATCCATTCATTTTTTTCAGTCTACTGTTTCGCTTTAACTGGAAACAACTATTGCTTTTCAGTCTTTCGTGCCAACGTCCAAAGAGTCTGAGCTCCAGGACCATGGATTAAAGCTTTCATTACACCCGATCAACGCCGGGCTATACTGCTAGTCATAAATAAATCTGATAAAAGAATTTCGGATGTTTAGAATTTTGAAAAACTTTCTTGAGTTTGTTCTTTTTTTTAAAACTTTTATATACAAGCAAACTAGGTTATTTCATCAAAGATTTTGGAATATCTGTCATAATTTTTGACATGCAGTATTGTATTTATTTACACTATTTACATTGTATGGATTGTAGTCCTCATCTTTGTTGCTATATTTACGACGTCTCGGTCGTTGTAC